>JAGSMP010000144.1:1200000-1533148 GCA_029286625.1 Parnassius orleans
ATCGGGGTCAAACAATCGTCTCGACTCAGAACTGGGCGTCTTGTTCGTTCCAGTTAAAATGAAAAACACGGGCACCGTACGCCCAGGCGAGATGTAGCTAGAATCTTTTGCGTTATTTTTCTTTGCGATTTGATTTTAGCAGCGGGCACTCCTCGTTCTAATGTTCGTTATTTTAAAAATAAGGCCCATAGAAGACTGCGCTGAATGTTGTTTTTTAAATTCAGATTAAACAACATAATATATTCTATAGCAGTGTTATAACGTCGTAAGGCCAATCACGTCCCCATTTTGTCCCATGAGTGTAGCAGGATCGATTAATGAAATGACAAGCAAATCTTGTGGCTTTTAAAGATCAGCGACGGCGAACGTCAATAGAAATTTGATTTTAAATCCCAGGTGATGATTATGGTAAGTACTCTTAATTGTGGGAGAGGTCTATGACCAACAAGTTTTTAACACCTTTGTTCACAACTTTGTTCTAGCTTGTTGTTACGTCATATAAACCATACAAATAACAATCTATAGCACATAAATAAAATAGTAGTGACTATCTGCAATATCGAAATAAGTGGCTGTTGGAATAAAACTAATCTAATGTATTTTATCGCTTTTTATTTAACTTATTTTTTGCTTAGCTTAATGCCCGACGTTTCGGGTCGTCGGTCGGTCATGGGGAGGACTGAGGTGTTTGACGTCCCGTCCCGATGTCTTATTAAATCCGGGGCTACCTTTACCTTTTCCGGGGTTAGCTTTTGTATATTATATAATATCTAAACTATATACACTTAGACTATAAATCTATAGTATCTTGAAGTCTTGCAGTGGTATGCTTGGGTTTGGACTTAATTTTATTACTTATAGGATTACAAGCAGACGGCTGTTTGTACCCAGGCATCTTCCGTATTGAAATTTGGATGTCTTTTTTTTATTTCATAAGCCTCGCTAATCATCCTTTGTCAAATTGGTGTTCTCTTGTAAGCATGTGGCTTATCAAATTTGATATAATGGCGGGGAAGAATGTCTTTAACATCTTCACATACTGCAAACTTCCTGTGTGCTGTGAACATATTTAAAAAAACATATAAAGTATCCGAAACGTCGGGAATTAAAATAAGTAGAAGATAAGTTAATTTAAATACGATAAAATATGTATTTTTTTAATTAAATTAATTAAAATAATTATAATTGTAGTATTTGGGTTAATATAATATCATTAAATGGATTTTATTAAGCTCAGGGAGTTATTTGCATGCTATAATCATTTTAAAAATTTTACATCATTTTCATATATAAATCACTGCTTGACTACAACCACAACTGGTATTTAATAACTTTTTTCTTAAATACAATGAATTATGTTCCAATCGGATGAACAGACTGAAGCTGACAAATTATTTGATTCACAAACGAAAACGTTTGATTCGAATACGTTGTATGTCGTATAAAGACAGACAGACAGAGAAAGAGGTTGAGTGATTGATTGTCAGATGGTGAACGGAGGTTTTTAATGCACACATTTTTTTCCATAACGTTACCTGTGCTAAGAGATTTCCAATAATAATCTTCTTAGAATTTTATTTAACACTGTGTGAATAGCTGCTGTATGACTTTTTGAAGTAAAAATTTCTTTAGAATCGTTGTGATTTGAAACTCGATGAAACGAAAAAGCGACACTAAAAAGAGACAAACATATACATCTATAAGATTTATCCTGCGAGAGAATTATACAGAATATTACACAAAATACAGCGTTTCCTATTATCTCGGCCTCCTTTTTGTTTAGTGCTTTAAAGATGGTTATTTTAAATATAACTTTTAAATGTTAAAATAAACAGTTAAAATTATCTTCTTTATTAAATAAATAAAATTCACCACATTGAATAAAAATATCATATCCAATCAACTCATAACAATCCACGATTTCATAACTTACCGTTTTATATTAAATTAGTCGTGTTTAGGCCCTCTAGCGTCTATTTTACGTACCACCTTGAGAGTCAATCAATTTTTGTTCGATAAAATGACTACCTACAGAATAAAGTATATGGCGCTATTGCAAAGCAATTTTAATCGCAACTAATACTTACTAAGTTTAGTTTTCTGAAGGTTTCACTTGTACCACGTGTATTTTTTTATATAAAATTAGTGACAAACAAGCAAATAGTTTCCTGATAGTTAGAGTTATCTCTAGCCTCAGCTCTCATCAGCCGTAAAAATAACTCACTACTGGACTCTCTAGGCCTCTACCGTTGTAGGGAGGAACTGCCCTAATCGTCACCTTGGCAGGCGAATTGACGACCACAGTACCAGACATGAGAACCTTTAACGCTACTCGTCGTCGGTCTATGTAACGTCTGCCGTAAACGTTTTTTTTATAGGATCGGGGTGATAAACGAGCACACAGTTCACCTGATGATAAGTGGATGCTGTGGCCCATATACATCTACATCTATCCTCGATTACGGATCAAAATGCAGATGCGTTATCACCCGTGAGGACTAAGATGGAACGCCTCGTTTGCACAAAAAAGGGTTTCCGGTTCTCTAAACTCACCATACGAAAGCAGTTTTGAGCTGCTATTTTACGCTGGTATTCTGTTAGAGCGTGGTCCTTCACCTGTCGGGCCGACCCATTCGTACTACAACTATACTACTAATATAGCTGCAACATAGCTCTACCATTGCCATCTATCGGAAGCCATAAGATTTCTCTAACATTTACATCATAGATAGGTATTTCACAAGCTGTAGTAATACTGATTCTCTTACTCTTCCAAACGAACAGCAGTGGGTGCAGTCGTGCTTGGCAACACAAAAGGTGGAGAGGGTGGGTGGTTCCAGTACAGATGACAGTTTTTGGAACGAAGTTCCTTATCACACGGTACGAATTCAACGGATGGGGGCTAGGCGAGAAAAAGTGTAATATTTTTCCGTCACTACCCCCTTTCTATAGTGCGAGCGAGATGGAATAATATCCATCTCCCCCGCACTTTTTCTTATTTTGCCATGAATGAAATATTATCTTAAATGACGCTTCATTTTAATAGACGATAGTAATTCATTTATTTGTATTTTTTATCAATAATATAATACGTTTGTCAATAATAATATACTACGAAAGAAAATTCGTTCCAACCGAGTGTTCCACGACACTCACGCATGTTGTTTTTTAAACTTTTTAATGAAATAAAATACTAGTAATACTATTAACATTACTAATATTCCCTTTAACCACTCCTGGTAAACTTAACACGCTTGTGTTAGGAGTGGTTCACGACAGTAGTCGAATAGCGGATTCGAACCCACGATCATTTCAGTTCGCGGTCCGCACCCTGCCATGCTAGTGTCGCTTCAACTTCTAAAACTCAGTATGCACTTCTAAAACTCAGTAAAGATTTACTGGGTGGTAGGACTCCTTTTCTGCCTAGGAGGGACCCACCCACCTAGAGTTCTGGTCTGTAGGGTACACAGAGCCAGTATAGTTACAGGAATTCTACTGCACTAGCCATTTCCCATCAGATGGTCTGTAAGTCACTTCAGTTTAATTAAAATAGCAATGCATATTTAAATGGCAGCTGTCATCCACAATGTTGATGTGTGCTGTTTTTTTTTAAATAAATACTAGTGACGCTATTAACACTACTAATAAAATGCGGTATAATTTTTTTTTGCCTTGCGTCCTATAACAGTGAAGATGACCGCCGGTGGGCTTTTAGTTGTTGATTAAGTAGCAGAATAAGAAAATTGTTTGCATAACTTAATAATAAAGTAACTTTCAAAATATTAAGGGATTAAGCATATTTCAGCTGAAAGTCAACTAAATGTTGCCTTAAAGAATGCCCAAATTATTTTTGTTTCACAAAATTAACGAAATTTATTTGGCTATATTCCTTAAATGGAGACATTTTAATATGACATAGTTGAAGAGACGACTAAATGGAAATGTCAAGTTAAAAGTCGTTGATGTTTTTAATTTGTTGAGATTCTGTCCTTTTAAAAAAATATAAATTAATAATTTTATTATGTATACTGTATATCAGGGTGGTCATAAGAAAATGGAAAAATTGAGTATCGAGCAGCATTAAATTTTTGTTTTTGAAAGGCAATACGCCTACGCAATATAATCCCCGTGTAGTGGCGGGTAAGAATGCCCACTACCTCATAATCTTCCCGTGGGTGTCGTAAGAGGCGACAGAGGGAAACTGAGGCAGAAGATGGGCAGCAGCATCTTCCCGATAAAAGCAAAAACCAATAAAAAACCGCGGTTGCCAACCCGCTCGCCAAGCGTGGCAACTATGGCAATATACCCCCCCATGAGCAACGACACTAATAAACGGCCCCCAGTCCCCGGCGGCCCCGCTATACTTGGCTACGGTGGCAACCATGGTAACGGCGGGGCAGGGGTGCTAAGAATCTCCGGTGGAGGTTGTCACCTACGACGACTCGACCTGGCAACTTATAACGCGGAAGAAGAGATAGACAAGTTGCGCTGGCATATTATAGGATTATCCGAGGTCCGAAAAGAGGGAAGGGGAGGAGGTGTCGGATTTATCGTCCACAAGTCTCGTTATTAACGTTGTAAAGATTGGGAGTGGGTCGACGAGGTTGCGTACCTTATATTCAGAATCACCAAACGGTATTCGCTGAAGGTCATACAGGTTTACGCACCAACCTCGGCACATCCCGATGAGGAGGTGTAAGAAATGTACGAGGATATTTCTAGAGCCATGCATTCCTCCAAAACCCACTATACGGTGTTAATGGTAGACTTCAACGCAAAACTTGGCACAAAAAAGAACGGTGAGCTGAAAGTAGAAATCCGGATTAGAGAAACGAAACCCAAGGGGCCAGCAGCTCGCCAACTTCATGGAGAAAGAGGGACTCTTTATGATGAACTATTTCTTCCAGAAGCGGCCCCACAGGAAGTGGACCTGGTCAAGGCCCGACGGTTCGATAAAAAATGAGATTGACTTGATTATGACGACTAGACGGCAACTGTTCAGTGATGTCTCAGTGAAAACTGGTAGCGATCACCGAATGATTAGAGGCACACTGAACCTAAACGTTAAGTTGGAGAGGTGTCGTCTAATGAAGTCAACGCTCCGTCCCCCTCGTGCTCTAATCCAAAGTCCCGAAACCTTTCAGCTCGAGTTACAAAATCGTTTTCAGTGCCTAGAAGATTGCAATGCAGTGGACGATATGAATGACAAGCTCGTGGAAACTGTTGATGCGGTCGGAGCTAAGTTTTGCAAGACCCGCCGCAGAAGAGCACAAAATCTCCGATCACACTCTAAATCTCATGGCTGTTAGACGGGAAATGAAGCTACACTCTTCAGTAGATTTGATAGCATACAGGCAACTGAACAGACAGATCTCCAAATGCATGCGGCGGGACTTAGGCAACTTTAATACTGCTTGTATTGAAGAAGCGATCGAGCGGAACTAGGGCTCCAAAGTCTTTGCCAGAGATATGTCTGCCAGAAAGAGACAACTGTCGAAAGAAAGAAAGAAAGAAAGAAAGAAACATTTATTTGCACAGAATACAGGTGGTACCAGATTTAACAGTGGTATAGTTCAAGCTATATTCTGCCTTTAATAGGCATGCAAATATTTATAATTATATAAAACAATTAAAATACAATTATATTACATACAAAAATGTCAAGTTATATTATTATTTAGCATATTTATTATTATTATTATTATATTACATTATATTTAATTTTACAAATAATCATGTACATTAGTTTTATGTTGCATGAATTCTTGTATCGTATAAAAACACTTATCCACTAGCCATTTTCTTAACTTAATTTTAAAATATTTAAATGGAAGTTCTCGTAGACTCTTAGGCAGTTTATTAAAAACTGATATGCACATATGATATACATTCCATTTATTTAAAGCTGTTCTACAAGGTGGAATCATTATTTTAGTAGGATCTCTTGGTCTGTATTTAGTAACATGATCCCTTTAAATTTAAAAATCGTTATACTTCCTTACAAAGACTGATACCTCAAGAACATACATGCAGGTCAATATCAGTATATTAAGTTTTTAAATAGAGGTTTACAGGAGTCAAGTGGACTTGCTCACAAATAGCTCTAAACATTTCTTTTGTGCAATGAATGCTTGACCAACATCAGTCGAATTCCCCCATATTATTAACCCATATCTCAGGATTGATTCTACATAGCCTTTATATGCTATACCTGCAGTCTTTTCATCTGATACGGTCCGAAGCTTTCTAAGGGCATAGGCAAATCTGCTTAGTTTGAGACAAGCATCATTTACATGTTGTTTCCAATTACAAAATCTATCCAAAGTTATACCCAAGAATTTTATGCTGTCAGCTTCTTCTATACTGTCATTTTCTATTTTTATGTTAATGTTATTATCAGGGCGTTTACTTTTATTCGTACCAAATTTTATGAATTTTGTTTTTGACAGATTTACATTTAATTTGTTTGCTTTTAGCCATCTTAATACAGATTGTACCTCTTTACTTATTTTTATTTCGTGAGATGTTTCTTAATCCTTATATGGCACTATTATAGATATGTCGTCTGCGAATAAAACACTTTGACAATTTATTGAATCTGGTAAGTCATTAATGTACAATAAGAATAATAAGGAGCCTAATACGCTCCTTGTGGAACTCCATGTTTATTGACCCTGGATGAAGATCTGTGTACACTGCATTCATGATTGTCATTTAAAGTAGTGATCGAAGCTGAAGACCGAATGTGGCAGCATCGTTTCCGGATACCTGAGATTTTGAGTGAGATTGAGAGATTTTATGGGCAGCTGTACACGTCATCGTTGGAGCCACACGCAAGTGTGAGTAACGATCCAAGAGCAAGTCTTATCCGACACTATTCCGATGATATCCCGGACGTCAGTATGAGCGAGATTAGAATGGCTCTCCAGCATCTTAAAAACGGCAAGTCCCCGGGCGAGGATGGAATTACAGCGGAGCTTCTGGAAGGCGGGTGAAAACGGATACTTGAAGTCCTTCAGAAACTCTTTAATTCCGTCTTCCATGGTGGCACTACTCCGGTGGCGTGGAGCAGAAATGCGGTGGTCTTGTTCTTCAAGAAAGGCGACAACGCTCTCTTGAAGAACTACAGACGGATTTCCCTTCTGCGCCGCCTCTACGTGCTGTTTTCGAGAGTCATTACTAATGGTCTCGCACGCAGACTCGACGACTTCCAGCCTCCCGAAAGGCTTTAGCACCATAGACCACATACATACCCTTCCGCAAATTGTACAGAAGACCGAAGAGTACAATCTGCCACTTAGTTGCGTATGTGGACTATGAGAAAGCCTTTTATTCCGTCGAAATTTGGGCGGTGCTGCAGACCCTTCAGCGGTGCCAAGTGGACTGTTGGTATATCGAAGTTCTGAAGTGTTTGTACAGTAGGGCTACGATGGCTATCCGAGTACAGAACCAGAGTACGAAACCTATCCAACTGCAGAGAGGTACACGACAGGGTGACGTTTTCAAGCTAATGGACTGGAAAGCATACGGTATTAACGTCAATGGCGAGTATATCACTCACCTCCGATTTGCCGACGATATAGTCCTTATGGCAGAATCGCTGGAGGACCTAAGCACTATGCTCAATGACTTCAATAGTGTCTCCCAACGGATAGGTCTTAAGATGAACATGGACAAAACAAAAATCATGTTTAACGTTTATGTCACACCTATGCCGGTAGTTGTTGGGAGCACTAAGCTCGAAGTTGTTGACGAATATGTTTACCTGGGACAACTAGTACGACTAGGTAAGTCAACTTTGACCGAGAGGTCAAACGACGGATTTAACTCGGCTGGGCAGCGTTCGGAGATTACGACACATCTTCTCGTCAGACATACCTCAAAACCTTAAATCTAGATTATACAACCAGTGCGCGTTGCCAGTGATGACCTATGGATCTAAGACGTGGTCCTTCACTGCTGGCCGTATGAGGAAGCTCAAAGTCGCTCAGCGAGCTATGGAGAGGGCTATGTGACGTCTCTCTGCGTGATAGGCTTAAAACGATTATATCCGCAGTAGAATCAGGTAACCGACATAGCCCAAACAATTAGTATGCTGAAATGGCAATGGGCTGGCCATATAACTCGAAGAACCGATAACCGATTTCAGCAGTGGACTTGTGATGATGATGATGAATGATAACGCCTAGGCAAATCAAAGATGAGTTGAACTCTGTGTATGGGGACTCTGTACCAGAGAAATTTGGGGCAGCTGAATTTAAACTTGGCCGTGAGAGCTTGGGAGACGATGAACGTTCGGAACTTCCAAAAACTGACGATAACATCGCTAAAGTTCACGAAATGATGCTAGACGACCGCCATATTAAAGTGAGAGAGATAGCAGAGGCTATGAAAATGTCCAAAAAACGTGTTTGTCACATATTAAATCAAGATTTAGGCATGAGAAATCTATCAAGCGCGGTGGGTGCCGCGTTTGCTCACGTTAGATCAACGTGTTCGAATGAAAACGCTCTGTTGGCGCAGTTTATGCGCAATAAATCCGAGTTTCGGCGCCATATAATTACTGCAAATGAAACTTGGATACATGATTATACGCCTGAAATAAAAACACAGTCAAAAGAGTGGACTGCAAAGGGGGAATCGGCTCCAAAAAAAGCTAAAACTGCTATTTCGGCTGGGAAAGTGATGGCGACTGTTTTTTTTGGAATAGTAATCGGTTATTTTCTAAAAGGAAAACCATTACAGGAACATACTACGCATCATTACTTGACAAAGTGAAGGCAGAAATTGCGGAAAAACGGCCACAATGCACCGTTTCACACCTCAGCGGTTGCCATGGCGAAAATCCACAAATTACGGTTTGAACTGCTTGAACATCCGCCTTACCCACCAGATCTAGGCCCAAGTGACTTCTTTTTGTTCCCTCATCTAAAAATTGTGCTCAGAGGATAAAGATTTTCGTCAAATGAGGAGGCAATCACCTTTGTGATCAACTATTTTGCAGAGAAATACGCCGAGTACTATTTGGATGGGTTAGAGAGACGGGAGCATCTATGGGAGAAGTGTGTAGAGTTACAAGGAGACAATGTAGAAAAATAAAAGTAAATTTTAAGAAAAAACGTTTTGTATCTTTGTTAGTTCGGAAACTTTTCAGACCACCCACGTATAATTTGATTATGTTTATCTTGACTAGGGCGAGATCAGAGAACCTGACTAAGTCAAATCATGTTCTGGGTTTAACTATCAGTTATGTCTTATACGTGGTGCCATGCTACAGCTATATTATGGTTGTAGCATGAATGGGTTAGCTCGACCGGGGAGGAACCACGTTCTTAATCACTGGAATATCAACCTGAAATAGCTGCTTAATGCTGCTGTGTTTCATATGGTGAGTGTAGAGAACCAGCGACACTTTTTACTGGATATGAGGCATTCCATCTTAGTCCTCGGGGGAAACAATGCATCTGAATTTTAATCGAGGTTAAGTGTACTTGTCCATGGGCCTCAGCATCCACTTAAGATCTGGTGGGCTGTGTGCTCGTTTTCACTCTTATTCATACATTCCGTTTTTATAGTACCAAATGTAATCCTCTTACCCTTTCGACAAAAACACATCAGTGGAGGTATTATTGTTTGACAGGAGAAATAGGTAGAAAGGAAAGGAACTCTTATTTTCTTTTTTTGTATGTATGTCTTTATTTAATCGTAATATTTAAAGTATAATTTATTTAAATATTTATTTTAAATTACCACGATCTAACAAAATACCAGCTTAAGGCTGCTGTGTTTCGTATGGTGAGTGGAGAGAACCGAAGACCCTTTTTACTGGAAACGAGGCATTCCATATTAGTCCTTAGGGTGACAACGCATCTGCATTTTGAATTTTAATCGAGGATAAATGTAGATGTCTATGGGCCACAACATCCACTTACCATCAGGTGAACTGTGTGCTCATTTGTCACCTTTATTCTATAAAAAAAATGTTATATTATGTATCTTTGAAGGTGTTTGGATGTTGCTTGCGTAATAACTTTTAAAATCAGCTTACCTGATTTGAATAATTTGGATGATTAGTACATAGTTAAACCATGACATGGATTATTAAATAACTAACCGTGTAGTGGCGGTGTAAGAATATTCACTAGCCCATATCATCTCGTGGATGTCGTGCGAGACGACAGAGGGAAACTGAACCAGGAGATGGGCAGTAGCATCTTCCTGAAAACAAAAAAAAACTGTGGTTTCCAAACCGCTTACTGAGCGTGGCAACTATGGAAAATATCCTCCCTATAAGGTAATCTTTGGGGAAAGAATATGTTCAGCAGTGGACTTTTGATGGGCTGCAATAGTAAAATTTAACACGGAAAATAAGTTTCCACAGAAAAATGAACAAGAAGCTGTTCTTGTTTTTACGAAGGCGGGGCCGTGGGCAGAAGCTGAAAAAGATTAATAATATTTTTGCGAAGTAAAACATATCAAGACCTATATTTTAGTAAAAGATTAACGTCCTCATTTTATTTGTTATTCTTTTCTAAGTAGTTTTATATTTCAGGTTGTCAAGCAGCCGCAAATCCAAACAACCTCACTTATAAATGGTTCGTGAACAGCGATCAAATAATTGGGAATGTTAGCAATGAAATTGTAAGTATAAAAAATAAAAAAAATAAAGAATTATTCGTACAAATTGTAATATTTTGCACAATTGAACTGCCTGATTTGAAGATATTTTTTAAAATATTAAAGCAATATAAACACTGCCACGTAATAAATTTTTGCCCAAATTCCAACCAGATCTGCATATTAATTATATTATACTTAGTAACGAAAAACACTCTGACAACAAACAAATGGTTGTATGACTAAGTCCAACAGACTTGCAATTAGAGCTCAGAGTTACCGGTGCGATAGTAGCGGTTCTGCTTTCATCAGCCACCAGTACAGCGTCGTGATTTTGAAATTTTCAACTTATATATGCCATTTGTAAAGGTCTTTATCTATAACGAATTAATAAAGTCGTTACTCTAAACTTAATTTATCAGCCTTATTTATCCACTTGTAAATAGTATGCGCTAATTACCATGAAGAACTTGTAATTTTTTTACAATTATTTAATTCAAAAGTATACTCCCATTACGGGTCTTGACTAGAGATGGGCCGAATATTCGTTTTATATTCGGTATTCGGCATATTCAACAGCTTTACCGAATATTCGTATTCGGCCGATTATTCGGCTAAATCACCGAACATTTGTTAAAGTGGTACTCAAAGTGTCGACTGTATTGAAATGTACGAACATGTTTGTCCACATGTCAGATGTAGCCGATAAACATTTGGAATTAGATAGCTCACCTTGAATAGTACTTTTCAATTTTTCATACAGTTGTGGAATCTCTGTTTTACCTATACATTTTCGGCTCGGTATTTGGTATTTGGGCTTTACCAACTGCATGAGCCGATTAAAGCCATTGTCTTCGATTATAGAAGTTGCCTGGTTATCTATTGCTATCATTTCAGCAATTGAATTCGTAATTGGAATTGATCTGGGGTCGTCGATTCGTCATTTGGAAATAATTTAAAATTTAAAATGTTGTACAACCGACTTCAATATAAATTATTAAAGATAACTCAAAAACTATTGGTCAAACCTTGATCAAATTTATATGGGACCACATGAGAAGCACCAGCTTTCAAATAAAAAAAGAATCATCGAAATCGGTTCACCTTAAAAAAAGTTATGAGGTAACACACATAAAAAAAGAACATGCAGTCGAATTGAATACCTCCTCCTTTTTGAAGTTGGTAGATAAATTATTTTTTAATAGAAAGTATTTTTCGCAAATCGTACATTTCACTTTACTTTGGTCGTCAGTTTCTCTGAAATAAGTCCAAATAGTAGATCTCCTCCTGCCACTCATTTTTATCATATAATTATCAATTTTCACTAAGAATAACAACGAAACACTTTTTTCTCACAAAAACAGTCAAAACATAAGCACGTGCCGGCAATTATTTCAGTACTAGATGATGCAATAACATGTCAGGTGTGGCGGGGGAGCGAGGGGCAGGGTCCGGTGCTAATCCCGCACGCTTTACGTAAACAAGTTTCGACATGAATTGGTCAGGTACCGAGGTTATCTTGGCGAATAATGTTCGGCCGAATATTCGGTTCGGTAAAAGTTTTACCGAACTTTCGGCCGAATATTCTTCTTGACAGCGGTATCTCAGGGAAGCGGTTGCCCTTAATTTCATACACGCAAGCAACCATTTGAGAAGAGTTCGATCCTCGTCAGCACGAAGGAAATTGTTAACTCTATTAAATGTTCATTAAACGTTCACGGAAATAAAAAAAATGTGTTTTTTAATTTAGATTTTTTATTTAACGGACACGCTGGTAGATTACCAGCGTGTCCGTTAAATTAAAAAATTCTTACAGAGCACCTGATGGTAAGAGGCTCTAGCAACCCCTGCAGCCAACTTCAAACAAAGCCTGTAATTAAACTGGCTGTCTATACCCATCAGACTGAAATACAGCAGTGCCTGCACTAATATTCGGCGGCTAAAATAGGTAGGAAGGTGATACCTACCCAGACTGACTACTTGAAAAGAATCCTGGAATTTCACAGCGATTTCTTCCTTCTTTGTCCCACTTAGAAACGAGACTACTTCTTTAGCCTCGCCTTACTTACAGAGCCCTCGTATTGATAATGTTACATTCCATCACCGGTCCATAGAATTCAGTCACGACATTTTTTTTAGAAACCAATACTATCATTGCTATTAACTACTTATTTCTTTTTCTCACTATTAATTTTGACGGCTTCGTGGCGCAGTGAGGGGCGCGAGTTCGAATCCCACACGGAACATATATTTGTAAGGCTTACAAATAATTGTTCCGGGTGTTTGTCCTTGCAAAATATATGTATGTAAACTGCCTCCACGATACAGGAGAACATCCTAGTATGGGGTAATACTAACGGTTTAAAAGAGTTCCCGTTAATCATTCACTCTTCTAACACAAGCTCAAAATGCTTGTGTTAGAAGTAGTTACGACAGTACTTGAATGGCGGATTCGAACTCACGAACTTTATGTTTCGTCATCCTTACTTCTTAAAAAAATCTTTTCCATGTTTAAAAATAATTAATTCCATCAACGTGTCGCAACGTGTTATCGTAATAAAAAATGGCAACACCGGCGCTCTAAAATTCAGTTTTCTTATTTATGTCTCCGTGGCTTTAAAAATATTGTAGCTCCCGTTACTTATTCCACGGTTTTAATTTTACAAGCAACATTTGCATGTCGTCGACGTTGCGGACCTTCTCAAAAATTCCCGCAGGAGGAAATTTTCAAATTTCGTCTTGGCACACCAAGCACCTGCAATATGCATTTTGCATTAACTACGCTACATTCAAGAGATACCTACCCGGACTAAATAAATTAAACGTGAATTATGCGATGTGGAATTATCTTACCGATCTCGTTGTGGCGAAATAAAAATTATTTATTCACATATTCCCTGGTTTTAATTACTCCCAGCTAGAGCCTGTCAAAAACATAAAAAATGTTTTAGATTGTTATTCATATCGTATCGCCAACGTATTATAACATTTTAGCATATTTGCATCTGATATCAAAAGCGAAACACTCAGACATACTCACGTTATTCAATATGCGCGTGCTTCGACTGTTTTAAGAATTATTTCAGCTCTATATATTTTGTACAGTTTATTCCTTCTACTGTGGAATCCAAAAGCAAATCCAAAGCACGAATCTTCTGGTTACTCATCATCATCATCATCATTACAGCCCATCTCAAGTCTACTGCTGAACATAGACCTCCCCCAAGGAATGCCACAAATCACGGTCCTGAGCCACCTGCATCCATCGACTTCCTGCATGTCTTTATGTCTTGTTACTCACTCACAAATATTATTACGAATACGTGGTAGAGCCATGCTGCAGCTATATTCGTAGTATAGTTGTAGCACGAATGGGTTGGCTCGACCGAGGAAGGACCACACTCTCACAGAATACCAGCGTAAAATAGCAGTTTAACGCTGCTGTGTTTTGTATGGTGAGTGTAGAGAACCGGAGATCCTTTTTACTGGAAAAGAGGCATTCCATCATAGTCCTCACAGGTGACAACGCATCTGCACTTTGATTTTTTATTGAGGATAGATGTAGATGTCTATGGGTCACAGCAACCACTTACCATCAGGTGGACTGTGTGCTTGTTTGTCATCCTATCCTATATAAAAAAGGAAGAACCGTCTGTAAAGCAACCTAAGGCATATTTTACGTATATAAATAAAATTGGTAATAAGATAGTGACTATAATAACATAAATTATTTTTTAAAGGAATAATTTATAATCTACTACTCAAAGTAGAATATAATAATAAGCACAATGTAAATACTTTAAAATTTCATTATAAGTACGTGAAATATTTCTTTTATCGCTGACCAATTTTTATAGGTCTCAATTTTTCTAAAACTCCCATCGATCACTGATAAAAAACTGGATACACAATCCCATGCAAAAGTTATCTAAAAACTGTCGCCAATTGTTTTGGCGTAATTCTTGTTTAAATAAATATACATTAATGCAAATTCAACCTTAAATGCATTGCTTAAAGTTGTATTCACAAAGCTACGTACAAATTAAAAGCACACCCAAATGTTCGAGTGGGCGCTCATTCGGTAAGGACATTTCTGTCACTGATTGTGTATCTAGTTTTTTATTAGTGATCGATGAAAACTCCTTATCTTACTAGAAGTTCGTCAGGGTAGGTACCTACATATTTCTGTCGCCGACTGGCAGCACTGTCACTGCTGTGTTCCGGTCTGAAGTGTAAAGAGCTAATATAATTACATGTTACGAGACATTCCATCTTATTCCTCAGATGTGACAACGCATCTGTTGCCTTCTTTGTTTTAAAGTTGGTTGCAGTCGTTTGTCACTTCAATTTTATAAATAAATAATAGTATAATAAATTGTTAGGAATAACTCAAAAAATATTGGTCAGACCTTGACCTTGTAACACACATAATAAAAAAAAAAAACATACAGTCGAATTGAGTACCGTCTCCTTTTTGAAGTCGGTAGAAAATAGAGAATAACATAAAAAATCATTTTATTGTAAAAAGGCTAATTTTACAAATATCCACAAAAATATTTACAACAAATGACATCAAGCACCACACTCAAACCCCATTAAAATTCCGTTACATAGATACATAGATACATACGAAGCTAATAAAAGCGTTTTAAAAAAAATCAATGGGTACTTTGTTATCTCATTTAACTAAACAAGATTATTTACTCTCATTAAAATCAAGCACAATAAAAAACCAAACTCAATTTCGTAAAGTAAATAACTTATTAACGGTGTAAATACTCGCTTTTCCTTTCTTTCTTTTCCTTCCATAAGTAAGTATGGTGCATCGAATCGGAGAGTTTTGTGTTTTTTATCGTGATAAACATGTACTATAGAAAGAACAACTAAGGATACTCGTGGGCATAGTAAATGTTTCATTTAAGTTAAGCAATTAATTTCGCCAACTAAAACTGTTTGGTATGGTATGGTAAAATAAGACTATACAATATTTTGTCCTGTGGTGGCGAAGTAAGAGAATCTATTACCTAGTTTCGTCCCGTATGTATTGTACGAGATGAATGTGGGTAAAGTCTTTTGGCTGCCGATAGAAGGCGATATAGCTATTCACCTTCACGCTTACGCCAGATGTAAATACAAAGACTGGTGATTGGCAGTAGCGTCAAATTTGCGAGACGTCTGGTAGTGTGATCGTTAGTCCACCTGTCAAGCGTGCCGATGAGGGCAAATGTTCCTTACAACGGGAGAGTACTATGTTCAATGGACTTTCACGGACTGATGAAGAAGAAGATGATATATTATTCACTAGAAATGATTCGTTTGTTCTTCTTCTTCTTCAGATAGGTACTGATGATAGTGAAGAATAGGCCATCAGTGGACATGGGCCTCTCACACAGCAGGCAGGCTTTGCCGTAAATAACACTCTTGGTGATAAATGTTTTGCACCTCTGACGCTACTTCCACGACAATGAGAGTCTGGCTGTTTCAAAACTAGTGTATCTGAGAACATTATACCGCGTATCGGTGACCATCTGACTCTCCTGTCATTTCCTATTATTGATTCTAAATATCTATCAGACCTAATTTCGGTCATGCTTGCCAGTTTCGACGGATACTCGTCAGCGTACGACAGAATTATAGTGCACGAGGTGCACTATAGTTCTGTAAGGTGAAGGTGTTAAGGTGAAATCTGCCCGAAGAGATCCCCGCAGAGAGGTTTCCGCTGCTGGGTACTAAATAAACAGCAGTAACGCTTACGATCACTAGACCAACGATACTATTAGTCTATTATTTTATATTTGACTCTTACTACACCCACGATATCAGGTGGGCGATTAATTTTTTTTTGTATTTATTCGTCCTAGGACTTATTTTAATATATATTTTACTTTTAACATCTGCTGATAGTAGTCCAGTTGATAAGTGAAACAAGTCAATAGCACTCGTACAGTTGCTATTGACATAATTGTTATTTTAAAAAGTTTGATCAATGATTAAGATATATTTGCCATAGTTGCTTCGCTTGACTGGCGGGTGTAATCAGGAAGATGATGCTGCCCATCACCCGCTTCCAATTCTCCCTGTCGCCTCTTACGACATTCACGGGATGATATGGGGTAGTGGACTATTACGTTGCACTTTACATGATTAAATATTTTTGTGTATAATCCAAAGTATAAACAGTGGGATTGTTTGAGAGATTGTTAGAAACTGTAGAATTTTCTAGATTAATACAACAACAAAAACTAATTTACTGCATTAATAAACTAGAAAGAAATATAAGCATATCTTACAAGAAATAGCAACACTTGGTACAATATTGTCAATAAGGTCCCACTCGCCACTCGCCAATACCTGGAACTCGTATGAAGTCGTAACTCCGATATTTTTACGCTTATGTCGCGTCGTGCTTGCGTAATAAAGATTTTGTTGCAGGTGATATCAAATGTGTCGCGCAAATATAATGAGGCTACTGTGAAATGCGAGGTGCACAATGTTGTTGGCAAAAGCGCCGATTCTAAGACCTTGGAAGTTGCATGTAAGTATCGAGACATTTCAAATTGGAAGTGTCTATTCATACGATTATTTTTTCTTATTTATACGATTATCGTATATCATATTATAAATATTTCTAATTTAAAATTAAATATAATAAAAATATTTTTAATAATTTAAGACAATTGAATATCGGACGAAAAACTATTTTTTATTTATACGATTATCGTATTAATAATTGTTTTTAACCATACGTTTATCGTATGATTAGAAAAAGTCTTTCAAATTACGCATGTTCTAACAAACTCATCTTTAATATGTAATTTTAAAAGACTACCTGAAAGCCTTAATTCAGAAAACGCGTTAAAAGTGTCATAGGTAGCTCAAAGACCAGGCGTTCCTAAAATTGTTTTGTATGTGTATGACCTAAAGCAAATTCCTGGTCTATAGAAAACATAATAGAAATTGTTAACTGTATGCCTGTTTTAAGTTTCGTCATTCACAGAAAACCTTAAGAGGTATGTGTATAAAAGAAATAATATTGTAAAGATATTATAACTATAGTCGACTAATCAAACTAAAATGCCGTAACCGTTGTATTGTGTAACAACCATTAATCCGTGTACTATCCATTACACCATATCGTCCCGTGGGTGTCGTAAGAGGTGACAGAGGGAAACTATAAAAAATAAATTATTCAAAACTGCGATTGCCAAAACGCTTGCCAAGTGTGGCAAATTTGGCAAAATCTGAGGCAAGCTATGAGGGAAGCCTGTGGATTGTACCGTATTCCATTTCTAACGAGTGGTAGGTTTTATTTAGTTCCTTTTTAACTCCTTAAAAGGAAATTATTGTAATGGGCTCGATTAATTAAAGTCAAATTTTTACATCTCTAGTCGCATGCGACTTTCGTCGTAAATTCGCCTTGCGTACAAATCTTGAGAACAAATAATAATATCGAAGTCGGACTGGTTTCAGAATGTTTTTGTTATTATTGAATTAACTGAAGACATGGTACTAATCGAATTCTGCAACTGATAATCTGTAATATTCAATCTTGTCGGTTCTAAATACGTTCAGTTTTAGTATGTTTTTTTTTAAATCTAAAATTTTATTCTTCTTTTTCCTATTACATAATAATATAAACCTGTAATTATACCATTTTTGTCATTTCTCACTTGTAAATTTGTTGTATGAGTTTCCCGGCTCACACCCGTTTAGTAAATATTATATTTATTTTATTGTCGGCTCTGTAGCGCTGTAGCTTAGCATAGAGTTGATGCGCTGAGGGTCGCGGGTTCGAATCCCGCATGAAACAAGCATTTTTATGGCCTACAAATAATTGTTCCGGGTCTGGATGTTTGTCTTTGTTGTGTATTAGGTAAGCTACTACACCACCATACTCTAGAAAATCCCAGGGTAGGGTGTGTGTATAACGTTATTTAAAATAGAAAAAGAAAGAAAATTTATAAATCATCCATATTACGAGTATATCCTTGTTAGCAATAGTATTAATTTAATCTTTATCGAATTTAGAAACTCAAATTAAAACGTCGTTCTTTTGTGAAATTAGTCTTATTTGGATATCGGATTAAGTTTTATTGTTAAATATAACCTTGAGATGATAAAACCCTTAATATATTTATTTTTATAATTATCGGACATTCTTTAGTGAGCAACAGAATAATAATGGTTAAAAGAGTACTCAAATTATTGGCTCACAATTCCATTGTCGAATTATTGGAATATATCGGACTGAATAAAACTTTTATAATGAAACTTCAATTATTTTCTGATATTATAATGAATAAAAGCTGGTTTCGCAATTAAAGATTAATAGCGTCATAGAATTTTCGAAAGATGTATTTTTTGTATGAAGAAATTTTTAAATCTGAATTTAATTTACGAGTTGGTTAGCTTGAAATAGGGACAAACTTATTTTAAACTGCTTTTACAATTTCACCGCGTTTACTTCTTTCCCTTCATCGGCATGTAACAGTCCTCTGCTGGGAATGGACATCTCTGGTTGTAGTGAAGATTTTCTATAATCACCCCGCTTGACGGGCGTTTTGGTGATCGCAATACCAGGGACCTTTTCTCGCTACTCCCCATCACCAGTTTAGTTATTTTAAGTTCGATGTAAACAGAATGATTATAAAAATACTATTTTTATCATAATCTATGAGATCTTTTGACTGTTGACATCATCGCCTTTTATGAAACAAATGAAACGAAATGGAGTGATGTTTGTTTTACGCCGCTTATTCTTTACGCTGCCACCACTCGACAATATTATATAAAAGTTAAAGTTACAGCCTATATACGTCCCACTGCTGGGTACAGGCTTCCTTTAATTTCTGAGGTGGTTAGAGAGGGAGAGAGAGAGAGAAAGAGAGCCGTGGTAGCTCAGGAGCTAAGCGTTCGCTGTAAATTTCACAGTACGCGAGTAATATTAAATACCTAATAATAATTTATTTGGCGTAAAATTATGTCCCTTAATGCAAAAAATTTCAGATGGACCCAAGTTCAAAGTGAAACCTCAGGATGTGGAAGGTGATTCAGGGTCTATAGCGACTTTAAGTTGCATCGTTGACGGGCATCCACAACCTAAGATCACGTGGCTACGATACGAGCACGAGAGAGTTATTGTAAGTAACAATTTACATATGTATATCTAAAAGGTTATGAGATAGTAAACAGGCGTGCATTTGATGTGATCCTACTATATTTTGATCATACATATTTTTTTGTAATACTTACTTTATTTTACGTTCAACGTTAAAATATTTTATAATTAAAAAAAAAACATGCGTGATTGTCGTGGAACACTCGGTTGGAACGAAGTTCCTTTCGTAGAATATTATTGTTGATAAAAGTATTATATTATTGATTAACAAATACAAATAAATGAATTACTAGCGTTTATTAAAATGAAGCGTCATTAAAAATAACATTTCTTTCATGGCAAGATAAGAAAAAGTGCGAGGCAGATGGATATTATTCCATCTCGCCAAGGCCGTCTACACTAAGTCAGAAGGGGTCGTGACGGAAAAACCTTACACTTTTTTCTCGCCTAGCCCCCATCCGCCAAATTCGTACCGTCCGATAAGGAACTTCGTTCCAATAATATAAAGACTTAAAACCTAAAAAGAATAAAATAATATATACACTTTATAGCTTCTGAAGTAAGGGCTTTAATTCATGGATACGTTATGTCTTAGCACCGTCGTTACTTGTTATTAAAAGTATAAGTATATCATCTAATTTGAGAAATTGTTTTAAAATACGTATTTGATCGTTGAAAAATTAAAAAAACTATATCATTTAAGTATAACTTTAATAGGTGGTAGAAATCGGCTGTCCCATTTCAAAACCTAGTAAGGGACACTTTTTACAAAAATCGTTTTATTGCATAGTCTTCCTAACCTAGTAAGTCCCTACCCATTACAAAAACACCAGCGTTGAAACTGCACAAAAAAGCTAATATATTAAAGCATCGATATACATTCACTTCCTCGTGACCACATAAAAACCTAGTAAGTCACTTTAATCATTTCAAAACCTAGAAGTCTCTGAGACTTGCTAGGTTTTAAAATGGTTAAAGTGAACTCTTATCTGCCTTGGAGTCTGGATAGTTACCACCCTCTTTCCTATTTCTGCCGTCGAATAGCAGTATTTGCACCCCTGTATTCCGATCTAAAGTAAAGAGAGCCAGTGTAATGAGGGCATCCACGACTTTTTCTGCCACCAGGGCGGCGCCACTAGAAAGTGGGGTATAATATTTGACAGATTTCATAGCGGGGAAGTTAATTTGTTCGGAAAATGTAAAAGTTATTGTTTCTTTCTGTACTATTAGCTATATTTTTATTAATAACATTAAAAATAAATAAACCAAACCACAGATATTCATAAAAGTAGAAAACTTAAAAAAAAAGTTAAAAATGTGCAAAAAATTATTAGCCCTCATTACAGGCATTCCATGTTATCTCTCAGAGGTGACAACGCATCAGTAGCCTTCCTTGTTTGTAATTGGCTGCTGGTATCTATGTACTGCAGTAGCCACTTACCATCAGGTAGACAAAAAAGTAGTGTAAAAAAACATACTCGTATTGTAACAATATTACGACGGCATTTTTTTTGTTTTAAAAACAGAGAGTGGGCAAGTCATCAAATTTGACTGTGACGGTAACCAAACAATCCGCTGGTCAGTATTGGTGTAGAGCCAGTGTCGAAGGCTATCAGGACATTGAAGCACCCGCTATGGTGTTTGTGAAAGGTAAGAAAGGTTCTATAACAAGGTCCTTGTTTTTGGTTTTATTGGAATTCTATAGTTAAATAAAACATTCTAATAAACTGCGTAACTCTCTGTACTTTAAAAGAGACCACTTATATAACAGTTATTATAACAGCTAAATAAATAAACAATGAACGTTTTTAGTATGACGGAACTGTCCTTTAAGCTACACTTTTGAATAATTCATTAGAATTTTTTTTGCCTTATTTTTATTAAAACTTTCTTGTATAAATAGAATGAATATAACATCAAATTTGTTAGAATAAAAGCATTAAAATACGGGCATAATAAAATAAAAAATGGTATATCAATACGTAATTTAAAAATTTGAAAAAAATTGGAAAATGAAGAATTATGAATACATTTTATATTTAGTTACTAATTAGGTTCTTTGTTGGGGAAAAATGGCAGACTCTTAGGTTACCTATTGTTCGGTTGGGTTTTGTTAACGTGGTAGACCCACGCTGCAGCTATTCTGATTTGACCGTCATAGTAAAGAACCAGAGACCCATTTTACTGGTAACGAGGCATTCCTTACCTTCTGTAATCATCAAGGGTGACAAATACCATAAAGTGGACTGTTTTCTCGTTTGTCACTCTCATTCTATAAAATATATACTAATAAACGGAGCAATGACCTGAAGAAAGACGTACAGCGCTTTGTGTTGTAAGGACTTGGCTGCATTGATTACGATGATGTTTAACATAAGTTATTTAAAATATATTTAAAGTAAATAATTTATTATGTAGCAAGTAGAAAAATGTGTTTCCAGTTTAATTCTTTCAGGATGATTAGCAACATGAATTATTATTATATTATTGTTCGAAATCAATGTATTGCATTTTGAGGGGATTTTCTCAAGAAATCCTAGCCAGTTTGACCTTTTAAATAAGTGAACACGACTGAATAATTATTGCCAAGAACACTAAAACTTTCTTCTTATTTAGGTCCACCGATAGTTGTCTCAAATAAAACTCAATATGGCGTTGAGGAGACAGTGTTAGGATTGAATGCATATCGTTCTCAGTACCAAAGCCTGACTTTGTGATTTGGACCTTTGGTGGACATGAAATCAACTCTTTTCACAACCATGTAAGTCAAATATACATTTTAATCCTTAATATTGTAACTAGTGACTTAATTTGGTATAAGTCGTTCATTAATTTATAAATTACAGTCCATAAAAAGTTCACTGGTAGATATAGGCCTCCCCCATAGATTGCCTCATAGATATTTGCTAAAGTTGTCACGCTTGAGAGGCGGGTTGGCAACCGCAGTTTTTTATTATTTTGTGTGGTTATGCTGCTGCCCATCTTATCTCATTTCCTCTGTCATCTCTTACGACACTCACAAGATGATAATAATGGGATATTGGATTCTTTTATGCCGCCACTATACGTCAAATTAGTCGTTCGTTGCATTAAAATATAAAAAATTTAATAATTAAAATTAAAAATTAATAATTTTATGGAATATTTTTGATTAGCTAGAGATTATTAGTTATATCACATTAATCTTTGTATAAAGTAGAACATTAAAAGTAACCAATATATCTCGTTCTTCACCAGCCTGTATAAATACACAGCTAAACATGGGCCCCTTCCACTGTAAGGAGAATTTGCCTTAATAGTCACGCTTTACAGGAATTCACGACCGCAATACCAGATGTCTTGTAGCTTTGACCTTGATGCTGGTCTGGATGTTTTACGTCTGGAGTAAACGGGATGGTACCGCCATCTATCGGCAGCTATAATTTTTTATGGCATTTCCCATAGTTGCCTCTTACGACACAAATGTGAAGAAATGAGTGGATTTATTTTCTTACTACACCACCACACGGCAAGACTCATAATATCGTCCATATTTACAAGTTATCCTTTATAACTAAGCAAGTTATTTCACTACTGTCTTGTATGTATTCCGAACAATGAATCTAATAGGAAGTTTGGTTCGAATACGTGATATGTGGTCAACAATGAAGATTCGCCGAGCGTCTGGTTATCCGATGGTAAAAGGGATATCTCAGCTTTAAGCGTCAAAATATCAACTCTTCTATCTGCTCAGTCTAGTGAATAGTTGCAAAAACCCGCAAAATACCCATGTATATTGTGCAATTAAAAAGGCTCATGATTATCAGTGATATAAAGTAAAATAGACTCCGTGTGTATAAGATCATAGCGTTCTATTTGTTTTATACTTTTGCAGGAATATGCTTTTTTGGAGGAAACTTTAACGGATCGTATGACAAAATCTACGTTGATCATACGCGAGAGTCAATCAAAACATTTCGGCACTTACAACTGTAGTGTGTCCAATACTTATGGCACTGATAGTATCGAAATCCAATTGATACCTGACAGTAAGTTTTGGATTAATGTTTCTTAACCTTGACTGTACTTTTTATATTATAGAATAATATATACCCATAGACATTTACATCTATTATATTATCTATTTAGAATCAAAATGCAGAAGCGTTGGCACTCCAAGGACTAAGATGGAATGCCCCGTTACTAATAAACCTATATCTGTATGTACTTTCCATACAATACACAGCTAGATTATTTTGCTGTATTCTGTGAGAGTGGTATTACCCCGGTCGAGCCGACCCGTTCGTGCCGAATCCATATCTACCACGTAAAAATTTACATGGTATTTAACTTTAAGACAATATTTTGAAACAGGAAATAGCATAAACAACTCTCGTATATTTTAGGAAGATATTGTTTGTGTAAGACATTTTAACGAGTAAATGACAAAAGAGCGCTCTGTTAACCGGATGGTAATTGCATGTCACGACCAATTATATCTACGCTCGATCTGGAATCAACATGATGATATATTCTTACCGCTAAAGACTTTAGTGGAATGTTTTGTTATCAAGAAGGGACCCAGCTCTTGTCACTCACAATACGCTATGCAGAAGAGTTATTAGTCATATTCTGTAAGCATGGTCATGAACCGGTCGTATCAATCCATTAGTGTTGCTATAATACGCTACGGCGTGTATCTCCTACGTGAAAACATATTATTACAGTGATGAAAGTGTACGTTCAATCAAACCAACGTTTATACTTTTTTCTTGATGTTATTTTCGATAAACCCAAAACGTTTGTAAAGATTTTACAAATTAACATTTTATAACGGATTTCAGAATCATTCAACCTTTTTATCATCATCTGTGGTGTGGCTGCAGCAATAATTCTTATTTTAGTCGTCATGCTATTTATAATGTTGTGTCAACGTAAATCCAATAAGACCGATGTAAAAAAACCCGACATTACCGACGTTGGGAAGACATGTGTCGACCAATTCAAGGATAGCGATCGCAGTTCCAATATAAGTGATTTGAAGATGGAGTTGCGACACGTTGAAGGGAGCTGTGATGTGGTAAGTTCTACGATAATAAAATTGTGGTTGGCTTTGTCGTCGATATGGCTGGGGGCGTTGAGCGTGAGAACATCTGGGGTGAAAGAAATAAAATTAATTTTACAATGCACGATATTTAATTTTATAACTTTATAATTGTAACATTTATTATTATTAATGTGCATAAAGATATAACTAAGTATATTTTTTTCTCACCTTTATATTTTAAAAATGTTAAAATTAATTATAAATATTTACTAGTGCCGTTGATGGTTGAAATTCAAATAATTACAAATCATACAGCCATGAACGTAATCAAACCCTTACACACATCTCGATGATGTGTGTGATTAATACAATACACACATACTTTTTTGTTTTATTTACTAATAAAATCTACAACAAATTCCGATATTCGCTGATTTAATTAAAATAATCAGGTGATACTTTTCGAGATGTCACTATATCAAAAAGTAAAAGCCAATTATTGTAAGATGGACTGTGTATTTGTCACACTTTATAAAGATTGAAAAGCTAAGGCATTTTTTTTCAGGATAATTCTAATCATGGATCAGAAGCTGAGTTACATTCAAGTCTTCACCTAACAACAAACCTAGGTCTACCCTTAGCTGGACCAGTACCTTTACCTGAATCTGGCTACGATAATGAACTGATGAAGCAGTACCAGCGATATAGTGGAGATTTTAATCAACCACTCGGAAATATACATATAAAGGTAAAGTCTTTCATTTATACATTAATTACAGCCTATGAAATAACTAATATAGAATACGAGGGCGACACTGAAAGTTTTTAGAACGGGCCACTTGTAAACGATATAATAAAAAATAAGTTCAAATTTAGAAAATGGAACTCTTTGCCAATATTATTGTATATGTATTTTATTAATTTGTCATTTGTTTACGATTTGGCGGCAAATTGAAAATTGTCTGTGTCACGTCAGCGTGAATTTAACGCGAGAACATTTTCGTACAATGATTTTTTATGACTTTCGATGTCATTTAAATCAACAAGAAAATAATGATAGACTTCGATTGGCCTTTCACGATGAAGCCCTATCTCGTGCCACTGTTTACAACAGGTTTAATGAGTTTAAACGTGGCCGCACTAATCTCACCGATGATCTGCGTGAGGGACGGCCTTCTACGGCGACGACTGAAGATCACATCAGTGTTGTGCGGCGTATGATAGAGACTGACAAAAGAGTGACTTATGAGCAGATTCGGATAAGCTTAGGCATCGGTATGAGTTAAGTGCACAAAATCCTCCATGAAAATTTAGTGGTCAGGAAGCTTTGTGCCCGGTGGATACCTCATAATTCGACAGAGGCCCAAAAACTCCGTCGTGTTGATTGGTGTCGTGAAATGGTCAAAGATTTAACGGAGGTGACTCAAATGCTGTGTTCGACATATTTGCGGGTGATGAAAGCTGGATTTATTGTTATGATCCTGAAACTAAGAGACAGTCTGCTGTCTGGGTGTTTCCTTCCAAGGAGTTGCCATCTAAAGTGAAGAGAGGTCGAAGCGTGGGAAAAAAAATGGTGGCCTCGTTCTTCGGAAGGACAGGTCATTACGCAACAATTGTTTTAGAGGATCAAAAAACAGTTACTGCAGAGTGGTACACTAACAATTGTTTGCTACTTGTCTTGGAAAAAGTTCGGGAGAAACGACCTCGCAGTAGGATCCTCCTTCACCACGACAACGCCTCGTCGCACACCGCCTAGCAAACAATCGACTACTTGGCGACATCAGACGTGAAATTACTGGGTCAACCGGCGTATAGCCCCGACCTCGTACCTTGCGATTTTTATTTATTTCCGAAAATAAAAGAAAAATTCGAGGAAAACGTTTTATGGACGCCGAGGAAGCAGTGGCTGCGTTTCAAAATGCCGTCGAAGAGACCCCTAAGGACGAGTGGGCAAAGTGCTTTTCTCAGTGGTTCCATCGGATGCAGCGATGTATTGATGTAAATGGACACTATTTTGAAATGATATAATGAAACTACTAACTTGCTAGTTTGTTCAGTTTTTAATTTTCTAAGAACTTTCAGTGTTACCCTCGTATATTGATAACTTCTAATTTATTAAGTAATCTTTAAGTTAGTTTTAGTGTTTTTTTAGGTGCCTAATTATGTGTGTTCTTTTAGTAAGTTCGTATGTTTGTGATACTTCAAACGATTTCATTCGAGATGTAATTGTAAAATGAATACCTTAAAAAATTTCAATGTAAAAAAATGAAATTTATAATTAGTCACCCAATCAGAAGTCATTACAACATCGTCTTGCACTGTTCGAACTACTTTTGGACATACTTGAGAAATCGAGTATTAGGGGTAGGCCTTAGATTGACTTAGATTGTATTTAACGGAGCGAAACATTTCATTACATTGCTTAGTTCTAAAGAAAAGTCCAAGGAGCTACCAGTTAAGTACATGGTTCCACAGGGCAGTGTGTTGGGTCCTATAATTCTTCTGCTGTAAATAATTTGTGTAACCTTGATCTCATAAACGGCCAGATAATTGCATTTGCAAATGATACTTCTACTCTTATTTCAAAGTAATATCTGAGATGAAGTACTTTCAATGGTACAGTCGAGTTTTAATAGAATTATAAACTGAATGAATCTAGATACTCTCCAAAAAATAAAAAAATAAATAAAAAAAACACATCCTAGCAGATATCTTCCTATAAACGTACGTGTATATTGTACGTGTTTTTGTGATTCAAAGCTCCTTTCTGCTTGTCCAGATTTAGAAAGGGTTGAGATGATAAGCTGTTGAGGAATAACTACGGATCAACACTTATCATGGAAACACGTATAAAAAAAACTTGATTCACTTATCCTTTTCTTCTTCCTATTGAAAATATAATACAAGAATCATTTATATGGAGTATCTATTATGCAATAGCAAATTATATTATTACCGTTACCGTTACAGCCTATTAAAGTCCATAGGCCTCCCCAATAGATTGCCGCATAGGGAGATATTTGCCATATTTGCCATGCTTAGCAAGCGGGTTGGCAGCTGCAATTTTTTTATTTTTAGTCGTTATTGGGAAGACGTTGCTGCCCATCCCTGATTTGTTTCCCTCTGTCGCCTCTTACGACACCCACGGGATGATATGTGGTAGTGGATATTCTTATACCGCTACTACACGGTAAATTCAATTATTCACAGCGGGAGCTTGGGGTTGAGCGGTTAACTTAAGTCCCAGGACGTATTAAGAGTAAAAAATGCACGCAAGTCATAATATCAACTACCGAGGGATACGGATGTGTAATAAATTTCCCAACAATCTTATAGGTGAATCTAAATTACAATACTACTGGATAAAGAACTTCCCGTGTAGTGGCGGGTTAGAATACCCACTACCCATATCTTCCCGTGGGTGTCGTAAGAGGCGACAGAGGAAACTGAGGCAGAAGATGGGCAGCAGCATCTTTCTGATAACAGCAAATAATAAAACTGCGGTTGCCAACCCGCTCGCCAAGCGTGGCAACTACGGCAATATCCCCAATGAAGAAAGTTACGAAGAAACGGCCCTCAGTCCCGGCGGCCCTGGCTATTCCTGGCTACGGTGGCGACCATGGTAACGGCGGGGCAGGGTGCTAAGAATCTCCGGTGGAGGTTCGGTTGCCACCACGACGACTCGACCTGGCAACTTATAACGCACGCACCTGAGGACTGACGAGAAGATCCTGGAGCTGGAAGAAGAGATAGACAAGTTGCGCTGGAATATTATAGGATTATCCGAGGTCCGAAGAGAGGGGAGGACACGGTAATCCTCGAATCCGGCAACTTGTTCTATCACCGGGAGGCGACTATCTGTCCCAAGGAGGTGTCGGATTTATCGTCCACAAGTCTCGTTAACAACGTTGTAAAATTGGGAGTGTGTCGACGAGGGTTGCGTACCTTATACTCAGAATCACCAAACGGTATTCGCTGAAGGTCATACAGGTTTACGCACCAACTTCGGCACACCTGATGAGGAGGTGGAGAAATGTATGAGGATATCTCTAGAGCCATGCATTCCTCTAAACCCACTATACGGTGTTAATGGAGACTTCAACGCAAAGCTAGGCACAAGAGAGAACGGTGAGCTGAAAGTAGGGAAATTCGGATTAGGGCAACGGAACCCAAGGGGCCAGCAGCTGGCTGACTTCATGGAGAAAGAGGGACTCTTTATGATGAACTCTTTCTTCCAGAAGCGGCCCCACAGGAAGTGGACCTGGTCGAGCACCGACGGTTCGACAAAAAATGAAATTGACTTCATTATGACGACCAGACGACAACTGTTCAGTGATGTCTCAGTGATCGCGAGGGTGAAAACTGGTAGCGATCAGCCAATGGTTAGAGGCACACTGAACCTAAACGTTAAGTTGGAGAGGTCTCGTCTAATGAAGTCAACGCTCCGTCCAACTCGTGCTCTAGTCCAAAGTAGCGAAACCTCCAGCAGCAAAACCGTTTTCAGTGCCTAGAAAACTGCAATGCAGTGGACGATATAAATTACAAGCTCGTGGAAACTGTCCATGCGGTCGGAGCTAAGTATTGCAAGACCCGCCGCAGAAGAACACAAAAACTCTCCGATCACACTCTTAATCTCATGGCTGTTAGACGGAAATGAAGCTGCAATCTTCAGTAGATTTGATAGCATACAGGCAACTGAACAGACAGATCTCCAAATGCATGCGGCGGGACTTGCGCAACTTCAATACAGCTCGTATTGAAGAAGGATCGAGCGGAACCAGGGCTCCAAAGTCTTTGCCAGAGATCTGTCTGCCAGAAAGAGCCAACTGTCGAAGCTGAAGACCGAGTGGCAGCGTCGTTTCGGGACACCTGAGATTTTGAGTGAGATTGAGAGGTTCTATGGGCAGCTGCACATCATCGTTGGAGCCACACGCAAGTGTGAGTAACGATCCAAGAGCGAGTCTTATCCGACACTATTCCGATGATATCCCGGACGTCAGTCTGAGCGAGATTAGAATGGCTCTCCAGCACCTTAAAACGGCAAGGCCCAGGCGAGGATGGAATTACAGCGGAGCTTCTGAAAGCGGGTGGAAAACCGGTACTTGAAGTCCTTCAGAAGCTCTTTAATTCCGTCCTACATGGTGGCACTACACCGAGGCGTGGAGCAGAAGTGCGGTGGTCTTGTTCTTCAAGAAAGGCGACAACGCTCTCTTGAAGAACTACAGACCGATTTCTTCTGAGCCGCGTCTACGTGCTGTTTTCGAGAGTCATTACGAATCGTCTCGCACGCAGACTCGACGACTTCCAGCCTCCCGAACAAGCCGGTTTCCGAAAAGGTTTAGCACCATAGACCACACATATATTTCTTCGGCAAATTGTACAGAAGTCCGAGGAGTACAATTTGCCACTATGTCTGGCGTATGTGGACTATGAGAAAGTTTTTGATTCCGTCGAAATTTGGCGGTGCTGCAGTCCCTTCAGCGGTGCCAAGTTGATTGTCGGTATATCGAAGTGCTGAAGTGCTTGTACAGTAGGGCCACGATGGCTATCCGAGTACAGAACCAGAGTACAAAACCTATCCAACTGCAGAGAGGTGTAAGACAGGGTGACGTTATATCCCCGAAACCTTCACCGCTGCATTGGAAGACGTTTTCAAGCTTCTGGACTGGAAAGGATACGGCATTAACATCAATGGCGAGTACATCACTCACCTTCGATTTGCCGATGATATAGTCCTTATGGCAGAATCGCTGGAGGACCTAAGTACTATGCTCAATGACCTCAATAGTGCCTCCCAACGGATAGGTCTTAAGATGAACATGGACAAAACAAAGATCATGTTTAATGTCCATGTCACACCTATGCCGGTAGTTGTTGGGAGCACTAAGCTCGAAGTTGTTGACGAATATGTTTACCTGGGACAAATAGTCCGACTAGGTAAGTCCAACTTCGACCGAGAGGTCAATCGACGGATTCAACTCGGCTGGGCAGCGTTCGGGAAATTACGGCACATCTTCTCGTCAGGTATACCTCAAAACTTGAAAACGAGGCTGTACAACCAGTGCGTGTTGCCAGTGATGACCTACGGAACTGAGACGTGGTCCTTCACTGCTGGCCGGATGAGGAAGCTCAAGGTCGCTCAGCGAGCTATGGAGAGGCTATGCTCGGGTCGCACTGCGTGATAAACTTAGAAATGAGGATATCTGCAGTAGAACCAGAGTAACCGACATAGCCCAACAGATTAGTAAGCTGAAGTGGCAATGGGCCGGCCATATAGCTCGAAGAACCGACAACCGATGGGGAAAAAGGTTCGAGTGGCGGCCCTGTACCGGATTTAGTGTAGGCGTCCCCACTAGATGGAGTGACGACCTGGTAAGACATGCAGGAAGTCGATGGATGCGGGTGGCTCAGGACCGTGCTTTGTGGCATTCCTTGGGAGGCCTATGTTCAGCAGTGGACTTGTGAAGGGCTGTAATGATGATGATGATGATGATGATGAAAGAACTATTATAGACGTGTAGTTGCGATATAAGAATATCCACTGGCTCCTATCGTCCCATGGGGGTCATTAGAGGTGACAGAAGGAAACTAAACAGGAAATGGGCAGCAGAATCTTGCTGATACCAACCCAAAAATATAAAAACTGCGGTTGTAAACACGCCTGCCAGGTAAGGCAACTATGGCAAAATCCTCCATATGAGACAACAATCTATGGGGGAGGCCTATGTTTAGAAATGGACTTTTATAGGCTGTAATGTATAGATGGAAATAATACAAACAAGTCTTGAAACTACTTAAGCTACCCAAAATATAATAATAAAAAGGGCATTAAAATGAAAATATATCAAAATTCTATAAGACATATATCTATGTTATTTAAATTTAAACTTTTCTTTGTATACTATCTGTATCATTTTAATTGGTCACATAAGATCTATATTTGTAGTTATGATCTATATCTAAATATACACTGTGTTTAATTAATATCAATATACATTTAGTATCATGTTTAACACACAAACTATCCAATAACAAATTTCAGTAATTACTAACTGCAATGACGAGTAGCGGACTGATTACTTGGCGCAGTGGATTAGCAATGATTTGAACTCAAGGCGCCGCGGAGCGAAATCTTTTTCAATTCAAATCCCGCATTAACAAGTGTTTTGCTAAGGATTGTTGACTCTGGATGTATGTCCTTGTGTATTTTTTGTATGTTTGTATAACGCCTTCACGATATAGTAGAAAAACCTTATTTGCGGGGAGAGGTTACAGTTTACAGAAACTAGCTTAACTAACTACACCACTAACTCTATCTCCTTTAACAAAAATTAAACGGATTTAGTCTGTCTCTCTCGTGCTCTCTCGCAATAACACTTTGTATTTATCATGAATAAAAAATTATATTTATGTTATTATTTTACCGAAAAATCGGAAGCTTTTATACGTAGTAAAGTCATACTGTAATTGTGTTATATGTGAAATATGATAGAGTCGGCTCGACCGAAGGAAAATCTCACAACAACACACACAGAATACCAGCGTAAAATAGTAGCATAAAAGTTAAAGTTACAGCCTTTATACGTCCCACTGCTGACCACAGGCCTCCTCTCATTTCCGAGAGCCGTGGTAGCTCAGGGGCTAAGCGCTCGTTGTAAATTTGACAGTACGCGAGCACGAATGAAATTTTTAATTGCAAGTGCTGATTTACCATGTGTTCGGCGGTAAAAGAAAACTTCGTGAGGAAACCTACATGTCTGAGAAATAAGCAAAATTTTTTTCGAAGACACGTGAAGTTCGCTAACACGCATTGTGGCTGCGCGGCGGACATTTCCTTGTCCTTAACCCCTCTCAAAAAAGAGTAGCATAATGCTATTGCTTTTATATTTATGAGTGTAGACAACCGAAAACCTTTATCGCCGGTTACGAGATTCATCCAGAGGTTCTGAAATTTACTTTTGACTCTTAATCGTTGATAGATATAGGTGTTTATGGGTCACATCATCTACTTATCATAAAGTGATCAGGTGGACGGTGTGAATGTGCTCGTTTGTCAACTTACTTATAAAGAAGTTATCAAATACCCTTATAGACTAACACTCGAGGAGGTTGAGAAGCAACGTCAGTTATATATTGACATTTGTTTTATTTTATAAAACGTAATCTCCACACTAGGAAAGTCTCCTGTATCGTGAATTCATTTAATATACACACACAAAAAAGGAAAAACACCCAGACCCGGAAATAATATTTTTAGGTCATACCAATAACTGTTCCTGTGCGAGATTTGAATACGCGGCACGCGGCGTCGCAGCTAAATGCTTAACCAGAAAAAATATAAATTTTGTTTTTTGCACAACATCTAGGCCCTGGTTGGAATCTGCCGCATTTCGCGTTACATTTCTAACCGGAGTATTAGAACTATTAGTAACAGTATTAGGAGCCTATGTATAATAATCTTCTGTAGCCTTCTTTGTTGGAAATTGATTTCAGGTGTCCATAGACACTCACGTTGGTCCCTTGAGTTTTATTTAAAAAAAAATACTGTATTACTAAGCCACGCAGGCAAAGTGAAAATAGTACATGAATAAAATGAATGAATGACAAAGTCGGTTAGTGTACATTTAACTTTAATAGCAGCGAGTTTCGTATTTCATTTGTATTGTCACTGCGGACATCGTTACTTGGAAGTGGACATAAATTTTCTCTGCGTTCGAGTTCACTATGTTGTCGCATATTACATCGTTGCCTTATTAAATATTAAAAGTAATTAAAAGTAATATGGTGATTGTATAATATAAAATAAAGGGTGTTTTTTTCTTTACTTTACCATATTATGTAAAAATTGATAGTTATGATTATACAGAGGAAAAAAGCATTTTTTTTAAGAAGAGAAACGCAGCTCATATGATGTAAGTGATGACCACTGAATCACCAGGGGTATTGCCACCTGCAATGCGTTGCGTTACCGGTCTTTTAAAAAGGAATGAGCTCGTTTCTTGAAAATCCCTAAGTCGTATCGGTTCGAAAAGATCGCCGGTGGTAAACAATTCCACAAGGAAGTCGGGCGAGAAAGAAAATTCTTGGTAAATCAATCGAATTGTATCGTTAGTTTCGCGTGTGCACGTCAATATAATGAGAAACTTAACTGCTAAACTAATTATTTTATTTGACAGATTCCTTCAAAATTAGATTATTAATACGTAATTTATCTTATAACCTCGGTATATACACAATAGGTTAAATTAAACGCTATAATATTCACAAAACATTACTTTGATTAAATAAGTATTAATGCGTTTTGCCAGCTAACGGTAAAAACGTTAATTAAAATAAGTTTTTTTTGCAACAGATACAAATCTAATAGTTTAAATTACCATGAACTCCGCATGTTGTTTTTGCCACAGAAACAAACCACATACAGCGAACATTCCATTAAGCACTGAATGAGCGCTTCAAACCTTATAAGTTCGTGTACGTGACAAGAAACAAAATACGTGACGATTTTACACGACAAAATGTAATTTGATGCACAATCCCATGAGACAAAAGGGTATAAAACAGAATCGTTTTACAGTTTCTAGATAATTACTCAAGTCTCACTGACGTGACGTAACTAAGAGAATCATTGTTCTAATGATAATAGTGAATTGTTCCCATGGTTTTATTTCACGTTATGATAAAGTTCTAGATTTAATTAAATCATATAAGGAAGACAATATCAGTGTGTTTATTAGGGTGTATTTATTTCCGGTTTCTGGGTTCAATTTCCAGTCGACGCAAACGCTTGTGCAAAAAACCAAATTCTCAATAAAAAGGAGGCTTTGAATCTTCTATACACTATGTCTTAGAATCAACTACAGAAGATATTATGAGGAAATTATTTTTTTTGATTAGGAAAGTCGATCTTTACTTTTGATAAAAAAAATTAATTTCTTACCCTTTTGTACTACTCAAGGTCATCTAGAAGTTCTACTAGAATGTCATCTACGTATTTACAATAAAAAAACTCTGTCCCTATTTTTCTTCTTTTCTGCTATTCTTTTTCTAATTTAAATGGTGGTCCCCTTGAGGCAAATGTAGCAAAATCATTTGAATCGATTTATCAGTTTCCGAGTTATTGGTGAACGTACATAAAAACATACGCGTCGAATATAGAACCTCCTTTTTTGAAGTCGGCTAGAAATACAAAATGTTGTTTTTTGGGTCTGGTTGCATTTCATTTTATTCCATGTCCCCCAGTCTACCGATTTTTTCGCTTATTATATCAGGCACAGTAAGTAAGGTCGAGTAAGTGCCCATTCAGTGTCATTTGATGGTAACTTATTCCTCCACTATTTACATAGTGTTCTGTTATAGTCAGATCTTAAGTGTAGAAGTTCCGAGAGGAAAGCATTCTTCTAAGCACTGTACCGCGAGTAGATTTTTTAGATTTTTAAACAATTTTAAATGTTTAGGCTCAAGGTCAGAGTAATGGCTACGTTCCATACGTTGACTATGCACGTGACTATGCGCCACCGCTTCAGACTAGTGACTCACTGTCGGGGTCTTTATCAAGAAGTACCGACGAGTCGACATACTTAAGCCACTGCGGTTCTCTGCGACGTCAGAGCAGCAGTGGGAGGTTGGGAGGATTAGTGGGCCCTGACCGTAAGTATATTTGAATAGAGTATGAGTGTGGAAAGGGTTTCATTTGTATTAATTGATGTGATTTAAATATGTTGTTTGTTAACAAACTATCTTTAGTTTATATTTCAACTGTCATTGACTAGTCCTGTACTATATTAGAGTTTGTCTAATGATTGACGATCGGAAGACCAAATATGTCGCACTTCGCCAATTTGGGTATTTTTTATAGGATAAGGGTGACAAACGAACACACAGTTCACCTGATGGTAAGTGGTTGTTGTGGCCCATAGACGAATAAAAATGCAGATGCGTTGTCACCCTTGAGGACTAAGATGGAATGCCTTGTTTCCAGTAAAAAGAGTCTCCGGTTCTCTACAATCACCATACGAAACACAGCAGCGTTAAGTTGCTATTTTACGCTGGCATTCTGTAAGAGCGTGGTCCTTCCCCGGTCGGACCGACCCATTCGTGCTACAACTAAATAATTTATATAGCTGCAGCATGGCTCTACCACGTTTAAACATTTTACATCTAGTATATTTACGGGCATATATTAAGACATTTACGGGCTGGTGATGAAGAAGAAGAAGAAGATGTACTTAATGGCTTTTTTGTCATCAATCAAAAAATTATGAGTTCTTTATGGAATATTCCATGGTCGCCACTAACAACTATGGAACAAAATATGCTGATGGATTATTTTGCGTCATAACTAAAATATTAACTCAGAAATATATCATTAGCCTCAGCAGTTCTTTACTGGCTAAAGTCCGTGGCGTGGCCAACGAAGATGGTATAAGAATATTAATAAAGATTTACATACGTATTGCGAAATTTGTTGCAGTAATTTACAGTTCTGGTACTTGTTAGTTAATATGGGTATTGCTTGGATATCTGTCGCAACCAGGATTTGTGTCATAACCTGAAGTTATGAACCACAGGTTTCACAGAGCTTAACCAAAACAGACAGCAGCAGTATGTGCACTGCTGTGGTCTTGTCTGAAATTTATAGAGAGCCAGTATAACAAGTTGCATTGCAAGTCATTTCATCTTATTTATCAGAGGAGACAACGTAGCTGTAGCCTTATTTATTTAAAGTTGGTTGTAGGTATTCATGGGCTGCAGTAGCCACTTACGATCAAAAAACGAATAAAAAAAGTTTTCATCATACTTATTTAATTAAAATCTAAAAACTGAAATAAAACAGAAAAATATTGAATTATTAACAGTCATACCCATGGGAAATCCTGGAGTTGTGCTCAGCGGGGGTGTCGATGTAAGATACGCAGCAACGTACGGGAATCCATATTTAAGAGGCAGTGGACCTATTGGTTGGTATTAAAAGATACTTTATAATTATATTTTTCACACAAGGAATTAGAGAAATGTGTCTACGCATTCTGTGATATGATGTGTAGGTTGAGCTTAACTAGATGGAGTGACGACGATGAACGAACGATAAAGTTGGTTCAGGACCGTGCTTTGTGGCACTCCATGGGAGGGGCCTATGTCAGACAGTGGACTTGAAAAGGGCTGTAATGATGATGATGTTGATTTTTTTCTAATCTAATTCTATGATGAGATAGAACGCAGCAGTCGTGCGAAAATTTAATTCATGATACTCTCCGTCCCCATAAGCTGATGTGTGTCACATTATCAGAACATCTGAAGTTTTGAGGTAATTAGATTAAAAGCTTTGGAGTATATTTTTTTGATATACCACTTGTAGCAATTAAAATTTGTTTTCATAATATTCAGCTTCAAATTAATTTTCTAAATACGCAATATTATCTAAAAATAGGTTTCACTGAAAAATGGCAATAATAATATCAAATGATACTGTAGCGTTTGAACTTGAAAATAATTATAAATCTCTACGACGAATACTTACGTGTGAGCTGCAACTTTTCATGCTACAATTTAATAATTTCAATGTCACTTGTGACTTTTGTTTTAGTTTTACATCTACATCCATTCTCAATTAAGATATAACCCTGTCACCCTTTACGGGTCCCTGCGCCTTCTTTGGGACCATTTACCATTACAGCCTATTAAAGTTAATTGCGTCATAGGGTGGATATTTGCCATAGTTGCTACGCTTGGCATCATTTATTTGTTTATAATTTATGTAGTCTTAATTAGATTCCCTGAAACAAAAGAATACAAACGGCGGACTAAATCTCTTTAGGCATTCTCTACCAGTCAACTAATGGTGTTTTGATATTTTGGGTATTTTGACGTAAACCATACCTGCCCCAGCCAGCCGCGGAAACCAAGTGGATCTGACGATCTCTTCATGCTACAATTTAACAATTTCAAGGTAACTTGTGACTTTTGTTTTAGCTTATGCGTCCCACGCCAATACAGGACCTACAGCGAAACCTGCGCCGCCTCCATATTATACCCTAAGAAGTACTAATCATCCTTCACTTGGTGAGTTTTTTTTAAAATAATCATAATATGATATTCTTGTGTGAATACTAAATCACGAAAAGAAACTTATTTTTATGGATTTCACCGTCTTAACTTGTTGTAAATCTATACTAATTAATTTACTACTAAAAGAAGAATTTTGAATTATATAAAATTTTCGATCAAATAAATTTAAGCTGACTTAATATAAAAGTTATACTATTCAACAATTTTATTCCAAAAACTAAAATTTTTAATTTATAAGATTAAAAAAATCAGGCCTTATTGATATTTCAAAGTTTCAGACATAACTGCCCTCGCGTAAATCTGGCATGTGCAAAGCACTTAATCTGAGATCAAAAATATAAAAATAATTTAATTAAATGCAATTGAATGATGAATGAATTCGGTAAAATTAGGTTCAAGTCAATCAATCAATTTCACCCTCAATCCAATTCAATCAATTATATATAATTAAACATAGACATTAACATCTATCCTCCATTAAGATATAAAATTCAGATACATTGTCACCTCTAAGGGCCTCGATAGAATGCCTCGTTTCCAGTAAAAAGTATCACCGGTTCTCTACACGCAATACGAAACACAGCAGCATTAAGCTGCTATTTCACGCTGGTACTCTGTGAGAACATGGTCCTTTCCCAGGCGAGTCGACTCATTCGTGGTACAACCTTAATAAAGCTACAGCGTGGCTCTACTACGTTTAAATATGCCACGCTGCACATTTATATGAAAAAGAAAGAATAATCTACTTAAAACATAGTATTATATTAGTCAAACAGCCCGACTTAATTCTCCGTTCGCACTTCTGATTTCCAATCACTATTTTAAATGAGTGAATATAAAGGTATCTACCTCGAATGGCAACCTCTCGTGCATGTGGTGCACCCTGCTTATAGAAGGACGAGATTCTGAAGATCGTGAACCCTGATGATCTTTTCCCAGACAAGTCAACCCACTTGCAGCAGCTGTACCTAATATAGCAGCAGCGTGGCTCTATGACATAAAAATATCTTTGATAGTTTTTTTTTATAGAAGAGAGTACAAACGAGCATGCGACTCCCCTGATGGTAAGTGTTAACCGCCGTCCGTGAACAACTACAACACCATGGGATTTGCAGGTGCGTTGTCGGCCTTTTAAAAAGGAGTAAGCTCGTTTCTTGAAAGTCCCTAAGTTGTATCGGTCCGGAAAAATCGTCAGTGGTAAACAGTTCCACAAAGAAGTACTGCGAGGAAGAAAACTCCTAGTAAATATCATCCAGAAAACTTGGTACCTTACTAATGAGCTTTACACCAATGAACCTATTTTTATGAACAATCCTAAAAGTGTATAAATATTACTAACCTATTTTATTAGTTGGTGTGACATCGCCTTCGTCGTCATCATCGTCAAGGCTGGGGACAAGTCCTTTAGCGTCTTCGTCATCTGCGAACAGCAGCGCTCAACCACAAGTAAGTAATTACATGTGACGAAATGAAATGAAATGAAAATTCTTTAAGCTTTTTCACTAAACTGTCATTATAATTTCATCCAGCCAAATAGTTCTTATCAATTAAAGTATATTATATCTAGATAAATAGTATATATACAGAGTTTGAAAACAATAAGTAAGCATGTTGAAGTTAATTATGTCACAAAAACATCGTGTGAAAGAACAATGTATATAAAAATCATCCATAATTTATATTTTTATGTTTAGTTAAAATTAGGTTTATTTAGCTTTTAATTTTAAGTTTATACTATAGTATAAACTATTATATTAATTATTAACGCCATAAATAATACCTTCTTCTTCTTTCTTAATCAGCCCGTAAAAGTCCACAGGCCTTCCCCGTTGTAGGGAGAACGTGAACGTGTTAATCGTCACGGTTAGTAGATGTATTGACGATCAATGATATTGAGGACCGTCTCTGCCCTCCTCTTGATGATGGTGTTCCCCTACCAGAAACGGAGCCTCGGGGGTTATGGGCGCTCGGGGCGGGGGCCCTGAACGTCTAGTAATGTAACCCCTGAGGAGGACGGTGACTCGGATCTGGTCTCGAGCACCGTGATAGCAGTGCGAGAGTACTGTTTTAATAAAGCAAAGCGAGACAGGGCCCCCGGTTGCGTTCCGAACGGAGATCCCGGGACCCCTCATATACGCTGATGGTGACCACCGTGGGGTTTTGGCCGGTAGGAGTCCGGCATAACCTATTCTGTTACCCCCGCAGCAGAAGGTATCTATGAGGATTTCCCCACAATAAAAAAGGTGTATTGACGATCGCAGTACCTATCAGGGCTTTTCTATTTTTTTTTTTTTATATAGGAGAGGGGGCAAACGAGCCTGCGGTTCACCTGATGTTAAGTGATTACCGCCGCCCATGAACAACTGCAACACCAGGGAATTGCAGATGCGTTGCCGGCCTTTAAAAGGAGTAGGCTCTTTCTTGAAGGTCCCTAAGTCGTATCGGTCCGGAAAAATCGCTGGTGGTAATCGATTCCACAAGGAAGTTGTGCGAGGAAGAAAACATCTTCTAAATCGCACAGTGATGGACCGCCAATCATCCAGATGGTATGGATGGTATCGCGAGTTTTGTCGCGATGTGCGATGGTGAAATTGAGCGGCTGGAATTAGTCCGAACAATTCCTCAGAGCACTCCCCGTGGTATATGCGATAAAATACGCAAAGTGATGCAACATCTCTACGCGGTGCTAGTGAGTCAAGCCGATCGGAAAGAACTCAGTCGTCGACGATTCGATCCGCTCTGCGCTGAATGCGGTCAAGTGGAAGAAGCTGGCACTGGGGAGCCCCTGCCCAGAGATGAACAGTATTCCATGTGAGGCCGAACCTGCGCCTTGTAAAGTTGCAGGCGGTGCCGGCATGAAATACTGCCCGCTCTACTGAGCACGCCAAGCTTTTAGAGGCTAATTTTGTTTCTTCCGTGACCACGAAACTGCACGTCACTCGATATGTCAACGCCGAGGATTCCGATACTGGCTGAGGCAACAAGGGAGTGCCTTGAAACTGAGGTGATACGACAAAGGGTTCTTTAGCGGTAAACGCGCAAACTTGTGTCTTCTGGGATTGAACTGGACTAGATTTAGTCGTCTTCAATCCGAGACTTTGTCCAACAAAGTCTCGACTTCCGACACAAGTTTGTTCCGGTACTCGGCGACGTTTTCCCGAAATATTGGCATGGCCGGTGTAGAGCATCACCAGTGCTGTCATCCGCATAGCAATGAATGTTACCGGTTTGCAACATATCATTGATATGCAGAAGAAACAGCGTTGGTGATAGCACGCAGCCTTGTGGAACACCAGCGTTAATAGTCTTGTAATCGGAGCACGCACCGTCCACTACGACCTTGATGCTCCGATCAGCCAGAAAACTGGTGATCCAATTGCACAATTTCTCGGGAAGCCCATAGGAAGGAAGCTTCGAAAGAAGCGCTTTGTGCCAGACCCGATCGAAGGCCTTCGCTATGTCCAAACTAACGGCCACCAAACAACGGCCTTTCTTTTACTTTATTGATATCAAAATTATAGTCACTTCGAAATATATTGCGTCGTATGTTTTATGAGCCGTTGTAGCTCTCAGAAAGGTATATAGCACGGAATATAAAAATTATATACCGTGGGTTATAGCATACGACGCAATTTAAAAAAAAAAATAAAGTGACTATCATTTTAATGTTAATGAAGTTAGCGAATAGTCCTGCAGACGTTTACCAACGTTCACACTATAGCATATGGTAAAACCGCCATCTATCGGAAGCCCTTGGTCTTTTCTGTCATATCCATTCCCATAGTCGTCTCTTAGAACACACGAGACGAAATGGGGTGATGTACTCTTATGTATTCTCGAGAGACACGACGACGACACAACAATATAAATTGAGCTAATTTAAAAAAAATAGTTTCATGATATAATTGTTTAATAAACAAGATTAAACATATACGTTATTTTTTATATACAGGTTCCTAAAGCTTCGCCACAATCATCAGCTCTGTATATTCTCCCACCGTCCAGTCAAGGAAGTCTTCAGTCAAGCCAAATAACTACCAAAGGTCAGCTAATGTTTTTCGATGGTTGTTTTTTTATAATTAATAAAAATATTTTCAAAATGTTTCTGTACAAATATTACTAAATACTTTCGTAAAAGCCTTGATAAGTCTACTGGTGGATCTTTTTAAGCATGTGCTTGCTGGTAAGCATTGCATGGAAACTATTCGAAATCCAGCACTGGGAAACTGCTTACGAGAAGCAGTTAGCAGCAGCAGCACAGTACAGGTTTCTACGCCTTCTTTGGGACCATTTATTGCTTTATAATTTATTTAGTTTTAATTGAATTCCCTGAAACAAAAGAATATAAAAGGCGGACTAAATCTCTTTAGGCTCTCTACCAGTCAACTGATTGTGGAATATAATTTTTTTTTGATATTTTGACCTAAACAATACCTTCTAGTAGTTCATCTTCCTCCTACATGATGCCCCAGGCCGCCTCGGAAATCAAGAGGATGTGACTATCTCCTCCGTAGTACACCAATCACCAACTTGTATCCATAGTGCCTCTTCTTGCCTTAGTTTACCTTTGTGATCAAGACACAATTACTAAGCCACCCCAGGCGGCAGAGTGTTAACCTCACCTTTTTCAGGATTTACATACCATTAACCCGTTGTATGTTATGTGGTTTATTCATTCATTTCTAAATTGCCTTTCAGGTAATGGATCCCATTTGGCAGCCGGTACTCACGTATAATTAATTACTTAGTGAGGTCTGAAAGTGTTTACTTTACAAATATTAATTAATGAGTGATTGTGTAGCATGAGTCTTAATAACATTGATAGTGTGATTTTAGGTTAGTTAATGCTTCTAACAAGATGAGAATATATGTTATGGACTGCAATGTTGATCTCGTGCTTAGAATAAGTGTACTCAAAAGAATTTAAATTTAAACAGTTGATCTACATCGAAAGAAGTTTCTTAGCTATTAGATAAAACATTGTTTCTAAACATAAAATAGAAATCATGACGTCCTGCTATTGAAGTATGTAGATACTTCTAATATTTTGTAATTGGAGCATCGTATCGCACTTTTTATTGCGATTTTTAAACCAGAGAAATAAAATTCTAAACCTCACAACCCGTTCAAATTCAACATTCAGAACTTAAGATATTATAATAATTTATTGAACGGACTTATATATAACCCTGTCAGTTGATAGATTGTGACCTTTATATACTCGTAGAACTGGAACTTATGCCTCTGAATGCTGCGTTCCCAGTTTTTGATACGATGCATCAGATTATTTTATTTTATATATTATGCAATTTCAGATATAAAAATGTTGGATAAATTTACTGCTAATTTCACTAATTAAAACAGTAAGTTTGTCATACTTTTCCAAGGCTTTAATTAAATATTTGTGAAATGAAAGCCTAAAATTGTGAAGCTTTAACTATAGATGGCAAAGATAATTAAATATTAAATATATTGACTTAGTTTTTTTAATGTAATTATTAACTAATAAGCCTAATTACATAGTTAAAAATGTAAAACATTTCTTAATCGTAGGTACATTTAAATATTTCGTAAAATTCTTAAATATTCTCGGCGCATTACTCTATCTACAGTATCCCTTTAGTAAAAAGGTTTAAAATAAACAAGAGATATATTTAGGAATTTTACATTCAGTTATTTTCTAAGACTGATTCTAATATATCTAATCTATTAGTACTGGTTTAAACAATGTGTTTTTTTAAACAATTCATTTAATTTCTCAAGTTAAGAATAATATTAAATGGAAGACAAAGAGTTCGTATAATTTATAGGCTTACAGCACTAGATATTTTTAATTTTAAAATTGTGTAAATTAATGAAGATCTTCAATATGATGTGTTTTCTTGTAATTATTCATTAGCTACTTACAAATACGGCCGTTATGATAAGGTAATGTCATAACGACCGTATTTGTAACAAAGTAACAAAGTCAAATGCTAGGTCTAATTCTTTAATTCTTTTTAAAAGGTTTATAACGTTCCGAAATGTCATATTTTGTGTGGATGTTTTTTTATAATTACACATAACGTATTGCAGTAAATTTAACCATAAAGAGTGCGCATAAAAGTTAAAAATAAATAGTGACCTATTCTAATTACAATATTACATTGGGGGAATACAAATACCATGTAGGATCTGACCTGCAAAATACTTATTGTTGGCTTACTAATTTGCGCTATTTGACGTATTTAACATAATTAAACCGTAATATGTTATTACAGCGGGGGTTTAAAAATACTATGGGCGAACTTTCGCCCAAAATGCTTATTGTTGTCCGTCTTACTCAGTTGTGCTATTTGACGTAATGTATTTAAGCATTATAAAATAAAATGATATTATTAATGGTTTGTAAATCGCGTAAATTTTTTTTCTTCGATGAAATAAATATTTATTAATACACATGTAGCAAAAATTTAATAAATTTCTATTTTGAACGTGAGTTTATCATAACTCCTCCGTTGTCTACAGTTATGCAACACTGTTTGTATGTGTGAGAGAATGTAATGTGTGCCTTTACGTATTTATGAATATGTTTAATTAGTGTATAAACTTTCTTATTACTTTCCTCTTACTAAGAATTAAAAAAAACTAAGATCGTTTGTGTATTTTAATTTTTAATGTATATAGAGGATAAACTTTTTAATTCAAACTTTAATACAATTTTAATTATACGATACAATGGAATTGAAGAACTTACTGACTTTAAGAAAATTTAAATGTAACTATACAGCTGATTGTCTTCTTTATTATGTATGGTTTTAGTATAATTTATATTTCCTACGGATGTGTTGAGAATGCTAATAAAATGGAATAAAAACAATTTATTTAATTGTCTTTGGAATTGACCCTATAAAATTCTTGTTTTAGCCGATTTCAAGCTGTTACGAGATATCTTAGTAAATTGTAAATTGATTTTAATGATTATTCTTGAATGAAATAGAAGATACTTCAGGGGCAATAATTAATATATAAATAATTTAAATATTTTTAAAAAAAAATCATCCCTCATGGTGGAAAAGTAGGGGATGAAATTTTAAATGTAACTATTCCGACGACATTCTAGTTGTTACCTTGAGCGTATGATGTGCTTTACTCCATTGAAAAGTGTCAAAAAATTTAACTTTTAATAAAACATAATATATATAAGGCGATTTCAAAGCCTTCCAGACCGAGTACTGTTCACAGTGGACAGTCTCAACGGAGAATACTCATCTGCGCAGGAATGGCTTATAGTGCATGCCTGAGTGCGCAAGCACAGATGTACTCTCTATTCCTTCACTCTCATAGTCCGATGGGACGGCAATCCTGCACAACAGGAAGGAAATCAGGTGCAGAAGCAACGGCTTTCAAATTGACATTTGACATTTTGACGTACAAACTCAGTAACTGATATCCGCCCGACCCAGGATTCGAACCCTAGGCCACATGATCAGAAATCGCACTTGCGACCACTACAGCAACGAGGCAGCCTGACAGTCTATTATCTAGTCTGTTAACATACAACTTTCGTCAGAAAGCAGTTCATGCAAGCTTATTCGAGCGTCGTAATAACATAATTATCATATTATAATGTAACAATTACAATTCGACTAAGCCGAATCTATCGTTATTCTACACTTACATATCCATTTAGCCTTTTAAACGATTAATGTTACAAGTGGTAAAATTAAAAGTGATAAAGTTTGTAATACCGACTTCTATATAAATAAAATGAGAACATCATCAATGTAGTCGAAGTCAATTAAATACGTATTATTTAAAATAACTCAAAAACTTCTGGTCAGATCTAGATCAAATTTATGTGGGACCACAAGAAAAGCACCAGCTTTCAAATAAAAAAGAATGATCAAAATCGGTTCCCCTAGAAAAAAGTTCTGGGGTAACACACATAAAAAATACAATTGAATTGCTAACCTCCTCCTTTTTTGAAGTCGGTTGAAAATAATATAATTCGATGTGCATGTTCAACTAATGTTGCTCTCTTGCTTATGAAGTTATTCATTATCTATACAAATAAATATAATTAAGGTGTCTCCCTGTAATGTCTAAATAACTGACTTATATTGATCTGAGGGGTTTACTTGGCTGCCATAAAGACATGGATAACCATTTTTGAAATTTTTATCAGTCTCTCTGTCTGTCCGGGTTAATCCTCGATATGACTGAACCGATTGTAATGAAACTTCACAAACAGATAAAGAACAATGTCAAGAGTGATCTAGTAGTAGTCTAGGCTATATTTAATCTGAAAAACTTGGCGATTTTTATAAGAAACGATAAAATGAATAAATAAATGGTTTTTGATTATTTTATATATAAATAACGCTACATTGATAGATCCTACCCTGACAAATCCGGCCGGGTCGTTAGTCAACAATAAAACAGCGTAACTCACTATTCATTCGGTCTAGAGCAATTACAATTCGACCATACAGTAATACATACCGGCATTTATCACACATGTTGTTGTGCAACGTAATGGAAGTCATAATACGATAACATCAAAATAATTGAGTATGCCAAACAAACAACAAAACTATTTATTACCGTACCGTGTACCGTAACACTGGTCAGCTTTACCGCAGAATACTCTTCTGCTTGTTCTAGAGGAATAACCACAAAGAAGATAACATATTGAAATGTCTTTGAAGGAAAAACCCAACAAGTCGCCTATCTCCAATGATACCTATACTACTAATAATAATATCCTCCAGACCGAATTTCGGTCACAGCAGCCAGCCTCAACGGAAACTAGCCATCGGCGTAGGACAGGATTATGGTGCTCAAGTGTATGCGCAAGCACAGGTGCACTCTCTATTCCCTCACTCTCATAGTCCGACGGTAAAACACGGTAAACCGACACGACTGGAGAGAGATCAGGTGCAGGACCAACCGCATTACGTGATTTCCGAGGCACTTGGGTGTGACACTGCCAACTTCCTGACTCCGAATTTCTTGATGGAAAAGCTCAATAACTGCTTTATTTTTGACCCGACCCGGGATTTGAACCCGGGACCTCATGATCAGCAGTTGCACTACTACAACCACTAGAACAACGAGCCAGATACCTATACTACTACTGCTACTACATCCCATTACAACTGCTGGACATAGGCCTCCCACATACATTACCACAAAGTACGGCCCTGAGCCACCTGCATCCATCGACTACCTGCGTGTTTCATCAGGTTGTCACTCCATGTAGCGGATCAGTAAGCTTAAGTGACAAGGGGTCAGCCATATAGCTCAAAAAGCCGACAGCCGTTGGGGGAGACAGGTTCTCGAGTGGCAGCCTCATACTGGCAAGCGCAGTGTTGAGCGACTCTCCACATCCAATGTTATAAAATAATCCAATCCAATGATATATTTGAAAATTGGTAGAGCCACGCTGCAGCTATATTATGGTTGTAGCAATGGGTCGGCTCGATCGGGGTAGGACCACGCTCTCACAGAATACCAGCGCAAAATAGCAGCTTACTGCTGCTGTATTTCGTATAGTGAGTGTAGAGAACCGGAGACCCTTTTTACTGGAAACAAGACATTCCATCTTAGTTCTCAGGGGTGACAACGCATCTGCATTTTGATTCTTAATCGAGGATAAATGTAGATGTCTATGGGCTACAACATCCACTTAACATCAGGTGGACTGTGAGTTCATTTGTCACCATTGTTCTATAAAAAAAAATATAATAAAAAATCATTGCCCGCAAACTTATGTAAGTACTGCTCAAACGGTGGGAATTGCGAGTTTTTTCGTCACTTTAATGTGTCTCTTTTTATTTTATTTTGTCACTAATTCTGACATACACGAATACATAGTTATCCATTGTATACGGCGGGATAAGAGAGCATTGCTTTTTATGTATTATTAGACCTGGTAAATAGTTATAGCACACAGTCAGTAATTCATTTGTTTAAACCTAGAAATTCATTAAGAATGACTATTAACTACCAATAATGCCCATCCGATGGTTTTAAGTTGCAATAAAAAAGTAGAATTAAATTAGATATTTGTACAGAACTGGACACATAAACAATCAATTTACGTTTTCAGTACTTGCGATTCTTTAGACAAAATCAAAATATTTTTATTCCACGTTGACCGTTACTATGTGGTAGAACGTTTTTCCTGCCTGGGAGTTTGTTTTGGCACGCCAGTATAATTAGGCTGTGAGCCATTCCATCTTAGTCCTCAGAGGTGACAACGCATTTGTAGCCTTCTTTGTTTTAAGTTCGTTGCAGTTTTCCATAGGCTGCAGTGGCCACTTTCCATCAGGCGATTTGTCACTTCAGTTTTATAAAAAAAAACTCTTTTTATAGTCAAGAAATTTATTCTATCGCTAAAGCAAAAAGAAGCGGTAAAAACTTACAATTAGACTATTTTTCTTCAACAAAAACAACAGTACTCTTTAAAAAAAAGGCTGCACAATTTCGCTATGATGATTTTCCTATTAAATATAAAAGGTTTGAATAGTTTCACTTCAAATTACTCTATGAATAGAAATACGATTCTATTGTATTCATTGTAATAACAAGCAGCGCAATAAGAAGATTAATTAACGAGTGTCTAAGTTAAAACAAAAGCTATTATTTGTTTCAAACAATTTAGTGCGTTATTCACTTCTTATATTGGGCAGCGCTTGGCCGCTTCTAAAGCTATGATAAGGAAAATAGGATCTTTTCAAGGGGCTTGATTGAGTAAATAATGAAAATAAAGGCTATTACTACAGATATAAACAAAATTGAAGTATCTCTCTGTAACATCAAAATAATTGCCTTTTATTTAGCCGAAAGGGTTATTTTCATACCATTAAGACATGAAGAACCTTATTTTTTCTGTCTGTCCAGGCTAATCTTCGGAATGGAAATTTCATGAAAAGCTACAGAGCAATGCCAGGAGTGATCTAGGGTATATTTTATCCGAAATACTTAAAGATTTTTTTTAAATGAGAAATTGATAAAATTAATGATCTTTGATGATTATCTTAAATCTAAAAAACGCCACATTAAAGAACCTACCACCGGCGCGTGTCGCTTGTAGTGAATAAAATCGCTTGTTCTCATAGGTTTCGTCACGCTTGGCGGGCGGATTGGTGATCACAGTGTCAGACATCTCGCACCTGTGTAGTGTGGTAGAGCCACGCTGCAGCTTTATTATGGTTGTACCACGAATGGGTCGGCTCAACCGAGGTAGGACCACGCTCTCACAAAATACCAGCGTAAAATAGCAGCTTAATTATTCTGTGCTTCGTATGATGAGTGTAGATAACCGGAGACCCTTTTTACTGAAAACGAGGCATTTCATCTTAGTCCTCAATGGTGACAACGCATCTGTGTTTCGATTCTTAATCGAGGATATATGTAGATGTCTATGGGCCACAATATCCACTTATCATCAGACGGACTGTGTGCTCGTTTGTCACACTTATTTAAAAAAAAATTGACCGTGCTGCTCGTCGCCGGTCTGAGTGTTTTACGTCTGACTTAAACGAGGTTGTTATACCGCCATCTATCGGAAACCAAAAGATTTTTTTGGCATTTCCCACAATGGTCTCTTACAACATACGGGACGAAATGAGTTGATGGGATTCTCTTACGCCACCACCACAGAGCAAAATTAGAATTTTAAATAAATATTTTTTGTAGGATATGTATGACGAACCAGCACTCAGTCCACCTGATGGTTAGTGAATGCTGTAGCTCATAGACATCTACATCTATCCTTTTTTTTGGAGAATAAGAGTGATAAACGAGCACACAGTCCACCTAATCGTAAGTGAATGCTGTGGCCCATAGAAATCTAAATATATCCTCAATTGCTACGACTTTCGTTTTTTGACTTTTACGACTAAGACGGAATACCTCGTTTCCAAGGAAAAGGATCTATGATTCTCTACAATCACCAAACGGAACATATGAAGATGCTACTTTGAGATGGTGTTCTGTGAAAGCGTGGTCTTTCAACGTTCGAGCCGACCCATTCGTGCTACAACCATAATGCAGCTGCAGCATGGCTCTACCACGTATGAAACAAATCGTTATGTTGATCAAATTATTTGAATTATTTGCAGTTTATAAGAAGAAAATAAGGAGGGTAACTTGTTTGATTTAGGGCTTCTTTTTAAATCAATGCAAATATTATATTAATCTTTACAATTTCTTTTGTGTGTTCTGTTTCATACAATTCAGAAAGCGTAGGTGCAGTAGAGTAGGCACGTAGAGGTGTCTACGAATACCTGCAATATCCTAGTCCATTCATCATTCATTAATTTCAGGCGTTCAAGAGTACACTGCTGAACATAGGCCCTTAGATTGACTCATAGAAGGGATATTTGCCATACTTGCCACGCTTGGCATACGGGTTAGCAACCGCAGTTTTTAGAGTAGTTACAATGGATTGTCGGTGTGCATATTATATTGTAGTAAGATAGTTAAAGCCGTGATGTAGTTATATTGACATATTCGTCAAATACAGGAACATTTCTTGAGCCTGACACGCTCCGAATCGCAATCTGTCTAAGGCTTGGGGTTCCGGTCTGCGCTCCTCATAAATGTCCGTGTGGCAGTGACGTCGACAAGCTAGGACATCACGGACTGTCATACCAAAAAAGTGCAGGCCGCTTCTCGAGATATGCAGCACTTAACGATATCATTCACCGGTCCCTTGCCACCGTCAACGTGCCAAGTCTACTTGAGCCGTCTGGTATTGCAAGAGACGATGGCAAGAGACCGGACGGTATGAGTTTGATTCCATGGAAGATGGGCCGGGTGCTGGTATGGGATGCAACCTGTTCAGACACACTGGCCCCTTCTCATCTACATGGAACCAACAACAGAGCTGGTGCGGCTTGTGAAGCGGCTGAAAAAGCTAAAGCATGCAAATACAGGGTCTAGGCCCGAATATGTTTTGTCCCATTCGGTGTCGAGACCTTTGGTCCGTGGGGTCCTAGCGCTATAAGGCTTTTAAGGAGATAGCAAAAGGTTAGTCGACGTCACAGGAGACCGAAGAGCTGGCAGCTACTTCGGACAAAGAATTAGTTTAGCTATTCAAAGGGGGAACGCTGCCAGTATCTTCGGAACCTTGTCTAAAGGGACTCCTTTTTAATAATATATTTTAGTTATTACAATATTTTTTTTAAGGTTTTTAGTTTTAGGTTCATAGTTCTAGTATATATTTTATTTTATAAATTGTGTAATGTAAATATCTTTTTAATATTAAATGGTTTCATGTTAATCTTTAAAAAAAAAGTTATATCCCTAGGGATATAGCTATATACCGGTTCATTACTATCTGACTAGACTAACCTAGGGAAATAATTATATTCAATATAAATCATTAAGAATAACTCAAAAACTACTTGTCAGACCTTGATCAAATTTAAAAGGGAGCACATGAGAAGCACCTGCTTTCAAATAAAATAAAATCATCGAAATCGGTTCACCCGAAAAAAAGATATGAGGTAACACATAAAAACAGAACATACAGTCAAATTGAGTACCTCCTCCTTTTTGAAGTCGGTAGAAAAGTTTACATATTGTCGAAACATCGGAGTATATTAAAAAGGGTAAGGCTAATTCCTCATTCATTCAATAATTATAGCCTTTCGTAAGTCTGATGATAGACAAAGGCCCTCCATAGATTGGCCTGGACGATAGGGGCGAATAGATAGTATCATAAGATAGTTTCGCCATAGTTTCCATGCTTGGCAGGCGGGTAGGCGTGTTGACGACCGCAGTTTCGTATTAAGTTTAGTTGTTACCTGAAAAATGCTTCTGCGTCTCTCCTAATTCATTACTCTCTGTCGCCTCTTACTATACCGAGGGTATATCGTACACTTAGCTATATCTTACTTTCAATAATTTTTATTCCATTTATCGAATTTTATTACGTTTAATTTTTAATCCTCGACGTTTCAGGCGCTTTACAATACCCATGATCACGGAGGGGACTGAGGTGTTTGACGTCCTCATGTCATAGTTAACGAAGGCTACTTTCTTCTTCTTTGTTGTAAAGCGCCCGAAACTTCGGGAATTAAAAAGTTAAAATAAAAATAAAACAGTCTTATTCCATGTGTAGTATTCGCGTTATTTTAAGAAATTATTACATCTTATTTATTATTCAATATCATAAACTATTCATCATTCATCGTTCATTGCCGGTCTGAGTATTTCATAACTAGATACATTACCTAACGTCTCCGTAGCGCAGTGACTAAACATATGGGCGGCGCTGTAGAACCGCGGGTTCGATTTACGCCCGGAATAAGTGTTTGTATAACTTAGAAATAATTGTTCCAGGTTTGGATTTACTTGTGCAAATTATGTATCTTAAACGCCTCCATTATACAGGAGAAAATATTATCGTGAGGGTAACGTTTTTTGTAAAATAAATAAAGCAATCTAGATGGTCAAATCGCTATCTGACTGGTTTTTTGGTGTTTGCTGTAGTAACTTCTTCTGCAACACCCACAAAACGAATAAGGTAGGTGATTCTCTTTTGTCTTTACCACACGAAAATTGACATAATATATTTTTATACTACTCAAGCCCGTACATGCATTATACCCTAATATTTGCAGTTAATTATATTTACCTTATTTTAACTTGTATTTTTTGTATTGTATTTCCACGTGTGTTTTTGAATAACAAATATTATGGTAGTTATTTATTTTTATTTATATTTAATTTGTCAGCACTACTCAGAAAACATGTAAATACATTCAATTAATTATTATTGACTTTTATATATTTTAAATATATCATCATTAGAATTTACTATTTGATGTTGTGTTTCTGATATATTATTTAAAATTCTAGACTCGTTTTTAAATTAATTAAAATACCATGACTTATTAATATTGCTTACTAAGTTAGATATAGTAGAAGGCAGGAAGAGGATGTGCTAAAGCGTCATCTCGAAAACGGAAATGTGTATTCGCGAACACTTCCGGTCACTGTTGTAATGTTTGCCAACTATGAAAGCCATTGTGGTTATTGTAGTCTAACAACATCCGGTGACTTCACCCGCGTATAGCGGAAAAGTTTTAAATGCTTTTCTCTTTTCCAAATGTATATTATGAATTTTTCAAAATAAAACAAACTGCGACTAAATACATTAGTATAAGCTTTGTATAGCAGTCTTTCTAGATATATGCATTATGGAAAAAAGAGTATTAGAAAACAAGAGGTCAGGGAAAAATGTTATCATAAAATATTGAAACATTTTTTAAAAATATTCAATTACAAATCAAATTCTAAACCTTCATGGCTCATTTTGTAAATAATTAAAAAGAATACAAATATATCAATTTAAATTTTTCAATTATTTCATTATCCCCAATAAATTATAACAATGAAGAAGAAAGCATTAAAAAGCAAAAAAACTACATATAATATCTTAAAATTTCAGTTATTTTTTTTAAATAGAAGTAAGGGTCACCAGCTAGCGCACAAACCATGTGATGGTAATTGAATGCTATGTCCCTTTGACATATAAAAATATCCTCAATTAAAATAAGTTGTCACTTTTGAAGACTAAGATGGAATATCTGTGTAGATGGAATTCTGTGAGAGCGTGGTCTTCCCCGATTGAACCGCCCATTCGTGCTTTATTTTATAACACTGACGTGACAAACAACATTAAAGTCCACCTGACAGTAAGTGGGTGCGACTGTTCATAGACAGCCCACGCTACAGCATTATACCGCTGCAGCGTGGCTCTACAACGCATAAAATATTTTAATGTTTTTCTAGTCGTTGTAATTATAAAATTTACGTTTAATTTTTTTTTACTTATAAAATACTGGATGGATCGAGAGTAAGCGAGAGGTTATATCACTCTAGCGGAGTGTCATTTCGATGGTGGCGTGGTAGAATTGAGGGTATATCTAGAAACCCCACTCGTTTATGAAATATGTAGGTCACTGTAGGCACCTTGCGCGGGAGATTCCGTCTAAGTAGGTATATTACGTGGTAGAGCCACGCTGTAGCTATATTATGGTCGTAGCACGAATGGGTCGGATCGACCGGGGAAGGACCAGGCTCTCACAGAATACCAGCGTAAAATAGCAGCTTAATGCTACTGTGTTTCGTATGGTGAGTGTAGAGAACTGGAGACCCTTTTTACTGGAAAAGAGGCATTCCATCCTAGTTCTCGTAACGATTCCACATTCGAGCGGCTCTACGCTGGATTCGATTAAGTGGAAGGAGCTGGCACTAGGGTGCCCCAGCCCAGAGATGAGAACAGTATTCCATGTGATCCGATCTTGCGCCTTGTAAAGTTGCAAGTGGTGTGCCGGCATGAAATACTGTCCCGCTGTCATCCCACTACTTATCCACAACAAAATGATGGAAACTCGACGTTCATCATGTTATCTGATGATAAGAGAGCAGTAAGGGTATTTAATCACGTAGTTCCTGTTTACACTTTCTGAGCTTTTTCCTCTAGAACACCGATAGAAAGATATAAGTCACTAAAAAACTTTTCTACTGAGCGTTAAGCTGATATTTGGTATTGAGTAGCACCAGTCCAAATGATTGTGACCGCATTTAGCTAACCAGACCAGTGCAATATATAGAGTCATTGGCTGTTCTGATGTAAATTACTGTTGCGTTTTCTACATATTGTATCCACTAATACTGCTATAGGGTATCCCCTAGGGTATGAAGAGCCGGTATAATTAGTACAAGCAGTAAGGGATTTCAGCTTAGGTGACGTTGTAACTCTATCCTTCTTTATTGAAATATTTGTATATTATGTGGTAGGACTGTTAGCTTTTTGTCACTCTAAAATATAAGTACTAAATGAGAAGGCTCTAACTTCTCTTTTAGTACTTATATTTTTTAGAGATGTAGACAGAGACACAGAGAAATGAAGAGGGAGAAGGAGGGCGAGAGAAGAGCAAGAAAGAAATAGTGGTCATACTATTTAAAGGATTAATAAGAGCCTTAACGAGCTTTTCTTAAAAATTACTAAAATTAAGCTTATACGATATTACGAGTTGCCTCACAGATTCACCCAAAATTCATATTATGTTTGCTTTGTACATAAGTACATTCAGGTAAGTTTTTATCAAAACGTTGTAGTAAAAAGTGGTAGTAATTTTTTTACTGAACCTGGAAACTTATATAAAAACATTTCTTTCTTATATTCAAAACGATATAAATATTTTTTCCATAACGATATAATAATTTCTATTAGTTTAAATTAATAAATTTCTAACAATATAAATAAATTTCTATTAGTTTAAGTACGTGGAATATGACAGAAATTACAGGAAGCGGATGTATAAAGCACCATCTAGAAAACGGAAAAGATATGTTCGCGACCACTTCCGGACGCAGCTGTAATGTTTGCCAACTATGAAAGCCTTTGTGATTATTGTTATCTAACAACTGGTAGCGAACTTACTGAAGTGCAGCGTTATGGAAGAATCCTTTGTATTTCTTAGAATTGACCTATGTTCTCCTACTAAAATGAATTCCTTGATATTTTCACAAATATAAAATATGACCTAAATATTTGTATAACGGTAGATAATTTAATAACCTGAATATATTTTAATAACATACTTACATAAATTGCTTGTTTTATTTGTGTTATGCACTTACACTAACGGTAAGCTGGCAGAGAATGCCTTTATGGTATTATGTTCAGTTTTGTACAAAAATAGTTTTTGTGCTGTTCTAAACTTAACTCTAATATATAACTATGTCGTGTAGACTACAAGACTACAGTGCAATAAAGAATTTAATTTCTATCTACCTGTCCATATAACTATATTTTTTTCTACAAAAACGTTTGATTAAAAGATTTACAGCACGCGCGCGGGTTTTCGTTTGAAGCCCAACAGAAAATAATCCTGTTGCAATCAGTAAGCCTATGAATCCTTATGCTCGTGTTCGAACGCATAGTCGATGAAGCTCTACTAACTAAAGAAGAAAAAGCTAAGGCGAATAAAGTTTTCTGTTTCTGCAATAGACGACTAGAAAAGAGAAGACTGACAATTATTTATTTATTTTATTTATTTAAACTTTTATGCACAAAAGAAAAATCGTACATATGGCGGATTTAATACCTTGAGGCATTCTCTCCCAGTCAACTATTAGGCTAATCAGAGATAAACATATGGGAAGTAGTGCAGCAAAAGTAAACTAATAATGAGAAACAAAAGGTAACGAAGTTCCAATAAACCAGAATAGGATATATATAGAAGGTATTCTATACATATATCATACAAATGTAAATATATTAATACAGACGTGCACAAATACATAAATCTACGTAAATACATTAAATATATATATATATATATATATATATATATATATATATATATATACATATATCTATGCCATGATAAATAAGGAAAATAAGTGACGATAGCATCATTCTTTAGGAAAAAAGTGTTAATTTACACTTGCAATGCTTTACTAAAATGTTCACGAACTTTGTTTTTAAAAAGAAACTTGTTGGAAGCTTTTTTAATGTCAAGAGGTATTTCGTTCCAGAGTCTAGTAGCCGTAAGAGCGAAATAGTGGATCATATAACCAGTACGGTGTAAAGGCGTTAGCAACTTTAGATTATCCGAAGAACGGAGAAAACAATTATGAGTATCTCCTAGCTACTGAAATTTAGATTTAAAGTACTCAGGAGCACAAGGATCGTTCAGGACTGTGAAAAAAGTGCAGCGTATTCTAAAATATCTGCATTGACGGATAGGCAGCCAGTTAAGCTGAGTACGAAAAGATGATACATGGTCATATTTACGAAGACCATAAATGTATCTGATGCAGTTATTGAGGAGACGATCCAATGTGTTAAGATGCTGTTGAGATAAGTCTGTACAATACATCTACATAGTCTATTATTGGCAGAATAAAAGATTGAACAAGCAAAATTTTTGTAGCGGTAGGAAGAAAATTTTTCCGACGATAAAGAGATCGCAATGTTGCAGTAACTTTGCGGCTTACCTCCTGGATCTGCTTGTTCCATGAAAGACAGCTATCAACGTACAGACCGAGATTCTTAACATGTGGAGAGTATGGGATAGCATTGTTGTTGTACGAAATAAACGGTAAAGTGGAGATATCTGATTTGGATAAGTATCTAGAGCTTCCTAAAATGATCGCTTGACTTTTAGAAGGATTTACATTAATGCCAAAGACAGTGAACCATTCAAAGATATAATGTAAATCTTCGTTTAGTAACGCTATTGAATTATTAATATTGGATGGTTTCGCTTATGCATATAGTTATATATCATCGGCATACAGATGATAAGAGCACTTGAAGTTTAATGTGATAAGATTGATAAAAATTGTAAACAGAAGAGGTGAAAGAATACCGCCTTCAGGGACACCGGTTAATACATCACTCCAATTGGAGACATTATGGCCAGAATGCACGGCCTGTTGGCGCCCTTGAAGATATGTTTAGAACCAATCCTGGGCTGAAGACGAGATATTCAAGTGAGAGAGTAGAGCTAGCAAGATAGAGTAGTCGACAGTATTAAAAGTGTTAGAAAAATCAATTAAAATAAGAACTGTTAATTTGGAATTTTCCATACCCTCTCGAATATCTTCAGTGACCTTGAGAAGGGCGGTTGCAGTGCTATGTCTAGGGTGAAATCCAGACAAATATGATGAAAGAATCTTGTTTTGAAAATAAAAGTAGAAATATGTTTATGAGCAACAGCTAAAACTTTCGATAAAAATGGTAGGATAGAAATTGGTCTAAAATGAAAAATAAGGCTGCATTTGGTGGATTTTGGACGAGAAGTGACAAAGACTTTACGCCAGAGTGTTGGGAAAGCACCATACTTCAACGAAAAGTTAATGATATGAATTAACACGGACAAAATATAATCAATTACGTATATAACATTGTTCTACTCACATTACCACAACCAACAGCTTTAGATTTGATAGACAGAAGTGTTTTGTGTATCTCATCTTCATTAAAAGGAGAAAAAGTGAAAGAGTCATGAAAATATGGAGACATGGAAGATATGCATGAAATAGCATTTGCTCTAGCACTATTAGAATTAGTTTGAACAGACAAAAATTACCGTTGAAATCGTCTGGAGAAAAAAAGATGTGTGAAAGTCTCCCATGACAATATGATGTGTGTAAGCAGAACAGAATGGCGACAAATTTTCTTCCAAAACGGAGAAGTAGTCCACTTGAGGTGGACAGTAGATGACTACAAGGAACACTTTAACATTCTTGACATTAACTTCAACAAAGATGTATTCGATTGAACTAGAATAAAAGGATGGAGAAGAATCTAAAATTTTGAAAGGTAATTCGTTACGTTAATAGACAGCGACACCCCCACCTCTTTTGCTCGTACGATCATTACGGATTAAATTAAATCCCGGGAGACTGTAGAATGTAGAAGTAAGTTCTAGTTTTAGCCAGCTTCCAGATACGAGAATAACGTGACATGTTGTCAAAGAGAATGTGTACAGAAGCTCCGTGTAATGTTGAGGAATACTTTGTGCATTTAAGTGACAAATATAAAAACAATGCGAGGATTTTTGAAGTTCATCACTAATGAATGAATGCAAAGTTACAGGCTCATCCAAGGCATCCACAAGCGAAAGGGAAGAAGAACTGTTGCAAGTAGAATAAGAAGATTTGACATCTGACATTAGATAAAAATAAAAATGATAATAATTAAATGTATAAATATAAAAAAAATGTATATCTACATACATCAGCTTCCGGCCAACTGTTTACAATTTTATAACAAGCATATCAGAAGAAAAAAAGTAATAACTTTAATTAAAATAATAACAAAACTGTAACAACATATATAGAAAGAAAAAGACAAAAACAAATTAAGCATCAAAATAAAAATAAGCCACTATTACCTAAACTAAACAATGTTTTATAACAATTATATGGGGGATAGGATTCCTTTTCTGCCTAGAATTCAGTCTGTTTAGGTACCCTCGTGTCTCTTTCTCGCGCTCGTTCAGATCTTAACTCTTTAAACAACAAAGCCGAAAAAAGCGCCAGTTGTTTGTACCAAACTTGGCCCCCTTTTAACATAAATGTTTGGGTAGGATTTAATATGTTTCAAATAATTGCGCAATTTATGTATTTAAACGGTCTACACGAAACAGAATAAATCCAAAGCAAAGGCTTTATTATTATTGTTATATAACAACTAGTAGCGAACTTACCGAAGTGCAGCGTTATGGAAGAATCTGGTGTGTTTCTAACTTTAATTTTGTGTTTTAATCTTTTTCTGTGAAACGGACGAAAAGCCTAGTGTGGGGCTAATGTTTTATTAAACAAAAACCATATTTTATAAAAGTGTCAAATTAAGAAAAGTCTTAGTAAATTCAACTTGACGTTATGGCTTTATGGTCAAAAAAACTTGATTGCGTCTTGAAGCTCTCATAAATTTTATGTTGATTAAAAATAATCTCTACTTCAAAAAATAATGTACTATAATGCTGTTTAATTGTAAATGAACAAAAGACTTTATATTCGCGGTTATTTTCGTCTTGACATTTTGTCCACAGTTTCTTTCAAAAGACATTTTGAAACCGCTCTTAAACATTAAACTTTTCTGTAATTAAATAATTTCGGTATAATATTTTTTTTCTTATTCCTTACAGCGCTTATGATGACGACCTATTACTATGTGCTATAATTACAAAGCCCGGTTATTTCACAGCTAACAACCGAGCTAGCTCATACGCTGTAAGACCATGTTTGAACAAAAAACAATGTTTGTAGCACATCCATTGCCGAATAATTTTTGTGGTAGAGCCAGACTGCAATGTTATAAGACTGAAAGACAAATTAGTTGGCTCGACCCGGGAAAGAATACGAAATTAGAGCTAGATTTAAATAGTTTGCAAAACTACGGCGACATTAATTCTATACATCATTCAAAATAATAATTTTCTGCTAAGTAACGCCTTATTCCATAAAGTGTTTGAACTAATATTCTGTTATATTATATATTATTTTACTTTGCAAATATCCGCTCAATAAAATAAAATGATGTGTCTTTCCTAGTTTGAAGAGCACCTATCGCCCTCCCTCAATTGCGTGCACTATCCCCGTCACCACTAATCCCAGCACCACTACTTCCATCACCACTACACTAGGAAAGACACACCACCGACGATAATACGACACGTGTTTCGCCTCTACACGAGGCCTCGTCGGGTTTAGTAGAATCTAATTAATAATAATTGTATTATATTAATAAATTAATAATTAATTAATTAACCTGGGTTAAAGTTTTAAAAATATTACCAGGCAGACCTGATGATAAGTGGATGTTGTAGTCCATAGACATCTAAATTTATTTCGATTAAGAATCAAAATGCAGATGCGTTGTCATCCCTGAGAAATATGATGGAATACCTCGTTTCCAGTAAAAGGGGTCCCTGGTTTTCTACAATCACCATACAAAATACAACAGCATTAAGCTGCTATTTTACTCTGGTATTCTGTGAGAGTGTGGCCCAACCCCGGTCGAGCCAACCCATTCATGCTACTACCTTAATATAGCTGCAGCGTGGCTCTAACACGTACTCGTATTATCTACCAGCCTAATTGCGTAGCGATACCAGATTAGATTCACATTCAAATCTTTTTCACACTAAGTCCTCTCAAAACATTAAGATGAACCAGGTTGACTGGGAGAGAATGTCAAAAGGTATCAAGTCCGCCCTTTGTAATCCTTTTAGTTAAAGGTTAAAGTGTACAAATAAGAATAAATAAATAACTTAATAAGCAAATGTTAACTTCTGATAGTGTATTATTGTGTTATAAAGTGGTTCAAACCTTAACCCTACGACTGAGTAAAGTTTAATGTAAGAACCACTATACAACTTTCTTGTACAACCTTTGGAGAATTAGAAATCATTGAAATTAATAAACATTCAGTCAAAGAAGCAACTTAGATTTTGTTTGACTCATATTGTTAATGATATTATTTTTAAATGAATAACTAAAACGAAGTAATGTAAAAATGAAATCTTACAGTTACAGCGATATAACAATAGTGTTCCAAAATAATATGATTTGCACGACCACTCGCACTGACGTGCCTTCGGTTTGATTGGGTCCCTAACTCGCTGACATTAATATCCTATAAACGTACATCACCAACAATGTACAATTTCGAGAATATCGTCTCAGTGGGGGACGTGCAGGGACAGTTTTTGCGTTCAGTAACTTAAACTGAAAATATAAAAAACCCCGAAACATAAAGAGGTTATGATCTTCAAACGGATGAAAAGGTTTTCTTGAATTATAGCTAAGAACTGTTTCGATCAAGTCGCCTTTCAAACAAACTTAATCTAAATCGGTTCATCCGTTTGGGAGCTACGATGCCACAGACAGAAACACATTTACACAGATACACAGTTACATAGATATAAAGTTACATATGTTAAACCTATAAGACCCCTCTGTTTGCGTCGGTAGTTAAAAACACATTTTTTTTAAGAATAGGGTGACAAACGAGCACACAGTCCACCTGATGGTAATTGGATGCTGTGGCTCATAGACATCTACATTAATCCTCAATTAATAATCAAAATGCAGATGCGTTGTCACTCCTGAGGACTTAGATGGTATGCCTCGTTTCCAGTAAAAAGGGTCTTCGGTTCTCTACACTTACCATATGAAACATAGCAGCATTAAGATGCTATTTTACGCTGGTATTCTGCGAGAGCGTGGTCCTACCCCGGTCGAGCCGACCCATTCGTGCTACAATGGGTCAAAGATTAAAACTGCGTTTTATCTTTGAACGACATAGATTAAAGACAAGGCGTATTTAATTGCCAAATGGTCACACGGGGTCGGCTGACACACGGGCATGCATGCGCTGTCAACCCGCCACGGGCATCATGACTCTTGAGGGGTTAATAAACATTTTAACAAAAATTACTTAGTATAAAATATGCGCAACTGTTGAGAGCTGCGCGACATTCAATGTAATTATAAAAAGTTAAAAAGCTGTAGTTAATTTTTTCTTACTTTCCCTCATTTTATTAAAAGCCAATAAATATAAAACAATATATAACAGTAAATAATGTACAGATATAAAACAAGAAACAAACCAAGCGATATAAAACAGTAAATAATGTACAGAGCGTAATATCTGTCTGTATGGTCTGTGCAGTATTCGAATAGCGGTCTGCAGCGCCGCAGCAAAACTTTGGGCTGAGTGCTACAGAGTCTTCGACATATTTTTTTAGAACATGATTATGGTTATGAAAAACTTAAATACTATTTCTGTATTCGATAACAAATATTTTGTAAAGTTATTCTTGGGCAGAATACATAGCAGCATTTTGGTTTGTACATTGAAGTCATGACAAATACTGAATGTACAATGTAAATACAGGGAGAGAACAAGGTATAATCATGCGCTCGAATAGCTCTGACAATAGAATAAAGCTTATACTTTGGGAATTCTAGGAATTGAAATAAATTGTATGAAAACTGACGGAAACAGCTTTTATGTTTCTTATTTTGTAGTAAAAAGACATGATAAAAATTACGATATATCATACTTTAAAATTGATTAAATAATGTCAATAACCAATATTTTACAAAAGGTCAAAATAAAAAATATCTGCAACTCTTTTGGTATTCGTCAGCGTGATAAAATGGTACAGGCCTGAGTTAAAAATATTCCTGAAAATAGTTCTAACAAAAAGAAAGATAGGAAAACAGCCGTACACTATTGTAGTTAAAGTTAAGAAATGCAAACTAACTATTTTAAGGACGCGTTTGCAAAATTGATAGGTATAGAATCGAACTATTACATTGACACGGGTCACACACAAAAGTGTACGCACGGTTAGCGGCGGGTGCGGGAATCGTAATCAAGTAAAACATTTTGATAATTTGAAAGATTGATTTTTTTTTCTCATTTCTTATACATACAAAAATATACTTAGATACGAAATACGAATAGCTGCTCTAGAGACTGCTAGGCACTAGAAGCCCTCTACTAGCAGTGAGATGGTGGCTGTGGACTTTGGGCTGGTTTTGTTAGTTATTATAAGACTTTAGCTCCGGACTTGGTGAAGTGACTTGAAGGTATACTTCGGTGACAGCTACTAGAACTCCTCGACGAGTAGTACTAAGTGTGCCGAGTTCGGGGGGCTCGTTTTGTTAGTTATGATGACACCTTACCTCACCTATATATATACTTTACCTCTCTCCCAAGGGACCAATGTCATACCGTCGGGTCTCCTGCCATCGTCTCTAAATATTCCACAAGGCTCTAAAACCGAGGGAACATTTATAAAGACAAGAGCCCTTCGGATGACATCGTTCAAAGAACCGTGCCGTGAAAACCTACCAGCACTTTTCTTACAAGAAAGTCCGTGGAGCCCAAACTTGTCGACGCTGCTACCACAGGGGCACTGAGGGGGTTGACAAATCGCCGCTCCTAGTCGGATTCCTACAGCGATGCGCAGGCTTTCCCCATCAAGTAATGTGCCGAGATTATTTGATGGTAAAGCGAGTAACCAGTGACTAGATACCTTAGTCGAAATAGCTAGAAGGCGTGCCTTATCTTGGTCACTATGGAAATTATGAAACAAATATTTCTGCACCCTCTGTACTCGTACTAACGGAATATCCCACTGTTTCTAGTGGTTAACTTCCAGTGGAACATTTTCACTGGGACAGAGCGTTTGCCATGTCTGCCCTGCCTCCGTAGCAAAGCACAGGTCTACTTTATTATTTAAAATTATGTTACATAAATTACTGACACTATGCTCGGAGGCAAGGAAAGCAGGCAAAACGCTACAAAGATTTCTCACACCAATACCACCAAATTTTATAGGTAAAGTAGCTTGAGTCCAGGCTGTTGTATTTAAAGTTAAATTAAGAATTTTTTCTATAGCTATTTTTCGCTCCACGTGCGGTGAAGTTCTTAAAGGAACTCCATCTGCGGCTGGTCGTTGCTGCTGGTGATAAGAGGGCTGGCTCTTATCTCGCTCAAAGGCTAAGTATAGCCATTCAGCGGGGAAACACACCCAGCGTTCTTGGCACGATACAGCGTGGAGTAGGACTGTTTGATAATTAAATTATAGTTTTAGTTTATTTTTTATTATAGTTTTTAATATTGTATATATTTTAAGATTATTATCAATATCTTTTAAAATATCCGAACATTTTCAGACTGGACTCGAGCGGATATGTGAAAAAATAAGCGTCAGTTTTTATTTTTTTACGACTATTTGTGACATTTTGATAAAAAGTAAACACCACTATTTTTATTGAATATGTCTGCCTACTTATATTATTTTTAGAAATCTTAATATATGTTGATAATAGAACAAAAAATGTACCTAAACATGAGCCGGTATCGTTAATTTTGTAAAAATGACTAGGAAGATCGTTTTACAATATAAAAACTATTATTTTCAACAAAAAGTTACTACCATTTGAAGATGAAGAACCATTCTATACGTGGTAGTTATTAGCTATGTTTGATTTGGTTTAGTTTTGTCAAAAATGTACCGAAAAACAGCATAATTTTGCCCGATTTGCAAACGCACCGAGCTTGTGCCCAACAGTGGGACGCATATAGTCTGAAAGTTTAATGGATGGGTGCATGATATGAATTGTGATTAGACAAATCGTATTTGATTTAATGTTGGTTTAAATCATTTGTTTAACAGTTAACTGCCAGTTGATCTAGTGTTTGGAAGCCCGACTGCTAATCATGTGGTCCCGAGTTCGCATCCAGTTTTCGGCCAAAAATTCAGTTTTTGGGTTTTTCTGTCAAGAAATTCTCATTAGCAGACACAGAGAGACTCAGAGAGTCAGGAAGTTTGGGGTGTTTTACCTCGAGCCACGGAAAGCACGTAAAGCCGTTGGTCCCGCGCCTGTTCTCACTCCGGTCGTGTCAGATTATAGTCCCATCGATCTATGAGAGTGAGGGAATATAGAGTGCGCAATATATACTTAAAACTTTTGTCATTGGCTAAAATTTTTCTCCTTCCTTTTACTTTCTTGTACAATTGTTTTTTGTTTTTTACAAATATAGTTAATTTACTACCAAGACCAGAGAATAGATAATAGTCGGACTACTACGCGGAAAAAAATGACCTACCTACCTAGTAAAACAAATCACAAACACATAAAAAAGAAAAGAAAAATATTATTTAATAACATGTAACTGTAAAATAATTTGTAAAAATTACTAGATAAAATATCTATTAAACTTATCTACCAAACATTAAAACAAGATCCATTGAGTGCAACACAATCTGCTGCAATGTTTACTTTCAATCACTGGTGACGCTTTGATGCCTACATAATAACGGGACAAAATTGATTAATGGAAACTAGTAGGTAATAGAGTAGCAAAATTTTATGAGAAATAAAACACTCATCGTATAAATTTAAATGGAATGATTAATTAAGTTTTTTTACGCGTAAGGAAACTAATAAAAAAAAGTGCATTGGTTGTTCAGCCCTTTAGCCTGAATTCTCGTAGGTAGCTATCACATAAGTCTGGATTTATTGCTTGTGACAGCAGATGTAACAAAATCGTCGTGCAGGGCAGAAAACTAATTAAAGATTGCGCAACGGTGGACGACCAATAATCCTTATAGTGTGAATGTAATTGAGACGTTTATCAATGTAGTGATTTTTTACGCAGGACAAGAAATTAGGCGACTGGAATTAATTAGAACAAAAGCTCGAAATACTCCCCGTTATATATTCAATAGAAAGTGTAAAGAGATGCAATGTCTTTCTGCAGGGCAAGTTGATCAACGTACCATAATGTAATCATATTATTGAACATAGAAAATGAAGAGGAGACAACACACCCGTCTGAAGTACACTAGCTAACTTTAAAACCAATTAATTGCCGTTGGAGATATATCGCTGGTCATATGTATCCATCGGTGTAAACGGTGTCAGTCATTGTTTTTGGTTCCTGCGATACAAACCTAGAACTTAGTGTAGAAAACGCATTTCATTTAACTTTTTACTTTAAACCATACAAAGTTAGTTTGGAGGAAAAGTACTTTAAATAATAAATAGTAAATTTTACATATACGAGTAGTGATTCAAATATACCCTAGAATACTTCTGGCATTGCTCTCTGTCTGTTCGTTAAGTTTCATTACAATTGATTCAGCCGTTCCGAAGAGTAGCACGGACAGACAGAGAGACATAAATTAAAAAATGGTTATTCATGTCTAAATGGCATGCAAGTAACCCTCTCATCTCAATATAAGGCAGTTATTTTGATATTACAGACAGACACTTCAATTTTAATAATATGTAAAGATAAAGGGTAAATCCCTGAGTTGGGAATCGAACTGACTCAAACCAGAAAAATGCTTTTCAGGTTTTCAGTCGTTTCAGTATTTTATGGACCCTTAAAAAATTCTTAAATTTGCAATACAAATTAATGATATGAATATGCATTGATAATTATGTAGATTTTTATATAAGTGTAAAAATACAGGCCTAATCACTTAATGGTAAATGGATGCCGTGGCCTCTAGAAACTCACATCTGTTCTTGATTAATCTTCAAGCAGTCGCGACCAAGTATATGTCCTAGTACAAGCGAAATATATCTGGTGTAAAGGGGAAGACAAATCTACTAAGACACATTTGCATCCAAGTGACTTACTTATAAAAAATTAAGTCAATTTAAGTAATTCTTAAAGATGCTATATCTCCCTTTTCACTAGATGACAAAATAAATATACGAATATAAAGATAATTAATATTTAATTTCAGTAAGCTATATTTGACCTCACCAAGCTTTTGAATGTTATAATTTTTAATTTGTTTTCTAATAATTAGATTGTCTTGATCCAAGATTCGATTGCAATATATATTATATAATATATTATATTGCAATCGAATCTTGGGTCTTCACAGCTTCACATATAAACAAATTGAAAACGACGAAACGGAAAAACCCATTACTGATTTTGGCGCGATCCGTTAAAAATAACTTGTAATATTATGTTCTATAACATTCAAAATTGGTGTTGTAATATTATAAGTATATATTCCATAATTAAAAAAAACGTCGATTTGTTTAATTAATAATAATGAAATAGGGAAACGGAAACACGAATACACTTTCTGGAGTGTCAAACCTTTTTAATTAGGTAGAGTTAGCGTTAGCCTTCATTTTATAAAATTGAACTTCAAGTGTTTTTTGAGTTATTTAGGAAAACATAACGGGAGCCTACACATCCAATCAAATATATTTCGTGAAAATATAAAGTCTGCCGACACTTCGCACATTTCACTGATAATAAGAGGTCTATGCTCAGCAGTGAGACGTTAGTGGGCATTTTATTATTGGCATCACATCTTAATTCTTAACAGTAACAATCTATCTTTATGCCTTATCGAAGAAAGTCTTATTCCCTGATTCCGATATTTAATGCTTCATAGTTCATTCACAAATAAAGTATTAAATGTATAGTATAGATAAAATGGAAAAAAATAGAAAAACATATGCTAATTTACTTAGTGCTCAACAGCGATGAAAAATATCGTGACAAATCCTACATGTGTGAGGAATAAAATAATTTTAGAGGGCATTTGAAGTTTGAAGTCCGCCAACATACATTAATTCAGCGCTCCATGATTTACAGGTCTCTTCTCAATTTTCAAGGCCTGTACTCGGCATTGGCGCATATAAAGTCTGTAGCTTCGCTTTTCCTTTTACAAACAAAACCGTTTATATTTCAAATTATTCGTTCGACAACACAAGAAGATTTAAAATAAAAAATCAAGTCTTTTGTAAGTAGTAAAATCAGTATTTTGTTTTATTATTTCTTCATCCGTTTAACATAGCGAAAATTGCTATGTTAAACGGATCATAAAACGAAAACAATCGTTTTTTTTTAAATATGGAAATAAAGCATGAGGCATCTGTAAGTAAACGTGGACGATTATTTATTATTGCTTGACTGCTTGCTACTTGATTATTTATCAACCTTACTTAAATACTATGCACACAATCCATTGTGCTATGGGTGTAGTTATAGTGGACTATAGGAAATGTTAGACAGTATCGTCGGGGAGCAGCGTCAGAAGATACGATCGCTAATCCACCCACCGAGGCGGTTATACAAAATCCTCCCTACTATGGAAGAGGCCCAAGACCAGGACTTGGCTCTTGCGGCATAATAATGAAAGAAAAAAGATGAACTGAAAATGAAAATGTCTGAATTGTCAATTAAAATTTTCATCAATTATCTTACACGATTCAGTGATAATATAACTCCACAATTTCTTTCATTGCCTCGGAAATTTGCGGAATTAAAAGGCCAATTACAAGAAAGGGAAAAGAATATTGGAAGGTTTCCGACTACAATGACGGTAAAAATTGCCTAACTGAAAAGGATATTTTCATTGATTCCATAACTGAAACATCATAATATATTAATGTAAAATAATAAGTGACCCATTTTCAAATTTATTATTATTCATGAATATAAAAAAATTACATCAGTAATTATGGATATCTGTATATCCATAATTACTGATGTAATTATGGATATACAGATATCTGGATAACGTAAGAGGCTCATATAAAAACGTAGGAATTTGTTTCTGAAAGTCGAGGCATGTTACTTAGTAAATAATAAACCGCTTACAGAGAAAAATAAAAATACGGTAAGTTATTTTCGACAAAATTACAAGTAAGGATAAAATATTGAATCTTTATTATTCTTTCCCCCTTTTTTATGATTATGCGAATATTTCCCAGTACGAGGGTGACACTGAAAGTTCTTAGAAAATTAAAAACTGAACAAACTAGCAAGTTATTAATTTCATTATATCTTTTCAAAATAGTGTCCATTTGCATCAATACATCGCTGCATCCGATGAAACCACCGAGAAAAGCACTTTGCCCACTCGTCCTTAGGGGTCTCTTCGACGGCCTTCCTCGAAGTCCATAAAACGTTTTCCTCGAAGTTTTTCTTTTATTTTCGGAAATAAATAAAAATCGCAAGGGCTATAGGGCGGGTGACCCAGTAATTCCACGTCTGACGTCACCAATAGTCGATTGTTTGCTTGGTAGTGTGCGACGAGGCGTTGTCGTGGTGAAGGAGAATCCTACTGCGAGGTCGTTTCTCCCGAACTTTTCCAAGACAAGTGGCAAACAATTGTTAGTGTACCACTCTGCAGTAACTGTTTTTCGATCCTTTAAAACAATTGTTGCGTAATGACCTGTCCTTCCGAAGAACGCGGCCACCATCTTTTTTCCCACGCTTCGACCTATCTTCACTTTAGTTGGCAACTCCTCGGAAGGAACCACCCAGACAGCAGACTGTCTCTTAGTTTCAGGATCATAACAATAAATCCAGCTTTCGTCACCCGTAAGTATGACGAACACAGCATTTGAGTCACCTCCGTTAAATCTTTGAACCATTTCACGACACCAATCAACGACGGAGTTTTTGGGCCTCTGTCAAATTATGAGGTATCCACCGGGCACAAAGCTTCCTGACCGCTAAATATTCATGGAGAATTATGTGCACTTGACAAATATCGATGCCTAAGCTTGTCCGAATCTGCTGATAAGTCACTCTTTTGTCAGTCTCTATCATACGCCGCACAACACTGATGTGATCTTCAGTCGTCGCCGTAGAAGGCCGTCCCTCACGCAGATCATCGGTGAGATTAGTGCGACCACTTTTAAACTCATTTCACCAGTTTTAAACAGTGGCACGGGATGGGGCTTCATCGTGAAAGGCCAATCGAAGTCTACCATTACTTTCTTGTTGATTTAAATGACATCGAATGTCATAAAAATCATTTTTTTAAATTCATGCTGACGTGACACAGACAATTTTCAATTTGCCACCAAATCGTAAACAAATGACAAATTAATAAAATACATACAAAATAATATTGGCAAAGAGTTCCATTTTCAAAATTTGAACTTATTTTTTTATTATATTGTTTACAAGTGGCCAGTTCTAAAAACTTTCAGTGTCGCCCTCGTATTTATCCATTACAAGACAAAAAAGTCAAGTCCGTAAAAATTTTATGCTTAACAACTCTCAACAATGTTTGGTTTAAAATACCTGTAGTTTGACGTAATTGTTACGCATCCATATAAATGTTCTTACATTATTATTTTATGTAAGAACATCATTATAAGATAAGATAAGAGAAGCTAGGGGAATTTCACATCAAATCATCAATTCAAATCATGTAGTTCCTGTACACGCTTTCTGAACTTTTCCTCTCAATCACCCATAGAATGCTAGCAGATAGCAGTTTGATAGATGCTTTATCAGCCACGAAAAAGATTTTCTACTGAGCGTAAAGTTGATATTTGGTATTTAGTAGCACCAGTCCATATGTGACCGCACTATTCCATAGCCGACCAGACCAGTGCAATATACAGAGTCATTGGCTGTTCTGACGTAAACTACTGTCACGTTTTCCACATAATATTCTACCGAAGCTGCTACTTAGTGCTTGGTATGAAGATCCAGTATATTTACAGGCGGGGAGGCATTTCATCTTAGGTGATGTTCCAACTGTATCCTACTTTGTTGAAAGTATTTGTTTATTATGTTGGAGAACTGTTAGTTTTTTATCACTATATATTTATATAAATATAAGTACTCAATGAGAATGGAGAGAGATGGAGACAGAGACACAGAGAAATAAAGAGAGAGAAGGAAGGCGATAGGAAGAGCAAAAAGAAATAGTGTGTATACTATTTAAAGTATTAATGTATAAAACAATTTATTATTTTTTATGAAAACGAGGTTTAAATAAAAAATAATACATTGTAAAGGTGACTCGGTTGGAAAACGATTTAAAGAAGCAATTTATTACTAGTTGCATTACAGATTCATCCAAAATTAATATTATGTTGGCATACTTTGTAGCAAATAGTGGAAGTATTAATAATTTTAACTGAGCCCGGAAATTTATTTTCGTTTAAATATTAAAATCTTTTATTTTTTATTTTAAATGATAAAAATAAATCTTTATTATTAGTTGAAGTCCGCGGAATATGACAGAAATTACAGGAAGTGAATGTATAAAGCGCCATGTAGAAAATGGAAAAGATATGTTCGCGACCACTTCCGGACGTAGCAGTAATGTTTGCCAACTATGAAAGCCTTTGTGATTATTGTTATCTACCAACTGGTAGCGAACTTACTGAAGTGCACCGTTATGGAAGAATCCTTTGTATTTCTTAGAATTGACATATGTTCTCCTACTAAAATGAATTCCTTAATATTTTTACAAATATGAAATATGAGTTAAAGATTCGTATAACGGTAGTTAATTTAAAAACATAAATATATCCGAATAAATAAAATATATTAAATTGTTTGTTTTATTTGTGTTATAGATTTTCGCTTCATACTACTAACGGTTAACTGGCAGAGAACGGCATTATGGCAATATGTTCGCCTTCGTACAAAAATAGTTCTTGTACTGTAATGAAGAGACGCGTTGCTCTTACTAGGACTTTAGTTAAACTAATACTGTTACTAGTTCTACTAATTCTGAACTTAACTCTAATATAACTGTCTATGTATCTATATAATATTTTACAAAAACCTTTCATTAAAATATTCAAATTGACATTATAGCTTTATGGTCAAAAAAACTTGATTGCGTCTTGAAGCTTTCATAAATTTTATGTTGAATAAACATAATCTCTAACTTCAAAAAATAATGTACTATAATGCTGTTGAAATGTAAATGAACAAAAGATTTTACATTCGCGGTTATTTTCGTCTTGACATTTTGTCACCTGTTTCTTACAAAAGTAATTTTGAAACAGCTCTTAAGTATTAAACTTTATTGTATTAATATTTTTTTCTTATATCTTATAGTGCTTGTAATGATTACCTATTACTAAGGCCTATAATTACGAAAGAAAAAGCAAACCAGAAAGAGCCACAGAACTTAACTTTATTCCATAAAGTTTTTGAACTAATATTCTATCTATATACGTCCACAGCACACAGGAAAAAGACGTCTGGAGTAGCCTTAAATACCAATCGTGCCCCATTGTTCAAAGAGTTTATTGCAATTTTAAAAGTAAACCTTACACTACAAGTAAAAAGGTTCAATTTCACAAATCTGTAATAATTTAACGTTACAACTCAGACGTGCATAGCCTATTGTCCTCAATATTATGATCTGAATAATAACGAGAAGGCTGCGATAACTGCTTTTGTCGGAAGGTCTTAGACGGATTACAGATTACAATTAATCTGCTAAGAAGCGATGTTACGATATTGGAATTTAAGCAAAATTGAATCTTATCATCAACAAAGACATGTCGTTATAAACCGTTTTTTTAAATATTTTAGGGAAGACCTAATGGTTTATACTAGCGACCTGACCTGATTTCACACACGTAGCACGAAGTATCTCCAGACCTGTAGTAAGTTGTATTAACCTGGGTTAAATTAAAGATGGTAAAATTTACTTCGCCAATATCTGTTCAATAAAAAAAATTATGTGTCTTACCTAGTTTGAAGAGCACCTCCCGCCCTACCTCAATTGCGTGCGTGCACTATCCCCGTCACGACTTGTCCCAGCACCACTACTCCCACCACCACTACACTAGGAAAGACACACCACCGACGATAATACGACACGTGTGTCGCCTCTACACGATGCATCCTCAGGTTTAATAGACTCTGCGGTGTTAAATTAATAATAATTATATTATATAAATAAATTAATAATTCATTAACTAACCTGGGTTAAAGTTTAAAAAAATTACCACTACGCCCGTTAGTTTTTTTTAATAGAATATGGGTGATAAACGAACACACATTCTACCTGATGGTAAGTGGATGCTCTAATCCATAGACATCTACATTTATCTTCGATTAAGAGTCAAAATGCAGATGCGTTGTCACCCCTGAGAACTATGATGGAATGCCTCGTTTCCAGTAAAAGGGGTCTCCAGTTCTCTACAGTCACCATACGAAATACAGCAGCTTTACAGCTGCTACTTTAAGCTGGTATTCTGTGAGAGTGTGGTCGAACCCCTGTCGAGCCGACCCATTCATGCTACAACCATAATATAGTTACAGCGTGGCTCTACCATGTACTCGTATTATCTACCAGCATGATTGCGTAGCGATCCCAGATTAGATTCACATTCAAATCTTTTTCACACTAATTCTTCTCAAAATTAAAATAAACCAGGTTGACTGGAAGAAAATGTCAAAAGGCATTAAGTCCGCTCTTTGTAATCCTTTTAGTTAAGGTTTACAATTAAGAATAAATAAATAAATTAATAAACAAATGTTAACTCCAGATTATAATAAAGTGTGTTATCTACACTAATATTATAAAGAGGAAAACTTTGTTTGTTTGTTTGTTTGATTGTAATGAATAGGCTCATAAACTACTGGACCGATTTTAAAAACTCTTTCACCATTCGAAAGCTACATTATCCACGAGTAATATAGGCTATATTTAATTTTGAACAAAATAGGGTTCCGTAAGATATTAGGGTTTTCGGACACAGGTGTAAAAATCAACAAAAAGTTACTTATTTGCGTACCCTGCCTAAACTATTAAAGATAGAACCATAAAATGTTCTAAGTAATTGTAGATCTTATAAATATCTACAAAAGTCCGCGACACACTATACCTATCTATGTCGAGTGAGGCACAATAACCATTTTTTATTAAAAATCTTGATTTTTTTGGACTACATTTAAACGCGTTTATTTTACTCTAAATTATTTCATCACTAAGTACAGTTAATGTAGATAATATTTGGTCTTTGAATGATTAAAATTGGACGTTTGGTTCTGAAGTTATAGCGAAATTAAAATATTACGATTTCTGCTGCACGGCCCGTTGCGAAGTAGGCGTTACCAAGGCCAGTGAGCGTGTGGGAGGGAGTTTAGATCTATGAGTAAGGTACCGCGCGGCTCAGTCACGCGGTCGGCTCCTACGCAGCGGTCGTGCGTGAAGTCTAATAATTTTCGTGCGATTTTTTAGGTTTCGTTCTTTAAACTACACCACGCAAAGTTCTTCTCAGAGCTAACCAACAGTTCTTCTTAGAGCTAAACAATAGTTCTTCTTAGAGCTAAACAACAGTTCTTTTCAGGGCTAACCAACAGTTCTTTTCAGGGCTTACCAACAGTTCTTTTCAGGGCTAACCAACAGTTCTTTTCAGGGCTTACCAACAGTTCTTTTCAGGGCTAACCAACAGTTCTTTTTAGAGCTAGAATATTACACGCTAATAACATTATCTTAAACATTTGAAAATGCCTAAGAGAGCCAGGTCTCAACTTTCTAAACATAGTTCTCAAGCACGGGCAGCAAAAATACGTCGTATGGGAGAATCTTCACCTGAACGTTCACAACGCCTTGCTGAACAAAATCAGAGAAACTCTCAGGTACGCGCACGAGTCAGTGTCGAACGTTCACAACGCCTTGCAAAACAAAATCTGAGAACCTCTGAGTTACGTGCACGAGAGTCGAGGCTGGAGCGTTCCCAACGTCTTCATGAACAAAATGTAAGAACCTCTGACTTACGCGAACGAGAGTCGAGTGTCAGCGTTCGCAACGCCTTGCGTACAAAGCTTGAGAACCTCTGAGCTACGCGCTCAAAGTCGAGGCTGGAGCGTTCCCAACGTCTTCATGAACAAAATGGGGACCTCTGACTTACGCGAACGAGAGTCGAGTGTCGAGCGTTCGCAACGCCTTGCCGTACAAAGCTTGAGAACCTCTGAGCTACGCGCTCAAGAGTCGAACCTGGAGCGTTCCCAACGTCTTCATGAACAAAATATAAGGACCTCTCAGTTGCGCGAAGAGAGTCGAGTGTCGAGCGTTTGCAGCGACTTAGAGCTCAGGCAGAGACAGCAGTTGTCCACAAATAGAGTTCGCAATCAATTTTAGCTAACAGCAACAGACTGGCTTTCAGATATGATCCGCAGTTTGATTATGCACAACAAGCGTCCGTCCAAATCGGAGTCATGAATAAGATCTGCTCTAACTGCTCTGCCAAGAAATGGGCGGACGAACCTAATGGTATGTGCTGTGCTTCAGGTAAAGTTTGTCTTCCTAACCTGCAGGAGCCGCCACAACCAATAAAAAATCTTTTGACTAATAACCATCCATTATCTGGGCATTTTTTAACAAACATACGTAAATACAATAGTCTTTTTCAAATGACTTCGTTTGGCGCAAAAGAAATCAGGGAAGGAAATTTTATGCCCACTTTTAAAATTGAAGGACAAGTGTATCATCTAATTGGTAGCCTTTTACCACCATCAGGGGGTCGGGGGTTAAAAACACTTAAAGATACTAAGCAACTAGTTCAAAAGGTTTAAATTGGAGACTGTTATATAAACTAGATAAAATGCACAAAACCATAATTATAGTTATAGGTAACGTAAACGACTGAGATTGCAGATTTGCTGACTTAAGATTTGCTAGTGTATTTTTATAGAATCGTTTTAATAGATACACAGGTCTCGGGCTTTTCTTTAAAAATCTCAAAAAAAAAAACAACACTTTCACACACGTAACTTTTATATAAAATTGTCGATTTATGCAGCTCACGCTGTGGAAGTTCCTAGGAGGCACAATTACTTACGACTCGATCGACAAATATCATCATAAAATTATCTTAATTTCATAAAATAGTAATAAATTATATACTCAAATATTTCTCGCGAATTAAACTGTCTGTTGGTGAAAACCGAATAAGCGCGGACGACAGACGCGGCGAGGGACTTTTATATAGGAAGAGAAACAAAATAGAACTTTTTTTATTCAATATAGATTATACTTATTGAAAGTCATTCTTATGTTTAATTTACCACTAGTTCGGAAGAAACGTCTGTCCTGGGAAGAACCAGCAAGGAACCCAGCGTGATTGTTTTTGGCGAAAGAAACATTATACAATCATTGCCGTGTAGTGGTGGTTAAAAATACACCCTACCCCATACACTGTGGCCCATAGACATATACATCTATCATCAAATTTTAATCAAAATGCGGAGAGAGATGGAGACAGAGACACAGAGAAATAAAGAGAGAGAAGGAAGGCGATAGGAAGAGCAAAAAGAAATAGTGGGTATACTATTTAAAGTATTAATGTATAAAACAAAATATGTAAAGGTGACTCGGTTGTAAAACGATTTAAGGAAGCAATTTATTACTAGTTGCATTACAGATTCATCCAAAATTAATATTATGTTGGCATTGAAATATGGGTAATTGTTTTTTTATCAAACTTTGTAGTAAACAGTGGAAGTATTAATAATTTTAACTGAGCCCGGAAATTTATTTTCGTTTAAACATAAAAATCTTTTATTTTTTATTTTAAATGATAAAAATAAATCTCTATGGTTAGTTGAAGTCCGCGGAATATGACAGAAATTACAGGAAGTGGATGTATAAAGCGCCATGTAGAAAACGGAAAAGATATGTTCGCGACCACTTCCGGACGAAGCAGTAATGTTTGCCAACTATGAAAGCCTTTGTGATTATTGTTATCTAACAACTGGTAGCGAACTTACTGAAGTGCAGCCTTATGGAAGAATCCTTTGTATTTCTTAGAATATTGACATATGTTCTCCTACTAAAATGAATTCCTTGATATTTTTACAAATATGAAATTTGAGTTAAAGATTCATATAACGGTAGTTAGTTTCATAACATAAATATATTCGAATAAATAAAATATATTAAATTGCTTGGTTTATTTGTGTTATAGATTTTTGCTTCATACTACTAACGGTTAACTGGCAGAGAACGGCATATGTTCGCCTTCGTACAAAAATAGTTCTTGTACTGTAATGAGGAGACGTGTTGCTCTTACTAGGACTTTAGTTAAACTAATACTGTTATTCTGAACTTAACTCTAATATAACTGTCTATGTATCTATATAATATTTTACAAAAACATAAAATATTTCTAGTGCTGAAATCTACTATCAGGTTATCGTTTGAAGTCTAACAGAAAATAAACCTGTTGCAATCAGTAAGCCTATGAATTCTTATGCTTATGTTTGAACCCATAGTTGATGGAGCTACTAACTACAATAGAAAAAGCTAAGGCGAATAAAGTTTCTTGTTTCTGCAAGAGACGGATACAAAGAGAAGACTGACAATTATATGGGTGATAGGATTCCTTTTCTACTTACCTAGAAGTCAGTCCGCTTAGGTACCACTCTCTTATCTATTTCTCGCGCTTGTTCAGATCTTAACTCTTTAATCGGCAAAGCCGACAAAACCGAATGTCGTTTGTACAAAACTTGGCTAACTTTTAACATTTATGTTTTGGTGGGATTTAATATGTTTCAAATAATTGCGCAATTTATGTATGTAAACGGTCTCCACGAAACAGAAGAATTCCAAAGCAAAGGCATTATTATTATTGTTATCTAACAACTGGTAGCGAACTTACCGAAGTGCAGCGTTATGGAAGAATCTTTTGTGTTTCTAACCTTATTTTTTTTAATTCTTTTTTCTATGAAACGGAAGAAAAATCTAGTGTGGGGCTAATGTTTTATTAAAAAAAACATATTTTATAAAAGTGTCAATATAAAAGTAAAAAAATAGTAAATTCAAATTGACATTATAGCTTTATGGTCAAAAAAACTTGATTGCGTCTTGAAGCTTTCATAAATTTTATGTTGAATAAACATAATCTCTAACTTCAAAAAATAATGTACTATAATGCTGTTGAAATATAAATGAACAAAAGATTTTACTTTCGCGGTTATTTTCGTCTTGACATTTTGTCACCTGTTTCTTACAAAAGTAATTTTGAAACAGCTCTTAAGTATTAAACTTTATTGTATTAATATTTTTTTCTTATTTCTTACAGTGCTTGTAATGATTACCTATTACTAAGGCCTATAATTACGAAAGAAAAAGCAAACCAGAAAGAGCCAACTGTCGAAGCTGAAGAACGAATGTGGCAGCATCGTTTCCGGGACACCTGAGATTTTAAGTGAGATTGAGAGGTTCTATGTGCAGCTGTACACATCATCGTTGGAGCCACAAGCAAGTGCGAGTAACGAGCAAGTCTTATCCGACACTATTCCGATTATATTCCGAACGTCTGAGCGAAATTAGAATGGCTCTCCAGCACCTTAAAAACGGAAAGTCCCCGGGCGAGGATGGAATTACAGCGGAGCTTTTGAAAGCGGGTGGAAAACCGGTACTTGAAGTCCTTCAGAAGCTCTTTAATTCCGTCCTGCATGACGGCACTACTCCGGAGGAAGGAGCAGAAGTGCGGTGGTCCTGTTCTTCAAGAAAGGCGACAATGCTCTCTTGAAAAACTACAGACCGTGTTCCCTTCTGAGCCGCGTCTACGTGCTGTTTTCGAAAGTCATTACGAATCGTCTCGCACGCAGACTTGACGATTTCCAGCCTCCCGAACAAGCCGGTTTGCGAAAAGGCGTTAGCGCCATATACCACATACATACCCTTCGGTAAATTGAACAGAAGACCGAGGAGTACAATTTGCCACTTTGCCTTGCGTATGTGGACTGTGAGAAAGCCTTTGATTCCGTCGAAATTTGGGCGGTGCTACAGTTCCCTCAAGCGGTGCCAATTTGACTATCGGTATATTGAAGTACTGAAGTATTTGTACAGTAGGGCTACGATGGCTATCCGAATACAGAACCAGAGTACGAAACCTATCCAACTGCAGAGAGATGTAAGACAGGGAGACGTTATATTCCCGAAACTCTTCACCGCTGCATGTAGTTGTTGGGAGCACTAAGCTCGAAGTTGTTGACGAGTATGTTTACCTGGGACAAATAGTCCGACTAGGTAAGTCCAACTTCGACCAAGAGGTCAATCGACGAATTCATCTCGGCTGGGCAGCGTTCGGGAAATTACGAAACATCTTCTCGTCAGGTATACCTCAAAACTTTAAAACGAGACTGTACAACCAGTGCGTGTTGCCAGTGATGACTTATGGAACTGAGACGTGGTCCTTCACTGTTGGCCGTATGAGGAAGCTCAAGGTCGCTTAGCGAGCCTCCTACCGGTAGGCGAAGTGTAGGGCGACCCCCCACTAGATGGAGTGACGACCTGGTAAGTCATGCAGGAAGTCGATGGATGCAGGTGGCTCAGGACCGTGCTTTGTGGCATTTCTTGGGGGAGGCCTATGTTCAACAGTGGACTTGTGAAGGGCTGTAATGATGATGATGATGATGATAATTACTAAGCCCGGTAATTTCACAGCTAACAATCGAGCTAGCTCATACGCTGTAAGACCATGTTTGAAAAAAAAACAATGTTTGTAGCACATCCATTGCCGAATAATTTTTGTGATAGAGCCAGACTGCAATGACTTTATTGCAATGAATTTTTGTGATAGATAAGACTGAAAGACAAATCGGTTGGCTCGACCCGGGAAAGAATACGAATTTACGTCTAGTTTTAAGTAGTTTGCAAAACAACGGTGACATTAATTCTATACGTCATTCAAAATAATAATTTTCTGCTAAGTAACACCTTATTCCATAAAGTTTTTGAACTAATATTCTATCTATATAAGTCCACAGCACACAGGAAAAAGACGTCTGGAGTAGCCTTAAATACCAATCGTGCCCCATTGTTCAAAGAGTTTATTGGAATTTTAAAAGTAAACCTTAGACTGCAAGTAAAAAGGTTCAATTTCACAAATCTGTAATAATTTAACGTTACAACTCAGACGTGCATAGCCTATTGTCCTCAATATTATGATCTGAATAATAACAAGAAGGCTGCGATAACTGCTTTTGTCGGAAGGTCTTAGACGGATTACAGATTACAATTAATCTGCTAAGAAACGATGTTACGATATTGGAATTTAAGCAATATTGAATCTTATCATCAACAAAGAAATGTCGTTATAAACCGTTTTTAAATTTTTTTAGGGACGATCTAATGGTTTATACTAGCGACCTGACCTAATTTCACACACGTAGCACGAAGTATCTCCAGACCTGTAGTAAGTTGTATTAACCTGGGTTAAAATAAAGTTGGTAAAATTTACTTTGCCAATATCTGCTCCATAAAAAAATGATGTGTCTTACCTAGTTTGAAGAGCACCTCCCGCCCTACCTCAATTGGGTGCACTATCCCCGTCATGACTTATCCCAGCACCAGTACTCCCACCACCACTACACTAGGAAAGACACACCACCGACGATAATACGACACGTGTGTCGCCTCTACACGATGCATCCTCAGGTTTAGTAGACTCTGCGGTGTTAAATTAATAATAATTATAAATTAATAATTCATTAACTAACCTGGGTTAAAGTTTAAAAAAAATTACCACTACGCCCGTAAGTTTTTTTATAATAGAATATGGGTGACAAACGAGCACACAGTCTACCTGATGGTAAGTGGATACTTTAGTCCATAGACATCTACATTTATCTTCGATTAAGAGTCAAATTGCAGATGCGTTGTCACCAATGAGAACTATTATGAAATGCCTCGTTTCCAGTAAAAGGGGTCTCCAGTTCTCTACTGTCACCATACTAAATACAGCAACATTACATCTGCTACTTTAAGCTGGTATTCTGTGAGAGTGTGGTCGAACCCCTGTCGAGCCGACCCATTCATGCTACAACTATAATATAGTTACAGCGTGGCTCTACCATGTACTCGTATTATCTACCAGCATGATTGCGTAGCGATCCCAGATTAGATTCACATTCAAATCTTTTTCACACTAATTCTTCTCAAAACATTAAGATAAACCAGGTTGACTGGAAGAGAATGTCTAAAGGCATTAAGTCCGCTCTTTGTAATCCTTTTAGTTAAGTTTTACAATTAAGAATAAATAAATAAATAAATAAACAAATGTTAACTCCAGATTATAATAAAGTGTGTTATTACTTTATAATGTGGTTCTAACCCTAACCCCACGACTGAGTAAAGTTTAATGTAAGAACTACTATACAACTTTCTTGTACAACCTTTGGAGAATTAGAAGTCATTGAAACTAATATAGATTCAGTCAAAGAATCAACTAAGATTTTGTTTGACTCAATTTGTTGATGATTTTATTTTTAAATGAATGACCAAAACGAAGTAATGTAAAAATTAAATTTTACAGTTATAGCGATATAACCACAGTGTTCCAAAATAATATGATTTGCACGACCACTCGCATTGACGTGCCTTCGGCAGTTATTGGTATTAAGTGTTAATAACTTATAAACATTACATTACATCAATTTCGAGAATAACGTCTCATTGGGGGACGTGCAAGGACATTATTTGCGATCAATAACTTAAATCGACAAATAAAAAAAAACCGAACAAAAAGAGGTTATTATCTTCAAATGGGTGTAAAGGTTTTCTTGAATAATATCTAAGAACAGTTTCAATCAAGTCAACTTTCAAACAAAAAAAAAACTTAATCTAAATCAGTTCATCCGTTTGGGAGCTACGGTGCTACAGACAGACACACATTTACACAGATAAACAGATACATGGATATAAAGTTACACAGAAATATAAGACCCCTCTGTTTGCGTCGGGGGTTAAAAATACCTAAAGATACTAAGCAACTAGTTCAAAAGGTTTAAATTGGAGACTGTTATATAAACTAGATAAAATGCACAAAACCATAATTATAGTTATAGGTAACGTAAACGACTGAGATTGAAGATATGCTTAAGATTTGCTAGTGTATTTTTATAGAATCATTTTAATAGATAGACAGGTCTCGGGCTTTTCTTTAGAAATCTCAAAAAAAAAAACACTTTCACCACACATAACTTTTATATAAAATTATCGATTTATGCAGCTCACGCTGTGGAAGTTCCTAGGAGGCACAATTACTTACGACTCGATCGACAAATATCATCATAAAATTAGCTTAATTTCATAAAATATTCATAAAAAATTATATACTCAAATATTTCTCGCAAACTAAACTGTCTGTTGGTGAAAACCGAATGAGCGCGGACGACAGATGCGGCGAGGGACTTTTATATAGGAAGAGAAACAAAATAGAACTTTTTTTATTCAATATAGATTATACTTATTGAAAGTCATTCTTATGTTTAATTTACCACTAGTTCGGAAGAAACGTCTGTCCTGGGAAGAACCAGCAAGGAACCCAGCGTGATTTTTTTTGGAGAAAGAAACATTATACAATCATTGCCGTGTAGTGGTGGTTAAAAATACACCCTACCCCATACACTGTGGCCCATAGACACATACATCTATCATCAAATTCTAATCAAAATGCAGATGCGTTGTCACCCCTGAGGACAAAGATCGAATGTCTCGTTTCCAGTAAAAAGGGTCTCCGGTTCTCTACACTCAACATATGAAAAACAGCATCGCTAAGCTGCTATTTTACGCTGGTATTCTGTGAGAGCGTTGTCCTTCCCCAGTCAAGAAGACCCACACCACAGCCCCACCTAGCTATATTATGGCTGCATCACGCTTGTGTGTTACAAGGAGAAAATATTAATTCGTATAATAAAATGTACTTACAATTAATTACAGTACATTCTACTGCAGCCTATGTTCATCTGCAATCAACTTCAGATACGTGGTCACCACTGAGAACAAAGAGGAGAAGAATGCCTCACAGCCTGTAATTATATTAGCCTTCTCTATACGAGGGGTGATCCAAAAGTAATGATAATCGTTACTTCAGGTCCGCATAAAAATCCAAAAAAAATATTTTTTGCTTGCTTTTATACTCACTACGTCAGCCTAAAAAAATCATATAAATAGATCACGATTTCCGGGAGATACATCATTCCGCTTGCGCCACCGCTCTCGAGCGGTCGTGTTAAGTAGTTAGCGCTCTCGTCCCCCCGTACGTTGAGTGCCTCTCGCTCTCTCGCGCCTCCGCTATCCTGCTCACGCTGTGCAGCGCAGTCGCTCGGTGAGTTCGCTTGCCTTCACTTACCGTTCTTGCCCCCCTGCCGCCTGGCAGGGAGGTTTTGACAGCTTGTTTTGTTATTTATTTATTGTTACTGTTATTGTTATTTTTTTATTGTTATTTTTCTGTTATTGTTTGTATATTGCATTACTGTTTCAAAGAACGTCAAAGTCACTTGTTCTTTTCAGAACAAGCCCCTGTTCTTTTGAGAACAGGGATCCCCTCCCTTACTGTTTCAGTAGAACGTCGTCCCCCTCCCCCAACATGTCTTCACCGCCGCTTCGGCCCCTTCGGCTGCCCCGCAGACCGACTCTTCCCACGACTCGGACTCGATGGAGTACTCGGACTCCACCTCTGTTACGTCGTCCTCCCGGAAGAGGACCGCGACTAAGACCGTCACTTCGTTCAGCAGCTGCTCCCCGGATTCCGATGGGACAGTTACGGACCAAACCCCCTTCACTGTAGTCAAGTCGGCCCAAAGCGCGCCGCTAAGAACCGCTCCCCCGTCCCGGTAGCCCCTACCGCCACCTCTGCAGCCCCCACCGCTGCACTCAACCCCGCAGCTCCCACCGCTGCCTCCACCTCCGCAGCCCCCGCCGCTGCCACAGTACCCCTACTACCGCTCAACCTCCCCCCGCCCTCCAAGCCAGCAGCTCGCTGTGCCCCGACCCTCGCCAAGAAACAGGTCCCGCCCCCTGTCTTCCTTAGAGACAAGGCGCAATACACTAGACTGTCTAAAATATGTTACGACAGTAAAATCAGTTTTGATCAGGCCACTAATTACAGTGAAGCCATCAAAATATTCCCGTCATCAATAGATGACTTTCGTCGCCTAACAAGGCTATTCACAGCAGAGCGTGTGTCTTACCACACGTTCGCTCTCCTGAAGCGAAAGGTCAAACTGTAATCCGGGGAGTTCCGTTCGAACTCTCCAACGAAGAAATCCTGGAGGACCTTAAGTCCCAAGGATTCCCAGTAGAGGCAGTGCACAAGATGCACAATAACAAGGGCAAGAGGTTGCCGCTTGCTCTTGCCATCCTGTCCAACGTGCCGGAGGCAAAAGCCATCTTCCGGCAGGTACGCACCGTGTGCGGCCTGTCGCGAGTGAGGGTTGAGCCCCCACATGGGCGCGGTTTCCCGGCGCAGTGCCACCGCTGCCAGCTTTACGGGCATGCGGCGGCCAACTGCTCGGCCCCTCCCAGGTGCGTTAAGTGCCTAGATCACTCGAAAGAGTGCTCTCGGCCCACTGACGCCGAATCCCCGCCAGCTTGCGTCCTTTGCGAGCAACCTGGCCACCCGGCCAACTACAGGGGATGCCCTCGCACTCCTCGTCCTCGTCTCAATAAACCAGCTCCGCCGCCGGTTAATGAGAATACATTCCCGGCGCTCCCGTCTAGAATGCCCGTCAGAACCTTATGGGCCCCTAGGCCCTTATGGGCCCATCAGCCCCTCCGGGCTTTCTCGGCCACGCAGCCACCAATTCTCCTGGGGCCCCAAAGGCCGACCCCGCGGACTTCTCCGCTCCTCAACAGGCGCAACCCTCAATGGTTGATGAGCTGAATACGGTTTATTCCGCTATTCAGAGCATCGACATTGGCGAGATCGCCATACTAGCGCGCAAACTGCGTGCTGCTGAATCCCCTCAGGACCGTCTCCTCGCTCTAGCGGAGCACCACAACCTCTTGTGCTCATTGTAAGTTAAGCTAAATTAATTTAACTTAACTTAAAATGACAAACACTCTGCCCTCCCAAACTCTCACGGTCGTATCAAGCCTAAGGATTATCCTTGTGTCATTTAATATTCGCGGATTGCGAATAACCTCCCAAGCTTAAGCTCTTTCTTCGAGATCGCGAAGCCGACCTCCTCCTCCTACAGAAACCAATCTCAAAACTAAGGACATCAAAGGCCTTTCCATCCAGAAGTATTCTCTTCTTCGTAACGACAGACCGGACCGCAATGGCGGCGGCACTGCCATTTATTACAAGAAGAAACTACATTGCTCTCACATTCCCACTCCGCCGCTTACCAATATGGAAGCAACGGTATGCAGGCTGGCCTTGACTGGACATCCGTCCATCATAGCCTCCTGCTATATCCCTAGTGGAACTCTCCCCCTCAAAAAAGATTTTGAGGCCATCCTTGCGTTAGGCAATTCAGTTATTATGTTTGGAAATTTTAACTCCAAGCATACTGATTGGACTTGTTTTACTACTACTCAGAGTGGCAAGAAACTGCTTGATATCACGCAGTCTATCGACCTCACTGTCCTCAGTCCCCTCGGTGTCACTCACTATCCCGACAACACCGACCACGCTCCTGACGTATTAGACTTTGCAATAGCAAAAGAAGTCTGTCTCAACCTCAGGTCAATCGAGACCCTTGACGATCTTGGGTCCGACCACCGCCCTGTCTCCCTCATACTTGGCCATCAGCCACCTTCCCCAACCCCCCCCCCCCACGAAAGCCTTCACCAACTGGAAGGGCTTCAAGGAGTCCATGTAGCAAAAGCTATGGACTCACAGGACTCCCCCATCTCCCTCGACAGTCCCGAAAAAATCGACACCGCGGTCGATTCTCTCTCTACCCTTATAACATCCTCCCTTAAGGAGAATGAAAGGGTCGTCCCGGTAGCTAATAATAATGGTCTTCCCCTACATATTAGCAACTTATTGAAAGCCAAGAGCTGCTGCTTCCGGAGGAGCAGCACTCTATCCACCGACTACAGGCGTACGGCCAATCGTCTTCAACGAGAAGTTCGTTCACGCCTCTCTGAACTTCAAGACCTCGAAAAGAGTAACCTCATGGAGAATATCTCTCCCTCTCATACAGCGTACTATCAGATGGCGAGCCCTCCGCATGACGCTATCACTCCACCTCCCCTCTTTCCCGTCCCGACGGCTTTTCTTGCCTTCGAGGACGAGGGAAGCTAAGTGAGCTGGCTGAAACTCACAGCCCACTGACCCCTCCCACATCCAGGCAGTGGAGGATGAGGTCCGCCGCCGGAACTCGCCCCCAGCAGCCTCTGACCCTATCACTGTGTCCAATGATGAGATCTCAGCCTCATCAAAGGACTTAAGCCCAAAAGCTCCAGGCGCGAATGGCATCTCAGCAAGCCCTTAAACATTTTTCTGAGCAGGTGTTAACCCTTTTAGCTATTATCTTCAACGCCTGCTTCAACCTCAGCTATTTCCCACCACGTGGAAGGAGGCAACTGTCATTGGTATCCCCAAGCCAGGAAAGCCTCACAACCTCCCCTCCAGTCATCGTCCCATCAGCCTCCTCAAGGCCATGGGCAAAATCTTTGAACGAGTCATCCTTACTCGCATGAGGCGCCATCTGTTTCCCACAGACGGTGACCCTCTTGTCATCCTCACCAATTTGGTTTCCAGGCAAACACTCTTGTCTAACAAGTTCACCGTATTGTGGAATACATCCTCAGCGGTTTCTATCCTCGTCGTCATAAGACCATCACGGTCTTTTCGACATAGCAAAGGCCTTCGATAGAGTTTGGCACGAGGCCTTATATTCAAACTTTATAAAATAGGTCTCCTGATCGTCTCGTTCGTCTCGTAACTCTCTATCTGAAGGATCGTACCTTTTGTTTTAGACACGAGGCACGCTCTCGTCTTAACGCCCTATCAGAGCAGGTGTCCCTCAGGGCTCAGTGCTTGCCCTCTGCTGTATATCCTGTACACTAACGACATTTCCCATCCCGTCGAAAGGTGTACAGCTCTCTCTCTTCGCAGATGACACTGCCCTTTACTATAAAGGTATATCACTACCACATATTCGGAACAAGATCAACAGTCAGTTAGTGACTTGGAGCTTGGTTCCAAAATAACGTATCGATGTGAACCCGGAGAAGCTCACCGTTCACTTTGATCATCATAAACGACGCCGCCTCTCTACCATTCCGCCAATCCGTATGCAAGGGACCCTGTCTCTGGCATACGACCATAATATTTAGGTGTCACCTTTGACACGAGGCTCACCTCAGGCCCCATGTCAAAAGGTAACCCGCAACGCACGCTTCTATCTGGTAGGCTCAACAGTATGCTGGGCCGACACAGTAAGATGTCCCTCCGCAACAAGCGAACCCTTTATAAGGTCTGTATACGACCAGTCATGACTTACGCGGGCCCCATATTTACCCACGCTAATCCCAATCTCCTTAACGAACTTCAAATAGTTCAAAACAATTTCTGTCGTCGAGCTACGAACGCACCCTGGTACGTCCGTAACGCCGACCTCCACCGAGACTTAGAGCTCCCCACAGTCCAGCAATTTCTAAAAAAACTCTCTGAAAACTTCTTCAAAGTTTCAGAGTCCCACTCTAATCATTTCATTCGTGAGGCAGCTTCCTATGCAGCCACTTCCCTCTCGCTATCGAGTCCGCAGACCGAGAAACTCTCTCTCGGACCCCCCCAACAAGCTTTCGGCCGACTTGGACTGCCTCTTGGCGGCTCAGGCAAAGCCTTCTTCTTCCAATGGTTAATATGCCTTAGTAGGCTCGTCTCTCAGCGGCCTTCCGCCGCCTGCGCCCTCTTTTCCCTAAAGAGGGTCGCGTCCGATTCGGCAGAAAGGCCACTATGGCCAAAGCCGTCCCCAAGGTGGTGTTTAGTGTGTAGGCACTTAGGTAGTTAGGTTAGTCAGTGAGTCCCACATAACCACGCAGCCGGCTGCGTGGTATGCTTAGAGCATTCACCACCTCCCTCCCCCGCTTCTGGAGGGTGCCTTTTGCATTGGGCGCAAAAAAAAAGGGAGATACATTCATTTGAGTACGAAATGTCAAAGAGATAACATCAACATAGAGAAAAACGAAATTAGAGATGTCATCAAGTACCTCTGTTTGAAAAAAATTTCTTCAAAAGACATACACAGTGACTTAGTGGAAACATTGGGGGACTCTGCTTCTCCATATTCTACAGTTGCACACTGGGCCAAGGAGTTTAAACTGGGCAGAACATCCATTGAAGATGAACATCGCGAAGGACGCCCATCCACGTCCCTCACTGAAGACAACGTGAAAAAGTCGAAGATTTTGTGTTGGCAGATCAAAGAGTGACCATCAGGCATGTAGCTGAGGTCACAGGGATCTCATATGGCAGCGTTTAAAGAATCCTTGCGAACGAGTTGCATATGAAAAAGGTCTCTGCGCGTTGGGTACCCAGAATGTTAACCGACGAGCAAAGAAAAATCGAGTTGACATTTCGAGGTCAATCTCGAAAAGTTCCAAGCAGATCGAAAATTTTTGTTCCGTTTTGTGACTATGGACGAGACCTGGATCCACCATTTTGATCCTGAAACGAAACAACAATCGATGACTTGAAGCGAACCTCCTTACCGACGCCAAAGAAATTCAAAGTTTCAAGTTCGGCGGAAAGGTTATGGCATCTGTTTTTGGGACGCTCAAGGCATAATTATGGTGGAATATTTGGAAAAGGAGCCACTATTACGGGCTTTACTACGCAGACCAAATAAGATTACAGGAGGCCATTAAGGAAAAAGACGCGGCAAACTGCGAGCTGGAGTGCTGTTTCACCAAGACAACGCACCGGCGCACAAAGCCGTAGTTGCGATGGCTGCCATTCAAAAACGGAATTCGAACTGCTCGAATACCTCCGTATTCGCCAGATCTAGCTCCTAGTGATTTCTACCTCTTTCCTCAGGTCAAGAAACGCCTCCGAGGCAAGAAATTCGAACGATAATGATAATGGCCGCTGTTGAAGCGTTTTGGGAGGTCAAGACAAATAATTTTTTCAAAGGAATCCTGGGTTTAGAAAAAAGATGGACTAAATGTATTAATCTGTTAGGAGACTATGTAGAAAAATAAATTATTATTTTAACTTTAATTACCGTGTTTTATTTTCATTATCATTACTTTTGGATCACCCCTCGTATCCTTTAGACCGGAACACAGCAGTACTGTGCTATTTGGCGATATAAGTAGCTAAAACGGTATTACCTACCCAGACGGACCACGAGGCAGAAAAGGAGTTCTACCACCTAGTAAATGAAATAAAAAAAAATCGTAAAGAAAAGAAAAGAACAATACTAGTATATAACGTATAATTTTAAATAATTTGTTTTACAATTATTACTAGATAAAATATCTATAAACTCAAATATTATTAAAAAGTGCTTTGTCGCATTCTTTGGGGGAGGCCTATGTTTAGCAATGGACTTGTGAAAGGCTGTTAATGATGATTATTATTAAATAAAATGTAATTGTAAAATGTTTTGTAAAAATTACTGGATAAACTATCCATTAAACTTATCTACCAAACATTACAACAATATCTATTGAGTGCAACACAATCTGCTGCAATGTTTACTTTCAATCACTAGTGACGCTTTGATGCCTACACAATAACGGAACAAAATTGATTAATGAAAACGAGTAGGTATAAAGGGGCAAAATGTTATGATGTGAAATAATAAACTCGTCGTATAAACAAACTTAAATGGAATGATCAATTTAATTTTTGTACGCATAGGGAAACTTTAATTAAAGAAAAAAAATCAACACAAAAATGTATTATGCCAGCTAACTACATTTGTTTATCTTTTGTCTAATTTAATGATATTTTCCATGTTTATTACAGTTTGAGAATTTCTATGTTATTTTTTTACAGAAGAGAGGGCTAAAGTGAATCTCACCTGGTGGTATATGATCGTCTCTATCTAACAATTGAGTATGTGCAGATGTTCGTGGGTTGTGTCGCCCTTTAGGCTCAATTCTCGTAGGTACCTATCACATCAGTCCGGATTTATCGCTTGTTCTTGGTTCCTGCGATACAAGCCTAGACCTTAGTGCAGAAAAGGCAGCATTATTAAATAAATAAATAAAATGGATTTTTTGGTTAAGCAAATCTATTTCTATTCTATTCTATCTAAACTTATAAATTTAATGCATTTAATTAAACTTTTTACTTTTAACCAAACAAAGTAAGTTGGGAGAAAAAGTACTGTAAATAACAAATAGTGAATTTTACATACAGAGGGTTTTTGGCAAGGGAGTGTCTATCGCGCTACCCATTCGAGCGCGTTGGTGGACATCACAAGTCTTCGGTTTTTTTTTATTTCTCAAACATTACAGGTTTCTCTGGATATTCCTTCACCGCCGATTACGTAGTAAATCAGAACTTAAAATTTTACAATTTCTTTGATGCCAGGGTTGCATACTTACTATGATATTTACGGCGAGCACTAAATCCCTGAGCTAATATGTTACAAAGTTTTTGTTCATTTAAAGACCAGCGACCAGCCCCAGCTTCGCCTGGAGTTATATATTAATAGTTATTAAAATAAATTATTAAGTTTTAATTAATTTCCAAGTTTTTTCGGATAAAATATACCCTGGATTAGTTTTGGCATTGCTCTTTATCTGTTCGTTAACTTTTATTGCAACTGGTTCAGCCATTCTGGAGATTAGCCAGGACTGACAGACAGACAAAAATTTAAAAATGGTTATTCATGTCTAAATGGCATGCAAATTACCCCCTCAGATCAATATGGAGCAGTTATTTCAATATTACAGACAGACACTTCAATTTTATTTACATGTAAATATAAAGGGTAAAATCCCTGAGTTAGGAATCGAATTGACTAAAACTAGAAAAAAGCTTTTTAGGTTTTTAGTCGCTTCGGTATTCCATGGCCCTTTGAAAAATTAACTTAAAACTTTGCAATACAAATTAATGATATCAATAAGCATACATAATTATGTATCGTTTTTTTTATATAAGTGTAACAATACAGAAATAATCACTTGATGATAAATTATGCTGTGGCCCTTATTCTTGATTAATCTTCAAGCAGTCGCGCGGTTTGGAATCGACTGTACTTTGTACATTTTCGTTTAGTAAGGCGGGGAGTGGCCGTAATTTTGTATTACTATTTCATCTAAAACTAATTGTCCGATTTTGATGAAATTTAGCACGGATAATCTAGGTAGGGTGAAAATTGTATAAATCGTCATGTTTTTGTCTATATATAGCACTGATCTCTATATGTACAAGTACGCTGGACTGGCTATACCATACAAAATGCTTATGCCTATTTGAAGCGCCCCCCCTTTCTTTGATAAGGCATAAAATGCAGTTAGTTACATTATTACTGTTAAGAATTAAGATGTGATGCCAAAAATAAACAGCACTTTAGCGTCTCACTGCTGGGCATAGAAGAATATTATATTTATTTAAAAAAGGTTTAGCGTTCCGGAGGTTTCCCATTATGTTAACTCAAAAAATCTGTGGTTTTAAAAACGATATAATTATAACAATATAATACCAATTTTGAATGTTATAAAACATATTATGTTATTTTTTTCCGGGCCGTGCCAAAGTCCGTTTTGGGTTTTTCTGGTTCGCTATTCTCAATGTGTTTCTATGTAAAGCTGTGAGTGCTCAATATTCGATTGAAATATATATTATATATTCAACAAAACATTTTTAGAATATAAAACAATTTGTCAAGACAATCTAATTATTAGAAAACAAATTGAAAATTATAAAATTCAAAAGCTTGGCCAGATCAAGTATCGCTTACTGAAGCTTAAGAGATGCAATGTGTCTTAGTAGATTTGTCTTCCCCTTTTAAACCAGATATGTTTTGCAGTTTTTGCTTGGTTTATTGCTTATGTTATTAATACTTGTGTGGCATTATATTAATATGATACATTAATAGAATGGACGTTACGGGTAGGCCTGGGTATAGAATTTTTATCGATATATTTTGTCACACTGTTTTATCTCTATTATTAGTTCCGTGGACGTTCACTTCTGCTGTCAGCGCCAAAATGGCGAAAATCAAATCACCTCATTATGTCACGGTGTATAATAGCCAGTCCATATATAGAGGTCAGTGATATATAGCCTTTTTAAATTAATATAGAAATCGGGATTTTCAAAAACACAAGTGTCATCTAATGTAATTGCCAAATGCTTGGTATATTTTTGAGCATAAATAACTCGTATCATGCTTATATTTAAATTTTATATTTTTACGTCTATTTGTTTGTTTATTTTTTTCGGCTAACTTAAGAAGTGTTAGAAGAAAATTATTAGATGTGTTTATTCTAAACTAATAATACATTTTTAATTACTTAAAACTTAGATTTTTAATTAAATATATATCATATATACTTTACACTTATCGTTTGCTATTACATATTTCATAATAACAACAAGATAAAGAAAAGATTAAGCTCTATTTTATGTATGTTCAACAAAGTTTGTATCTTTTGGTAGTCTTCTAATATGAAAATTTCGAAAAGTGGTTTGTGGAGACGTGTAGAAAAGAGCTACAATGGTCAACCTTCCAAGAAAACGTCATTGAAATGAGACCACTTGAATATATAATAAAAACATAAGCAATAAACCAAGCAAAAACTGCAAAACATATCTGGTTTAAAAGGGGAAGACAAATCTACTAAGACACATTGCATCTCTTAAGCTTCAGTAAGCGATACTTGATCTGGCCAAGCTTTTCAATTTTATAATTTTGAATTTGTTTTCTAATAATTAGATTGTCTTGACAAACTGTTTTATATTCTAAAAATGTTTTATGAATATATAATATATATTTCAATCGAATATTGAGCCCTCACAGCTTTACATAGAAACACATTGAGAATTGCGAACCAGAAAAACCCAAAACGGACTTTTTGGCACGGCCGGAAAAAAATAACATAATATGTTTTATAACATTCAAAATTGGTATTATATTGTTATAATTATATCGTTTTTAAAAACCACAGATTGTTTGAGTTAACATAATGGGAAAACTCCGGAGCGCTAAGCCTTTTTTAATTAGATATAATATTCTTCTATGCCCAGCAGTGAGACGCTAAAGTGCTGTTTATTTTTGGCATCACATCTTAATTCTTAACAGTAATAATGTAACTAACTGCATTTTATGCCTTATCAAAGAAATGCCAATTACCTGATTCCGATATTTAATACTTCATAAATAAAGTATTATTTGTCCTATTAGTTGTAAATAGCATAGAAAAAATAGAAAAATAAATAAAAAACATAAGTGCTGATTTACCACGTGCTCAGCGGTGATGGAAAAGACAACTCAAGGAGATTTAAAATAAAACATCAAGTCATTTGTAAGTTGCTGAAACAGTATTTTGTTTTATTATTTTTTTCATGTATTATTGCGCTGTAGAACGATTCGTAAAGAAATACGAACCGTTTTTATAACATGGAAACCAGGAATGTGGTGTGGGTGAGTTAAAGTGCCAAGAAACTTAAGTTGCCAGCGATAAAACTGCCTAAAACCGACATAAAACGAAAAAAAAACTAGTTTACAAGGTGACCATTTATCATTTTGAGTGTGTAGTGTGTAGTGTGTGTGTAGTTGGAGTAGACTATGGGAAATGCTAAAAAGTATTGTCGAGGAGTAGCGTCAAAAGATACGATCGCCAATACTAATCGTGGCGGTTATGAAAAAAATAATACTGCGGCCCAAGGCTAATAGGCCCAAGTCCACCACTGGGCTGTTAGAGTTTAATAATGAAAGAAAAAGATGAACTAGAGAAAACTGTTTAAATTTTTAATTAAACTTTTCATTAATTAAATTACACGATTCAGTGATAATATAACTCCATAATTTCTTTCATTGCCTCGTAAATTTGCGAAATGAAAAGGCCAATTACAAGAAAGGGAAAAGAGTATTGGAAGGTTTCCGACTATAATGACAGTAAGAACTGTATAACTGAAAAGGATATTTCCTTAGATTCCATTACTGAAATTATTGAAACAAGATAATATATTAATGTAAAATAATAAGTGCCCCATTCCCAAATTTATTAGTATTCATGGATATTTTGAAAAAACACATCAGTAATAATGGATATCTGTTGCGTAAGAGGCTCATATAAAAACGTAGGAATTTGTTTCTGAAAGTCGAGGCATGTTACTTATTAATAAATAAACCGCTTACAGTGATATGAAAAATAAAAACTTGGTTAGTTATTTTCGACAAAATTACATCATCATCATCATCATTACAGCCCTTCCTGTAACGATGAGATCATTACAGACTGCAAGTCCACTGCTGAACATAGGCCTCCCCAACAAATGCCACAAAGCACTGTCCCGAGCCACCTGCATCCATTGACTTCCTGCATGTCTTACCAGGTCGTCACTCCATCTAGTGGGGGGACGCCCTACACTTCGCCTGCTAGTACGAGGCTGCTACTCGAGATCCTTTCTTCCGCCATCGTTTCTTCGAGCTATATAGCCGGCCCATTGCTCTTCAGCTCACTAATCCGTTGGGCTATGTCGGTTACTCTGGTTATACTGCAGATATCCTCGTTTTTATCACGCAGAGATACCCCGAGTATAGCCCTCTCCATAGCTCGCTGAGCGACCTTGAGCTTCCTCATATGGCCAGCAGTGAAGGACCACGTCTCAGATCCATAGGTCATCAGTAGCAACACGCACTGGTTGAACAATCTTGCTTTGAGGATTTGAGGTATGCCTGACGAGAAGATGTGTCGCAATCTCCCGAACGCTGCCCAGCCGAGATGAATCCGTCGATTGACCTCTCGGTCGAAGTTGGACTTACCTAGTCGAACTATTTTTCCCAGGTAAACATACTCGTCAACAACTTCGAGCTTAGTGCTCCCAACAACTACCGGTATAGGTGTGAACAAAAGTCATGGACGTTACATATGACTTTTGTTTTGTCCATGTTCTTGTTAAGACCTATCCGTTGGGGGACACTATTGAGGTCATTGAGCATAGTGCTTAGGTCTTCCAGCGATTCTGCCATAAGGACAATATCGTCAGAAAATCGAAGGTGAGTGATGTACTCGCCATTGACGCTAATACCGTATCCTTTCCAGTCCAGTAGCTTGAAAACGTCTTCCAATGCAGCAATGAAGAGTTTCGGGGATATAACATCACCCTGTCCTACACCTCTCTGCAGTTGGATAGGTTTCGTACTCTGGTTCTGTATTCGGATAGCCATCGTAGCACTACTGTACAAACATTTCAGCACTTCGATATACCGACAGTCAACTTGGCACCGCTGAAGGGACTGCAGCACAGCCCAAATTTTCATGGAATTAAAGGCTTTCTCATAGTCCACACGCAAGACAAAGTGAGAAAATGACAAGTAAGGATAAAATATTGAATCTTTATTATTCTTTTCTTCTTTTTATGACTATGCGAATATTTCCTAGTATTTATCCATTACAAGACAAAAAATAAGTCCATTAAATTTTTATGCTCAAAACTCTCAACAATGTTTGGTTTAAAATAGCTGCAGTTGTACCTAATTGTTGCGCAATTACAGGCGGTGAGATATTTTATCTTAGGTGATTGCTGCAACTGTATCTCACTTTGTTAAGAGTATTTGTATTTTATGTGGGAGAACTGTTAGTTTCTTGTCACTATAAAAAATCTAAGAATTAAAAGAGAAGGGAGAGAGGTGGAGACAGAGAAAAAAAGAAATAAAGAGAGAGAAAGTGGGCGGGAGAAAGAGCAAAAAAGAAATAGTGGGTATACTATTTAAAGGATTAATGAAAAAGGTAATGTAACATTTTTATGAAAACGAGCTTTTCTTAAATTGCACTTAAATGAAGCTTATTATACAGGTAAATCGGATGGATAACGATTTAAGCAATTTATTACGAGTTGCCTAACATTATATTCATCCAAAATGCATATGTTTGCATTTACATACAGGTCAATTTTTATTCAAAACTTTGTAGTAAAAAAGTGGTAGTGTTAACAATTTTACTGAGCCCGGAAATTTATATTCATTTCAAATAATATAAAAATATTTCGTTCTTAATTTAAAACGATATAAATAAATCTCTATGGTTAGTTTAACTCCGTGGAATATGACAGATATTACAAGAAGCGGATGTATAAAGCGCGATCTAGAAAACGGAAAAGATATGTTTTCGACCACTTCCGAACGCAGCTGTAATGTTTGCCAATTATGAAAGCCTTTGTAATTATTGTTATCTAACAACTGGTAGCGAACTTACTGGAGTACAGCGTTATGGAAGAATCCTTTGTATTTCTAAGAATTGACCTATGTTCTACTAAAATGAATTCTTTGATATTTTCACAAATATAAAATATGAGGTAAATATTCGTATAACGGTAGTTAATTTAATAACTGAAATATATTCCAATAAATAAAATATATGAATTGCTTGTTTTATTTTTGTTATAAAATAATTACTCTCCACACTAGTAATGGTTAACTGGCAGATAATGGCATAATGTTCGTCTTCGTACAAAAATAGTTTTGGTGTTGTATGTGGGAAGGTGGTCAATGAGGAGATGTGTTGCTCGTACTAGGAATTTAATAAGACTTATCCCCTTATTCTGAACTTAACTCTAATAAAGGACTATGTTTTGTGAGCTACAACACCACAGTGCAAAAAAAAATTTCTTTCTATCTACCTGTCTATATCTAGATATATATATAAATATTAATTGCCGAGCGTTAGCCTCGCCAAAAATGGCTCGATCGATTTTGATGAAATTATGTGTGTGTATTTGAGTGGGTCCCTGGATGGTTTCGATTCTCAATCGGAGCCTATAGGTGGCGCTGTTGTCGAGATACAGAAATAACCCGCTCAAAACCGCCGCGGATCGCTAGTATCTATATAATTTTTCACAAAAACGTTTGATTAAAAGACCTACTCGTATATCGCCTACTATCGGGTTTTCGTTTGAAGTCTAACAGAAAAAAAACCTGGTATAATCAGGAAGCCTATGAATTCTTATGCTCATGTTCGAACCTACCTATAGTCGATGGAACTACTAACTACAGTAAAAAAAGCTAAGGTGAAAATAATTTATGTTTCTGCAACAGACGAATACAATAGAGAAGACTGACAATTTTATAGATGATAGGATTCCTTTTCTGCCTAAAAATCAGTCTGCTTAGGTAACACTCTCTTATCTATTTCTCGTGCTCGTTCAAAGCTGACAAAAACGAATGTCGTTTGTACAAAACTTGGCCAACTTTTAACATTTATGTTTTGGTGGGATTTAATATGTTTCAAATAATTGCGCAATTTATGTATGTAAACGGTTTCCACTAAACGGAAGAAAAGCCTAGAGTGGGACATATGTTTCATTTAAAAAAAATCGTATTTTATAAAATTGTCAAAATGAGAACAGCCATTTTAAATTCAAATTAACATTAAGGCTTTATGGTAAAAAAAACTTGAGTGTGTCTTGAAGCTTTCATAAATTGTTGATTTAAATATAATTGATTAAAAATAATCTTTACTTAAAAAAATACTGTACTATAATGCTGTTTAATTGTAAATGAACAAAAGACTTTATATTCGCGGTTATTTTCGTCTTGACATTTTGTCCACAGTTTCTTACAAAAGTCATTTTGAATAAGCTCTTAAACATTAAACTTTTCTGTAATTAAATAATTTCGGTATAATACTTTTTCTTATTGGAACGAAGTTCCTTATCGCACGGTATGAATTTGGCGGATGGGGGCTAGGCGAGAAAAAGTGTAAGATGTTTCCGTCACGACCCCCTTTCTATAGTGCGAGCGAAATGGAATAATTTTAAATGACACTTCATTTTAATAGACGTTAGTAATTCATTTATTTGTATTTGTTAATCAATAATATAATACGTTTATCAATAATAATATACTACGAAAGGAACTTCTTTCCAACCGAGTGTTCCACGATTGTGGTTTTAACAGTGGTAGAGCCACGCGTTAGCTTTTGCTGTCGCACGGATGGGCCGGCTCAAACCGGGGTGGTACCACGACCTCACAGAATACCAGCGTGAAGTAGATGTTTACGTATTTCGAAGGTACGGACTTGTCCATCCTATGGCTGCGCGTAGACAGCGACGACCATCCCCGCGTCTACGGGTGCCTCTATAGGTCCCATAGCGGTAATGCCGAAACAGACCGACTCATCGACCACGTCCAAATGGCTACAGATTCCTTGCAACGATCTCTGCAGATCCCATCCGCAGAGATCGTGATCCTTGGCGATTTTAACACCCACCACGCCGTATGGCTCGGTTCACGTTTAACCGATCATGCGGGTAGATCTATTTATGACTTTGCCTTGGTATATGGTCTTACACAGCTGTTCACTTCGCCTACGCGGATTCCAGATGTGGAGGATCATGCACCTTCCCTGTTGGACCTTCTGCTGACCTCTCATCCGGACGGATATCAGGTTTCCGTCGACACCCCTCAAGGCTCGTCGGACCATTGTCTTGTCCGGAGTGTAGTGCCATTCACTCTAACGTTGCGGTTGCATTCTGCAGGCTGCCACCATGTTTGACACTATAGGCCGGCTTATTGGGATAAGATGCGGTCTTTTTTGTATCCTACCCTTGGGGGCGGATTTGCTTCTCGCCGGACGATCCCAGGGTTCTTGCTGATTCTGTCGCTGATGTGGTACTTCAGGGTATGGAATTTTTGATTCCTGTAGTGACCGTAGGAGGCAGATCCCAGCCATGGTTTGGTCGCTCTTGTAAAATAGCATCACACTATAAGCAGGAGTGCTACGGCTAACGTCGCGGGACGTAAACACCAGCGCTCTTAAAATGAAGTATAATTCCGCCTCCAGGTCCTTCAAAAGAGTCATTGCCAAGGCAAGGTCTGAGCACATCGGCAGAATTGGCGAGAAGCTAGTTCGTCTTCCTTCGGGAACCCGTGCATTCTGGTCTCTCGCCAACGCTGTCCAAGGGAACTTCTGTCAGCCATCTTTTCCATCTCTGCACAGAGAGGACGACTCACTGGCCCATGCCACAAAGGAGAAAGCCGAGCTGTTAGGCTCTCTCTTTGCTTCCAACTCAACTCATGATGACGGGGGGAACACACCGCCGACCATCCCGCGGTGTGAGTGCTCCATGCCGGATGTGCGGTTTACACAGCGCTCGGTTCGCAAAGCACTCCATACCCTGGACGTCAGCAAGTCGAGTGGGCCTAACGGACTCCGTTAACGTAACGGTCTCCCATTGCGCTGAAGACGTGTGCTCCGGAGTTGGCACCGGTTTTAACGCGTCTTTTCCGGTACTCCTACTCCCAAGGCGTAGTTCCGAATTCATGGAAGACAGCTTTGGTCCACCCGATCGCTAAAAAAGGCGACCGCTCAGACCCGTTTAACTACAGGCCTATCGCCATCAACTCCTTGTTCTCCAAAATAATGGAATCCATTATAAACTGCCAGCTCATGAGGTACCTTGAGGATCACCAGCTGATTAGTAACCGCCAGTACGGTTTTCGTCGGGGTTGATCAGCTGGTGATCTTCTGGTCTACCTGACTCAAAGATGGGCGGAGGCAGTGGAGTCCAAGGGGAGGCATTGGCCGTTAGTTTAGACATAGCGAAGGCCTTCGATCGGGTCTGGAACAAAGCGCTTCTTTCGTAGCTCCCTTTCTATGGGCTTCCCGAGAAATTGTGCAAATAGATCAACAGTTTCCTTGCTGATCAGAGCATCAAGGTCGTAGATGGCGGTGCATGCTCTGATTACAAGCCTATCAACGCTGGTGTCCCACAAGGATGCGTGCTATCACCAACGCTGTTTCTCCTGCATAGCAATGATATGTTGCAAACTGGTAACATTCATTGCTATGCAGACGACAGCACCGGTGATGCCTTATAAACCGGCCGTGCCAATATTTCTCGGGAAAACGTCGCCGAGTACCGGGACAAACTTGTGTCTGAAGCTGAGTCTTTGCTGAACAAAGTCTCGGATTGGGGGCGACTAAACTTAGTCCAGTTCAATCCCCAGAAGACACAAGTTTGCGCGTTTACCGCTAAAAATAACCCCTTTGTCGTATCTCCTCACTTTCAAGGCACTCCCCTTGCTGCCTCGGCAAGCATCGGAATCCTCGGTGTCGATGTATCGAATATCGTGCAGTTTCGTGGTCACTTTGAAGGTAAGGTCAAATTGGCCTCTAAAAAGCTTGGCGTGCTCAGCAGAGCGAGACAGTATTTCATACCAGCACATCGCTTGCAACTTTACAAAGCGCAAATTCGGCCTCACATGGAATACTGTTCTCATCTCTGGGCCGGGGCACCTTAGTGCCAGCTCCTTCCACTTGACCGCATCCAGCACAGAGCGGTTCGAATCGTCGACGACCGAGTTTTTCCTGATCGGCTGGATTCACTGGCGTTGCGTAGGGATGTTGCATCCCTTTGCATTTTCTATCGAATCTACCACGGGGAGTGCTCTGAGGAATTGTTCGGATTAATTCCAGCCGCCAAATTTCACGAACGATTTCGCGTCAAAATTCAGGTTACCATCCTCATCATCTGGATGCTTGGCGGTCCACCACTGTGCGTTTTACTAGGAGTTTTTTCCTCGTTCAACTTCTATGTGGAATTGTTTACCACCGGAGATTTTTCCGGACCGATACGACTTAGGGACCTACAAGAAAAGAGCTTACTCCTTTCTAAAAGGCCAGCAACGCACCTGCAATTCCCCTGGTGTTGCGGTTGTTCATGGGCGACGGTAGTCACTTACCATCAGGTGAGCCGCATGCTCGTTTGCCGCCTTTTCTATAAAAAAGTATAAACACTCACGCATGTTTCTTCTTACAGTGCTTGTGATGATGACTTATTACTACGTCCTATAATTACGAAGCTCGGTAAATTTACAGCTGAACAACTGAAAGAAAAACATAGCTCATACGCATTAAGACCATGTTTGAAAGAAACGAATAACTATGTTTGTAGCACACCCATCGCCAAATAATTTTTGTAGTAGAGCCACACTGCAATGTAATAAGACTGAAACATAAATCGGTTGGCTCGACCGGGTAAGGACTACGATCTTACGATCTATTACCAAACTAAAAATAGTAGTATAATGCAGTTACTATTATCGTTGCAACTACGCTGAAATTAATCCAAAATAATAATTTTCCGTGAAGTAGTGCCTTATTCCATCCTTAAAGTTCTTCCATAAGGTGTCTGAAGTAGTACTCTATCTGTATAAATCCTGTGAAAAAGACATCTGGAGTAGCCTAAAGTACCGATCGTGCCTGATTGGTCAAAGGGTTTATTGTAAATTCAAAAGAAAACCATAAAATGAATATAAAAAGGTTCAATTTCGTAAATCTTTAATAATTTAACGTTACAATTCAGACCTGCATAGCCTATTGTCCTCAATATAATGCTCTGAATAATAACGAGAAGGCTGCGATAACTGCTTTTGTCGGAAGGTCTTAGACGGATTACAGTTTACAACTAATCTGCTAAGAAGGGATGTTGCGATATTGGGATTTACGCAAGATTGAATCTTATCAAGGTAGCACGAAGTATCTCTAGACCTGTAGTAAGTTGTAGTAACCTGGTTTAAAGCTTTAAAAAAATTACCACTACGCCCGTAAGTTTTTTTATTGTCACAGTCTACCTGATGATAAGTGGATGCTGTAGCCCATAGATATCTACATTTATCCTCGATTAAGAATCAAACTACAGATGCGTTGTCACCCCTGAGGACTATGATGGAATGCCTCGTTTCCAGTAAAAGGGATCTCCGGTTCTCTACAGTCATCATACGAAATACAGCAGCATTAAGCTGCTTTTTTACGCTGGTATTCCGTGAGAGTGTGGTCCAACCCCGGTCGAGCCGAACCATTCATGCTACAACCATAATAAAGCTACAGCGTGGCTCTAGCGGGTACTCGTATTATCTACCAGCCTATTGCGTAGCGATCCCAGATTAGATTCACATTCAAATATTTTTCACACTAATTCTTCTCAAAACATTAAGATAAACTAAGTTGACTGTGAGAGAATGCAATTAAGAATAAATAAATAAATTAATAAAGGAATGTTAACTCCAGGTTATAATAAAGTGTGTTATTACGTTATAAAGTGGTTCTAAGCTTAACCCCACGACTGAGTTTAGTTTACAATAAGAACCACTATACAACTTTCTTGTACAACCTTTGGAGAATTAGAAGTCATTGAAATTAATAAACATTCAGTCAGAGCATCAACTTAAAATTTGTTTGACTCAATTTGTTAATGATATTTATTTTAAATGGATAACCAAAACGAAGTAATGTAAAAATTAAATCTTACAGTTACAGCGATATAACAAGTGTTCCATAATGAATTGCACCACCACTCGCACTGACGTGCCTTCGGCTTGATTGGGTCTCTAACTCGCTGACATTAATATCTTATAAACGTACATCACCAACAATGTACATCAATTTCGAAATATTTTTTTCGCTCAATAACTTAAATTGAAAATTTGAAAAACCCCGAAATAAAAGTAGGTTACTTATGATCTTCAAACGGGTGAAAATGTTTTATTGAATTATAGCTAAGAGCAGTTTCGATCAAGTCGCCTTTCAAACAAAAAAAAACTTATACTAAATCGGTTCATCCGTTTGGTAGCTACGATGCCACAGACAGACACACATTAACACAGATACACAGATAGAAAGATACTCACGTTAAACAATTAAGACCCCTCTGTTTGCGTCGGGAGTTAAAAACGCTTGAAGATACTAAGCTACTAGTTCAAAAGGTTTCGAATGGAGACTGTTATATAAACTAGATAAAATGCACAAAACCATAATTATTTTTATAGGTAACGTAAACGACCTAGATTGAAGATTTGCTGACTTAAGATTTGCTAGTGTGTTTTTATAGAATCGTTTTAATAGATAGACAGGTCTCAGGCTTTTCTTTAGAACTCTCAAAAAAAAACACACTTTCACCACACATTACTTTTATATAAAATTATCGATTTATAGGGCTCACGCTATGGATGTTCCTAGAAGGCACAATTTCTTACGACTCGATCGACAAGTATCATTATAAAATTAGCTTCATTTCATAAAATATTCATAAATTATATACTCAAATCTTTCTCGGGAATTAAACTGTCTGTTGGTGAAAATCGAATGACCGCGGACGATAGACGCGGCGAGGGACTTTTATATAGAAAGAGAAACAGAACATTTTTTATTCAATATTGATTATATATAATACTTATTGAAAATCACTCTTATGTTTAATTTACCACTGGTTAGTAACCAGCAAGGAACCCAGCGGGATTTTTTTTTCAAAAAAAATCCCGCTGGGATATATCTTCCCGTGGGTGTCGTAAGAGGCGACAGTGGGAAACAGGCGATGGTCAGCAGCATCTTCCTGATAACAGCAATATTATAATAAAAAAACTGCGGTTGCCAAACTACTCGCCAAGCGTGGCAACTATAGCAAATATCCTCTCATGATAAAAGTTACGAAGAGATGGCCCGTAGTCCCCGCTATTCCCAGGTACGCTGGCGACCATGGTAACGGCGGGGCAGGGGGTGCTAAGAATCTCCGGTGGAGGTTCGGTTGTCACCTAAGATGACTCGACCTGGCAAATACAACGCACGCACACTGAGGACTGACGAAAAGATCCTGGAGCAGGAGGAAGAGATAGACAAGTTGCGCTGGCATATTATAGGATTATCCGAGGTCCGAAGAGGGGGGGAGGACACGGTTATCCTCGAATCCGGCAACTTGTTCTATCACCGAGAGGGCGACAATCTGTCCCGAGGAGGTGTCGGATTTATCGTCCACAAGTCTCTCGTTAACAACGTAGTAAAGATTGTGAATGTGTCGACGATGGTTGCGTACCTTATACTCAGAATAACCAAACGGTATTCGTTTAAGGTCATACAGGTTTACGCACCAACCTAGGCACATCCCGATGAGGAGGCGGAGGAAATGTATGAGGATATCTCTAAAGCCATGAATTCCTCCAAAACCCACTATACGGTGTTAATGCGAGACTTCAATGCAAAACTAGGCACAAGAGAGAACAGTGAACTAGGTAGGGAAATTCGAAATAAGGCAACGGAACCCAAGGGGCCAGCAGCTGGCCGACTTCATAGAGAAAGAGGACTCTTTATGATGAACTCTTTCTTCCAGAAGCGGCCCCACAGGAAGTGGACCTGGTCAAGCCCCGACGGTTCGACAAAAAATGAGATTGACTTCATTATGACGACCAGACGACAACTGTTCAGTGATGTCTCAGTGATCGCGAGAGTGAACACTGGTAGCTGTCACCGAATGGTTAGAGGCACTCTGAACCCAAACGTTAAGTTGGAGAGGTCTCGTCTAATGAAGCCAACGCTCCGTCCCCCTCGTACTCTAATCCAACGTCCCAAAACCTTTCAGTTCGAGTTACAAAACCGTTTTCAGTGCCTAGAAGACTGCAATGCAGTGGACGATATAAATGACAAGCTCGTGGGAACTGTACATGCGGTCGGAGCTAAGTTCTGCAAGACCCGCCGCAGTTAATATTTAAAAATGTTAAATATACCCGAACTGTGCCTTTACAATCAGCCCAAGTCTGCTAATGTTTGAGCGGAGTGCTGCGGATATTAATTCAGTTGAGTTACCTATAGTTTTATAAGCTCATCTTGTTTGTTTTGCAAATTTTTGAAATCACTACGCCAAAAAGCCGTCATCGAAAAAAGCAGCTGTTGCCATGGTAACGATCAATCGCTGAGATTCCTATTGGTTGGCAACCTAGTAATACGTACCTAACTGTCTACTGTTCACGCCTGCGCTGTCCAATCGAGGGGCATTTATATGACGTATATTTGAAGACATTTTCTTTTGCTTTAAATTTAATTTCTTTATTCTAATTCCGTGGTCATAATATATGTATGTAAATGTGTTGGTGCTGTAAATACAATTTTCTTTTTTTATGCTCTATTTCTGTAAGTACACCTTATAACTTTATTACATGTTTTATTATTAATGTATGTATATATGTATTAAATGTACCTAATAAGTTTGTATGTCTCTGGCTTTGGATAAAGTTTATCAAGCTTTATCCAAGGGAGAAGTCGTCAGCGGAGACCGTTCACAGCCACGCTTTTTCAAAGGGCAAAGAGGCCTAAATATTCATAAAACCAGAACCCACAAGCCATTACAAGTCCAAGATTGATTCCCCACAAATAGTTTCCCCATCGAACGTAAACATTTTCTCAAAATTAAGCTATTTAAAGTTCAATTGTCTAGTTATAAAAGGAATAACAAGGGATGCAAGAAACATTGTAGACCTCTCATTGTCATCACGTATCAATGACATAATCAATAAAAATGATTCAGAAAGTTGGAAAATTTTACTTACGTTTTCATATCGTACACTGCACGTTGATAAGGATGGCGTAGGCAATGACATCTCTCACACAAAGAATAAAAGATAATTGTTTTATTTCAGTAAACTCGCTCGATAAAACTGACTCACAAGACGAATTTATAAATAAAATAGTTACAAAATAATTAAAAACACTGAATCAAAATTGAATGATGGTGATTGGAGAGGTGCCGCTCGCCTTCTTTTCTCAAGTGATGCGTTGGCCCCTGACACTCCGGAAACTTTGTATTCTCTGAGGGCTAAACATCCACTCCCATCGGCTGCCTTAAATTTACCAGACCTGACTCCTGACCCTTCTGAGCGTACACCGGAAGGCACTGCTGAGAAGGTACAGGCTGTGATCAGTTCCTTTAGTAATGGATCGGCCAGTGGTCTCGATGGTCTTTCAGCTCAACATTTAAAAGATCTAGAGGAAACACTGGCTGAGACCTTCTAAATGTCTTGACGCAACTAGTAAATTTAATGCTTTGCAGAAAAGTTTGCCCACACATAACGCAGGTACTTTATGGGGCAAACCTGTGCGCTCTTAAAAAAAAGGATGGAAGTATTCGGCCCATAGCAGTTGGTAGCACAATTCACCGCATTGTTTCAAAGGTTTGCTGCAAATATATCCAACCAGACCTCGCGGCCATATTCTAGCCTGTGCAGCTAGGTTTCGGGATAAAAGTTGAATGCGAATGGGCTGTACATGCAGCGCGCACCTTTCTGAAACACGGCGGTGGTAAGGTGCTGCTGAAGATGGATGTTGAAAATGCATTTAACTCAGTAGACCGAGGTGCTCTGCTGATACAGGTAAAAGAAAATATCCCATCCATATACCATTACCTCTGGCAATGTTATAATATACTATAATGTTATACACCATCTACACTCATGTACAAAAAACACCAAATTTTATCCTCTGTCGGTTGCCAGCATGGTGACCCGCTTGGTCCGGCAATTTTTAATTTGGCAGTACATCCATTTATTTCCATTTATCTCCGGTCTCAAGTCAAAATTCAATGTCTGGTATTTAGATGATGGGACACTAGGAGGCGAAGCGAATTCAGTGCTTGATTATTTAACCAGTCTTATTTCTTTTTTCAGTTTATTGGCCTCAAATTGAATTTTTCAAAATGCGAACTTTTTGTTAATGAGAATTTACTCACCACCGAAAAATATCAAATTGTTAGCAAATTTAAATCCTTAGCCCCAAATATAAAGATAATTAACAGCAAATCGCTTCACCTTCTAGGTGCTCCTATTCTGGATGAGTCCTTTCAATACTTTGTCAGTAAACAGATTTTAAAATTTGAGGAGTCGTCCAGTCGTCTGAAAGAAATTAGCCCACACATGGCATATGCCATACTAAAATTTTGTCTTTTTGTACAACTTTTTGGATGCATGTCCCATTTTTAAATCGTCTCGATGATATGAATGAAAATTCCTGGGTTCAGGGCACACATCCCGTTAGACTTGGTGGTCTAGGTATCCGAAGAGTTTACAGCGTAGCACTTCCGGTTTTCTTGTCTTCAGTTCATAGCACGTCAGACCTCATTGGAACAATTATTAACCCATCACTCGGTGATGTAGAGGTCTCGTGTTCGGCTGAGACCAAGGAAGCCTGGAGCAATAAGACAGGGCCGGACCAGGTTTTTCCGACAAATTCAGCTTTGCTGAGGCTTTGCGATGAGCCGCCAGGTACAGAAAAACCTTTTAGAAAACTGCGGAAACCCTACAGAGCGAGCTCGTCTCCTAGCATATGAGGAGTAGGATTCGGGCTACTGGTTGAATACACCGCCCTCATCAAATATCGGAACACTCTTGGAGAGTACTACTTTCTCTCTTGCTATCGACCTGAGATTAGCTTTAAAAACCAATGAACTCCATCGCTGCCGCTGTGGAGGTCGAGATTCTCGGACACCACGGCATGGCGTGCCAGCGGAGCGCTGGTTACTTCCCTCGCCATGCAGCCATTAATGACGTCATTCGACGGGCCTTAACCATTGCCAACTTACCTGTAATTTTAGAGCCAAGTGGTATATTGCGGGAAGATGGCAAGAGGCCTGATGGAATGTCGTTAATTCCATGGAAAATGGGCACTCCTTAGTATGGGATGCTACTTGTGTGGACACATTAGCGCCATCACATCTCACGGCGACTGCACAGAAGGCAGGCGCGGCTGCTGCTGTTGCCGAGTCTAACAAGCGGCGCAAATATGTAGAGGATACATGTTAGTGCCGTTTGGTGTGGAAACACTGGGGCTGTGGGGTCCTGAAGCAAGGCGTTTGTACAGAGATATCTCATCACGCCTTGTCAATGTCTCTGGTGAACCAAAAGCTGGCAGATATTTTGGTCAGCGGATTAGCCTCGTAATACAGCGTGGCAACTCAGCAAGTCTTTGGGCAACAACACTACCAACAGACGGCGACGATTTAGCAAGTATTTTTTACTTAAGTTAAGCTTTACTTACTGTATAATTTTGTATAACACTTTTTTCCTTTAATTTATTTATTATGTTAATTTGAAGTATTTATGTTTTAATTTCATTTGTTTATAACTTGTATTTTATGTAATATTATTTGCTATGTTTCTATAATTTATTAAATAAAATTTTATATAGACTTTAATTTATGTTACACTTTAATTTACAAAATCATATCATAGGACACTGTACGGCACACGAATGTTTGTCCAATGTATCATAATTGGGGTGTCTAGTTTTTCTACATATTCGCAAATAACCTCATAATGCCTCATAATTTTAAGTGCAGGGTCACTTTAACTTCCTATAAGCTACATGCGAACCTTGAACCGTGATAGAGACAATTTTATTAAATGGGTGTTGGTTGAACAAACTAATTTATTCGTGGTTAGTTATGGATTAAAATGCTAGAGGAAATGTTTTCATTAATTACAAAAGTCTTAATTGGGAGTATTTCAATTACCTAAAGGCATATAAACATTCATATTTAAATTACTTAATAATATAAAATAAATGCAAAGTATAAAATAGGTGCAACTTTTGAGAGCTGCGCGACTTTCAATGTAATTATGAAAAGTGAAAAAGCTGTAGTTAATTTTTCCTTAATTTCCCTCATTTTATTCAAAGCCAATAAATCTACTTTCAAGCGATATAAAACAGTAAATAGTGTACAGAGCATATTATATATTTTTAATAATATTTTAATATTTATTGTTGTTTAAGGTAAGGGAATATCAAGTATCGGTCTCACTTGAGGTTATGCCTTGGTTCTCAGTCTACGTTCTAAATTAACTGTTATGGGGTCCAAGTAAACGAATTTTTAATTTTTTATTCACACTGCAGTACAATAATTTGATATTTATTAGAGTTTAATTGAGGGATACTTTAACGTTCTAAACGCGAATGAATTAGTCACACATCTCCGTAATGTGTGACTACGCACATTTCTGTGCGTAGTCACACATTACGCTTAAATAATGCGACATACTCATTCGCCGAAATTCATTCGTTATAACTTATCCATATAATATATACATAATACAATTTATTAATTTATTTAATTTTTGAAAAAAGTTATTATTTTCTTATACCGTTCTCTTTTTTATAATGTTATCTATTTAAAAAAAGTTATGTGTGTATGTATATCTTGACGTTTTTATACATTAATTTTACAATAATGCAACCTGACCCGACCTGATCCTAGAGATGTTTGGTCTGTGCGGTATTCGAACGCGCGAATACAGAAATAATATACTTAAATATTATTTCTGTATTCGATAACAAATATATTGCAAAGATATGCTTGGGGAGAATACATTGCAGTATGTTGGGTTTGTACATTGTCGTCATGACAAATACTGAATGTACAATGTAAATACAGAGAGAAAACAAGGTATAATCAAGTGCTTGAATAGCTCTGACAATAGAATAAAGCTTATACTTTGGGAATTCTAGGCATTGGAATGAATTTTTTGTAAACTGACGGAAACAGCTTTATGTTACTTATTTTGTAACATGTTAAAAATTATACTCCAAAATTGAATAAATAATGTCACTAACTAATATTTTACAAAACGTCACAATAAAAAATATGTCAAACTCTTTTGGTATTCGTCAGCGTAATAAAATGTAACAGGCCTGAGTTAAAAATATTCCTGAAAATAGTTCTAACAAAAAAAAAGATAGGAAAATAGCAGCACACCGTTGTGCGAGTTAAATTAAATTAAATTAAGAAATGCAAACTAACTATTTTAAGTAGACTTGATATGAATGGCGATTAAAGAGGTATTGTATTTGAGTGTTGATCTAGTGGTTTTAAGCGCGTCTGCTCGTGTGGTTCCGGGTTCGCATCCAGGTGTAGGCCAAAAATTCAGTGATTGGATTTCTCTGTCAAGAAATTCTCATTAGCAGACCAGAGTCAAGAAGTTGGAAGTCTTTTACACCGTGCCACGGAAAGCACGTAAAGCCGTTGGTCTTACGCCTGATCTCACTCCAGTCGTGTCAGATTACCGTTGTATCGGACTATGAGAGTGAGGAAATATAGAGTGCCCAATATACTTAAAACTTTTGTCATTGACTAAAAATTTTCTCCTTCCTCGTGACTGACTTTCTTATACAATAGTTTTTTCTTTTGTTGCAAATACGGTTCATTTTCCTTTTTTATCTCCTCCCTTTCTATTTTTCTCTTTGTACTTTTTTCTCGTTTTATAATTTTTGGAACGAAGTTCCTTATCGGACGGTACGAATTTGGCGGATGGGGGCTAGGCGAGAAAAAGTGTAAGATTTTTCCGTTACAACCCCTTCTGACGTAATGTAGTCATAGACTTAGAATATACTGGCGTATAGACGACCTGGCAGCCCGAAAACGCGTGACCAATTTTGATTTGTCATTGTGTGCGGTAGCTAGTGATGTGCATTTTACTTACAAGGACTATCGAAAAATGATTGTTAAGGAAGCAGTAAAAAGATTTAAAAAAAAATTTAGTGCACGAAATTGAATAAATTCAAAATTTTACTGAATTTTACCATGATAGTTCTAAAATAATTAAAAAATATTCATATAACATGTTCCTGGGAATAAGCTGAACCTACCTACCTTTTGTTGGATTTTAATTCAAATGTATAAAATCCCAGGTGACTTTACCGATAAACTTAAAAAACTTTTTTTCGATTCTTTGGAGAAAAATATATACTGCCGTGGGCAGTTTTCCCGGAATTTCTTTTTTAACATATTGTTAATATAAATACGTTAAAAAAGAAATTCCGGGAAAACTATACTTAATTAAGATACTTAACTAAGTATATACATATTTATATATATATTTTATAAAATGTTTTGATGGGGAAATAAAAAACGGAGACACGGAGTATGATTGCTTTATTTTTCATATAAGTATTACTTTTGATAATTAAAAACATTAAATAATTAATAATTAAATACATTATAGAAGTTTATTTTTACATTCGACTTAAATATGAATGTAAACTTAATAATTTAAGTAAGGAAACTTGTAGGAATCAGTTAAATAAAATTGCTCTGTTTAAAGGCCAATATGTTTATGAGGCTTCATCATGCTTCATGTTTATACCAAGTGTCTGAGGATACAGATGCACTCTCTATTCTCTCAATCTCGGTATGTTAAGAAAACGGTCACTCATTTATGGACTGACCGTGACAACTGCAACTTAATCTCGCAGATCTATTGATCCGCGCAGCTATTACTTAACCACGAGTTCCTCTTCTCTACGACTAACGCTGTAGGGGATGAACGACGCTATTTAAGCCCTCGGCACAATGTCGTCGGCCATCAAGCATGAATCGGGCATCGAGCGTTATAAGTATCAAATACTATGGAATTTATACTATCGTGTCTTATGCGCGGGCGTCTAGTGGCGCTTCAGGAGCATTGCTAAATATCTATACCTAACTACCCTAAAAGTTTTATCATTGTGACTTGGGAATATAATCCGAAGTTCCTAAGCTCCGCTCTACCCCTTGGGGTAAATAGCGTGATGCTATGAATATTGTACTAGTGTGACCGTGAGGCTGTACGGTTGGTTAAGCAAGGTTATACATTAGTTTTGGTTGATAAATAGATAATTAGTTGATTTCATAATGACTTAAATAGGATAATCTCAAGTTTTTTTTTACCTTTAATGTATTACAGTTTTATAATGTATAAAAATCTGTCTGTATATTTATCTAAAGTTTTGAAACTTAAATTATTGATGTCTTATTATAACAACATTTTACTTACTGGTACAAATAATGTAGGAATGACTGCTTTTAATAAAATTGTTTTTATTCTACTTTTTCTTTTATACTTCTCAAGAAAATGTTTGCTGCAAATAGTTCAGTTCTTCTTTATATTCCATCCAACCCGTCCAATTAACCTCAACCATTTTTTCTAATTATAGAATCCGGAGGGAATCTGTTTGACGAACGGCAAAATAAAATTACATTTTAGAACGCAAACCAAGGATTTATTTTCTTGTTGTGTGGGCAAGTCTATCGATTCATTATAAACATTCAAGATAAATATCGACATTAATTTTGATATAGTTGAGTCAATCCCTAGCGTACATGTAAAATATTTTGTATAAAATGTATTTACCAAATTCATGCAAATTATCAACAACGAGACTTTTTTTTTTGCGAAATATAAAAATTAACAAAATAATTGAAAACATTCCATATTTTAAACAGTATATAACATAAATTTTAACCAAAAATAAACGCTACATAACATTGACGACGTCTTGAGATTTTACCTGTGAAATGTGCAATTATCAGGATTATTCCTTTTAATAACACCACAATCACTCCCAGAAAAAGTAACCATTTTGGAAAAAATTTACTTACAAAAAATAACCACTATTACACTCTAAAAAATTACAAAATATCTAGGAGCTATTTTTTGCGTGCCGACTTGTGCCGATCTGTCATTCAAAATCGGTTACAGAGACATGAGATTTGGTATCCTTTTCTATCTTGCATTTTTGCCATAAGGAATTTTCTTCTTCCTTACACACTATGTTGGTCTATACGCCAGTATATTCTAAGTCTATGGTGTAGACGGCCTTGGCGGCTATAAGGAAGCGAGATGCCTGCAATGTTTACTTTCAATCACTGGTGACTCTTTGATGCCTACACAATAACGGGATAAAATTGATTAATGAAAACGAGTAGGTATAAAGTGGCAAAATGTTATGATGAGAAATAATAAACTCGTCGTATAAACTTAAATAGAATGATCAATTTAATTTTTGTACGCATAGGGAAACTTTAATTAAAGAAAAAAAAAACAACACAAAAATGTAGTATGCCAGCAAACTACATTAGTTTATCTTTTGTCTAATTTAATGATATTTTCCATGTTTATTATAGTTTGAGAACTTCTATGTTATTTTTTTTTACAGAAGAGAGGGCTAAAGTGAATCTCACCTGATGGCATATGATCGTCTCTATCTAACAATTGTTTTTGTTCATGGTTTTGTCGCCCTTTAGGTTCAATTCTTGTAAGTACCTATCACTTCAGTCTGGATTTATTGCTTGTTCTTGGTTCCTGCGATACAATTCTAGAAATTAGTGCAGAAAAAGCAGTATTATTAAATAATGATATGGCTTTTTTGGTTAAACAAATCTATTTCTATTCTATTCTATTCTAACTTAACTTATAAAATTAATGCATTTAATTTAGCTTTTTACTTAAAACCAGGTTTGGGGAAAAAGTACTGTAAAAACATTTTATTTTATAGAAGAGTAAACGAGCATGCGGCTCACCTGATGGTTAGTGACTACCGCCGCCCATGAACAACCGCAACACCAGGGGAATTGCAGGTGCGTTGCCGGCCTTTTAGAAAGGAGTAAGCTCCTTTCTTGAAGGTCCCTAAGTCGTATCGGTCCGGAAAAATCTCCGGTGGAAAACAATTCTACAGAAAAGTTGTACGAAGAAGAAAACTCCTAGTAAAACGCACGCAGGAAAACTCCTAGTAAACGCAGTGGTGGACCGCCAAGCATCCAGATGATGAGGATGGTATCGTGAATTTTGACGCGATGTGCGTTCGTGAAATTTGGCGGCCGGAATTAATCCGAACTATTCCTCAGAGCACTCCCCGTGGTAGATTCGATAAAAAATGCAAAGAGATGCAACATCCCTACGCAGCGTCAGTGAATCGAGCCCATCAGAAAGAACTCGGTCATCGACGATTCGAACCGCTCTGCGCTGGATGCGGTCAAGTCGAAGGAGCTGGCACTGGAGTGCCCCGGCCCAGAGATGAGAACAGTATTCCATGTGAGGCCGAATTTGCGCTTTGTAAAGTTGCAAGCGATGTGCCGGCATGAAATACTGTCTCGCTCTGCTGAGCTCGCCAAGCTTTTTAGAGGCCAATTTGGCCTTCCCTTCCAAGTGACCACAAAACTGCACGCTATTCGATATGTCGACGCCGAGGTTTCCGATGCTAGCTGAGGCAGCAAGGGGAGTGCCTTGAAAATGAATAGATACGACAAAGGGATTCTTTTTATCGGTAAACGCGCAAACTTGTGTCTTCTGTGGATTGAACTGGACTAAATTTAGTCGCTCCCAATCCGAGATTTTGTTCAGCAAAGACTCGACTTCAGAAGCAAGTTTGTCCCGGTACTCGGCGACGTTTTCCCGAGAAATATTGGCACGGCCGGTATATAAGGCATCACCAGTGCTGTCGTCTGCATAGCAATGAATGTTACCAGTTTGCAACATATCATTGATATGCAGGAGAAACAGCGTTGGTGATAGCACGCATCCTTGTGGGACACCAGCGTTGATAGGCTTGTAATCAAAGCATGCACCGTCAACTACGACATTGATGCTCCGATCAGCAAGGAAACTGTTGATCCATTTGCACAATTTCTCGGGAAGCCCATAGGAACGGAGCTTCGAAAGTAGAGCTTTGTGCCAGACCCGATCGAAGGCCTTCGCTATGTCTAAACTAACGGCCAATGCCTTCCTCTTGGACTCTACTGCCTCAGCCCATCTATGAGTCAGGTAGACCAGAAGATCACCAGCTGATCGACCCCGACAAAAACCGTACTGGTGGTCACTAATCAGCTGGTGATCCTCAAGGTACCTCATGAACTGGCAGTTTATAATGGATTCTATTATTTTGGAGAACAAGGAGGTGGTGGCGATAGGCCTATAGTTAGACGGGTCTGAGCGGACGCCTTTTTTAGGGATCGGTTGGACCAAAGGTGTCTTCCATGAATTTGGGACTACGCCTTGGGAGCATGAGTACCGGAAAAGACGCGTTAAAACCGGTGCCAACTCCCGAGCACAATAGGAGGGACTCCGTCAGGCCCACTCGAATTGCAGACGTCCAGGGTGCTTTGCGAACCGAGCGTTGTGAAAACCGCACATCCGGCATGGATCACTCACACCGCGGAGTGGTCGGCGGTGTGTTCCCCAGTCATCAAGAGTCTAGTTGGATGCAAAGAGAGACCCTAACAGCTCAGCTTTCTTCTTTGCGGCATGGGCCAGTGAGTCGTCTCTCTGTGCAGAGATGGAAGAGATGGCTGACAGAAGTTCCCTTGGACAGCCTTAGCGAGAGACCAGAGTGCACAGGTTCGCGAAAGAATTTGAACTAGCTTCTCGCCAATTCTGCCGATGTGCTCAGACCTTGGCTTGGCAATGACTCTTTTGAAGGACCTGGAGGCGGAATTATACTTCTTTTTAAGAGCGCTGGTGTTTACATCCCGCGACGTTGATGCATCAGTCCAGACCCGGTAGCTCTCCTGCTTATAGCGCGATGCTATTTTACAGAAGCGACCAAACCATGGCTGGGATCTGCCTCCGATGGGCACTACAGAGGATGGAATAAAAAGTTCCATACCCTGAAGTACCACATCAGCGACAGAATCAGCATCAACGCTGAAACGCGGCGAGAAGCAAATCCTCCCCCAAGGGTAGGATGCAAAAAAAGACCGCATCCTATCCCTATCGGCCGACCTATAGTGTCAATTACGGCGGCAGCCTGCAGAATGCAACAGCGATGTTAGAGTGAATGGCACTACACTCCGGACAAGACAATGGTCCGACGAGCCTAGAGGGGCGTCGACGGAAACCTGATATCCGTCTGGATGAGAGGTCAGCAGAAGGTCCAACAGGGAAGGTGCATGATCCTCCACATCTGGAATCCGCGTAGGCGAAGTAACTAGCTGTGTATGACCATATGCCTAGCCAAAGTCATAAACAGATTTTTCCGCGTGATAGGTTAAACGTGAACCGAGCCATTCGGCGTGGTGGGCGTTAAAATCCCCAAGGATCACGATCTCTGCGGATGGGATCTGCTGTAGCAAGGAATCTGTAGCCATTTGGACGTGGTCGATGTGTTGGTGTGTTTCCGCATTACCACTATGGGACCTATAGAAGCACCCGTAGACGTGGGGATGGTCGTCGCTGTCTACGCGCAGCCATAGGATGGACCGATGGATGGTCCATACCTTCAAGTCTGCAGAGGCGTCGAAAACAAATGTCCTCTCTGACGTATACGGAAACTTTAGCCCGGGGCATAATGGAGTGTTCTCATTTGTACCCTGGGTAGGAGAGATATGAAGTATCAGCCGCAGAGGACACCTGAGTCTCGGTTGAAAAGAGCAAGGCCGGCTTCGCCGTCTCCAGATGGTAGTGGACAGCGTTAAGTTTGGAATGAAGTCCCCTGATGTTGCAAAAGTTCACGGATACCGTGACAGGGGTCGCCTTAGTGTTATTGCTCCGGTTGCCCCGAGCAGGTTTAATCGCGAGCGGAATATTGCCATCCCCCCTCCCCAGAATACGCGGGGCAGCCTGAGCACCCACGCTCAGGAGTGGAGTCGTTTGGTCGTGGATGCTTAGCGAGGGATTCTCCAGGGGTGATGGTATACTGATTAGTTAAATGTAATGAAGGGGTAGTCTGATTACATTTAATTCCGCTACCATGTTGATGGAGGGGAGGGGGGGGGGAAATTGGGCCTCCGGCCACCTGCATTCACCAAGCGAAACTCAGAGATAAACCTCTACTTCACGATACCACCCCAGCCCATCCGTGCGACAGTAAAAGCTACCGCGTGGCTCTACCACAATTTTACATACAGAGGGTTTTTGGCAAGGGAGTGTCTACCACGCTACCCATTGGGGCGTGTTGGTGGACTTCGCAAGACTTCATTTTCACACATTTTTTTTATTTCTCAAACATTACATACAGGTTTCTCTGCATATTCCTTCACCGTCGATTACGTGGTAAATCAGAACTTAAAATTCACAATTTCTTTTATGGCAGCATAGATCGAACCAGGGTTGCATACTTACTATGATATTTACGGCGAGCACTAAATCCCTGATCTAATATGTTATAAGGTTTTTGTTTATTTAAAGACCAGCGACCAGACCCAGCTTTGCCTGTAGTTGTTTATCAATATGGCATTATTAAGATTAAAAACAGTTTCTTATAACATTTATTTAATTTCCAAGTTTTTTCAGATTAAACATACCCTGGATTACTTTTGGCATTGCTCTCTATCTGTTCGTTAAGTTTTATTACAACTGATTCAGCCATTCCGGAGATTAGCCAGGACTGACTGACAGACAAAATTTTAAAAATGGTTATTCATGTCTTAATGGCATGCAAATTACCCCCTCAGCTCAATATGAAGCAGTTATTTCAATATTACAGACAGACACTTCAATTTTATTTACATGTAAAGATAAAGGTAAAATCCTGGAGTTAGGAATCGAATTGACTCAAACTAGAAAAATGCTTTTTAGGTTTTTAGTCGCTTCGATATTCTATGGCCCTTTAAAAAATTAACTTAAAACTTTGCAATACAAATTAATGATATCAATAAGCATATTATATTATTATGTATCTTTTTTAATAAAAGTGTAACAATACAGAAATATTCACTTGATGATAAATGAATGCTATGGCCCCTATTCTTGATTAATATCAAGTAGTCGTGTGGTTTGGAATCGACTGTACTGTATACATTGTCGCTTAGTCAGGCGGAGAGTGGCGGTAATTTTTTATTGCTATTTCATTTGAAACTAATTGTCCAATTTTGATGAAATTTAGCACGAATAATCTACGCAGTGTGAAAATTGTATGAAATACAACCAAAAATTTTATTGCGCGGAACCCTAATACTTTTCCTAAATAAAATTAGCCTAAGTTACTCCTTATAACATAAGCTACCTGAGAATGAAAGTCCTATCTAAATCGGTTCGAAGATTTTTGCGTGACTCGTGTTCAGACAGACGTCGTGTTAGAGTTTTATTATAGTAAGAAGATAGATAACTCTAACTTTAGAAATTTTAGAACTAAATTATTTAATGTGTTTATTGTAAAGTAATAATACATTTTTTATTACTTAAGACTTAGATTTTTAATTAAATATATATCAAATATACTTTACAATTATCTTTTGCTATTATAATAATATTTAATAATAATAAAAAGATAGAGAAAATATTTAGCTCGACCCTCTTTGCGAAATATTTTTTTGTCTGTTCAACAAAGTTTGTATCTTTTGGTAGTTTTCTTGTATGAAAATTTCGAAAATTAGTTTGTGGAGATGTGCAGAGAAGAGCTACAATTGTCAAATTTAGCTTAATAATGAAAGAAAAAAGATATACTGGAGAGAAATTTTTAAATTTTCAATTAAAATTTTCATTAATTAAATTACATGATTCAGTGATAATATTACTCCATAATTTCTTTCATTGCCTCGTAAATTTGTGGAATGAAAAGGCCAATTACAAGAAAGGGAAAAGAATATTGGAAGGTTTCCGACTACAAATAAAAAGTTAATGACGGTAAAAATTGTATAACTGAAGAGGATATTTTCTTTGATTCCATTACTGAAACATGACAATATATTAATGGCAAATAATAAGTGCCCCATTCTCAAATTTATTAGTAAATATGGATATAAAAAAAAACATGAGTAATTATGGACATCTCTTACGTAAGAGGCTCATATAAAAACGTAGGAATTTATTTCTGAAAGTCGAGGCATGTTACTTATAAATAAACCCCTTACAGTGATATGAAACATAAAAATACGGTTAGATATTTTCGACAAAATGACAATTAACGATAGAATATTGAATATTTTTTGTTCTTTTCCCCTTTTTTATGATTACGCGAACATTTCCTAGTATTTATCCATTATAAGACAAAAGTCCATTATAATGATTTCTTATATTTACGCGAAGACTACACATTAAATGAAACTAATTTTTCGGCTTCTATCGCGTTTAATTAAACTTTTTAATTCCCGACGTTTCATAATTCATAACCTCATTCCTACGTGTCAAAATATCAACAAAGAAGGACATTCGAGGAAGCGCTATCTTAAATCAGGCAAGTAAAAAGTTGTTACGAACGGTGATTCAGCAAAAACGGTTTGATGTACAATTCATAAATAATATCATAGACAATTTGTCCAATGAGTTAAAGACTGTTTTAACGACATTTGATTTTAATAATTGCATTGAAACTTTAAACAACCGCGAAACATCGAAATATAATGAATGCAAAAATAAACAAATAGAAAAATACCAAAAATTAACAATCAAATCAAATGCCACAAACATCATTGTCAACGCAGAAACAAAACGCAACCGTTGATCACAGACGCAAACAATAAACAACGCACGGTCTGTCAAAACAAACACTGGACGAACCTACAACAAAAGTATTGTCGAAGGGTTTGCAATAACACCGCAAAGAATCTCGTACGAAGAAATTATCTATAGTGTTGAGGATTGTCTGTTTAAGAATAATATCGATAACGAGGATTTAGAGGTCATACATCGAGACATTTCGTCCTTGTTACGTCGAAGATCAGCGCTGAAACTAAATCTCCCCAAAGATGAGTTTAAAGCGTTGAACAACTTACGCATACAGGCCAGAGCTCACGATTCTCCGTGCGGATAAAGGAAATGCTACCGTAATAATGGACACGTCAGAGTACAATTTCAAAATACAACAACTTTTATCGGATGTAAGTACATACAAAAAGGTCAAAATGGACCCTACAACTAATATACTTAAAAACACTACCGATTTAATAAAGATATTTTCCGAAAAATTTAATCTCGTCGTGAATTCGACAATACCATCATGTGCCAAACCACCGACATTGTATGGGTTACCGAAAATACACAAACCAAACGCTCCACTACATCCCATAGTGAGCCAGATTGATTCACCAACTTATAAGTTGGCTTGAAGTAGTATTACAGTGCTAGTATATAAGTTAAGTTACTGATTTATGTGAGGCAGTCATGAATAAACCACAAGATCAAGCGCTCGTGTTTAATTCAACCTCGTAATATTACATGGCGACCCTGCCAGGCGCGTTCCGGGAACTGATAGCGTAGCGGGCGAGAAGTGCAGACCGGCGAATTCCTGTGTGCCTCGGTGCTTCAAGTTAGCTAAAATGTTTGTCGTGAATATATTATTTGGACTGACGCTTACTGTGCTGGCGAGTTTTGAAAGTTATAATCATGGGAAAATCATACTCAAAAACTGAAGATAAGGAAATTATTATATCTCAAAATGCATCAGGAGGAAATAATAGTGCAAGTTACTCCGAACAAGAAAATCACGTCAAGATAAACAATATACTGATTACTACGTTTTTGGTGTTGATGGCGATTGCCATACTTACAATCATTTACCTAAAACTCAAGGAGAGGCATAAGAAGTGGATAGAACAGCGAGTGAATTACGAATTTTGAGAAAAGTACGAAGCCGTTTGTCTGGGCGCTGGGGCAGGAACCAGTGCGTGAAGAAGGAGTCGTTTAAGTGTTCGTGAGCTGGTAATAAATATGTGCTATATGTGAAGTACGTGTTCTGTGCTGCAGTGTTATTTTAGTTTAAAAATATATATAATATAGACATTAACGATAGTTTTAGAATTAGAAATATGAATTTTATCTATCAATAAATAATTGTTTAAACTAAAATAAAAATATAAGTAAATCAATGTAATATCGACACACGATTCGTGGAATTACGGCCCATGTGCAACCATTGGGTGCAACTCAGTTTTATGTGCTCGGTCGTATGACAGTGTTTCGATTTATAATAAAATTAAAACGAAGTGAATGAAATATGACGCGGTGTTACATATTTCGTTGCGTGTATTATGGCCGAAAAGTTAATAGAATTATATGAAAATTTATTAAAAATACGTCAATATCTAACAAAAAGGCCAGAGCAGATATAAAGGGTCAGTTGCGTCAAAAATTACTAGAGGCCGAAACATTGTTAAAAGATAGCGAGCTATTATTTTCTAATTTAAGTCGTCAAGGTAAACAATCGAAATTAATTTAATTACTAGTACATATAAAAAGTTTGCTCTTTATATTCTGAAATATCTCAATTGTGTACTTTGCCTAGTTGTAAAATAAGTTTAGAAACAATGGATTTTGATATTAAAACAGCGTGTGGGTTGATACCTATTTTAGATAATAAGGAGGATACTACGAAACGATTGATTGATGCAGTGAAATGTATGCAGATATGCTTAACGAGGCAGGAAAAAATTTATTAATTAAATTTGTGTTAAAGGAGATTATCAGAAAACGCTAAGCTACGCGTTGCTGATAATTATGTGTCAGTTAGTAGTATGATTAAAGATTTTAGGAAAAACTATTGACAAAAGTTTCTTACATTATACATAAACAAATTCAGTCCTTGAACCAGGGATTTAGATCAGTTGATGAATACGGGTCTCAACTCGAAAGACTGCTAACAGAGTTAACTATTTCACAGGCTGAGGGCGACGCAACAAAATGCGCAGTCCTTAAACCTATTAATGAAAAATGGTCATTAAAAGTTTACAGATGGTCTTAAAGTGAAAAGCTCAGCACAATCATCGCAGCCCGCAACTACTCCTTGCTCAAGGACGCGATCCAGGCGGCCAAGGACGAGTCCACCATCGTCGTCCAGTTCCGGGTCTGCTGAGGTGATGAAGATGACTAGAGGTAGGTTCGTTAACCGTTTTCTAGATCTCAAGGACAAAACAGGGGCCGTGGGCGTCTAAATTACGGCACCAGTAGGAGTAATTATCAAAATAATTATAGTAATTATTCAAATAGATATCAGAGATTTTCAAGGCCTTTTCAATATTCGCCGCGTGGTAGAGGACAGTCCTACAGATCAAATTATCATTATAATAGACGTGGCAACCAGGGTTTTACAATAAAATGTTTTTGCAGCTCGAAGTAACGACAACAAAGAACGAGCTGGTGAAAATATGGAGCAAAACCTAATGAGATAGACAACAATCAGTTTTTCGTTCTCAATAATTTCATTTTTCATGTAGAGGTAACTCTAAGTTTGTAAATTTTCACATTCATGGTATGAAACTTGTGTTATTGATAGATACTGGAGCATCCATTTCGGTTATTAAGGAAGAAGTACTTCCAAGATCAGCATGTGTTCTTAAAGATAATTTGGTTGTTAATGGAATTGGAGGCAAGATATGTTCTTCCGGATATGTAGAGATCGACATTTATGCTTCTAGAGACAATAAATTCCATAACAAATTTCACATTTTCAAAATTTACCTATAACCGTCGATGGAATATTAGGATTAGACTTTATGAACAAGTACGGAGCCAATATTGATTTAAACAAAATTTACTAACGTTACGGATAGGACGAGAGAATTGTGTTTTGCCAATTTATGACAAACCTGATTACAGTAATACATTATTAATACCGCCTCGAAGTGAATCAATTCATTTTGTGTATTTGGATACGGAAGCAAAAGGCGATTGTTTTGTTAGCGCAAAGGAAATAATGGAGGACGTTTTTTTGGCAGGTACTATTGTTCGACCAAAAAATAAAAGAGTCCCAATAAAGATTTTAAATACTAGGGAAGAAGAAGTAAATTTGAATAATTTCATATTAAACGTAGAACTTTTAGATGATTTTAACGCTTTCAAATTTTGCCAAAACAAAAGTAGTTCAGAAAGATGTGATATCTTATTATCTTTATTAGAATTGAAGCATTTGAATGAAGAAGAAAAGCAATCTATAGAAAAAATTTGCACTAAATATTCAGACATTTTCTTTTTACCCAACGATAAGTTAGAAACTACAAATATTTGTGAACAAACTATACAACTGAAAGATAACATCAATCCTATTTACACGAAACCATACTGTTTACCACAAGCTTTAAAGCCCGAAATAAATAAACAGATAAAAAGATGCTTAGAGATGATATTATAGAAGAATCTACTAGTGAATGGTCTAGTCCCATACTACTAGTTCCCAAAAATCTGATGGTTGTCAAAAATGGCGTTTAGTAATTGATTTTCGAAACTAAATGAAAATATAGTAGATGATAAATTTCGCTGCCGAACATCACTGATATTCTTGATTCATTATCAGGCTCTATATATTTTACCCATTTAGATTTACAACAAGGCTATTATCAGGTGAAACTGGCACCAGAAAGCCGAAAGTATACTGCATTTTCGACTAGTACAGGACATTATCAATTAAAACGTCTACCAATGGGGCTCAAAACTTTGTAGTGCTTTTAGTAGAGTCATGTCAATTGCTATGTCAGGATTAACTTTCGAGAAGTGTTTTATTTATTTGGACGATCTAATATTTTTGGAAGATCCTTAACTATTCACAACCAAAATCTAGTAGATGTTTTCGAAAGACTGAGAAAGGTAAATTTAAAACTGAATCCTACTAAGTGCGAATTTCTAAAGAAGGAAATTCTGTATCTTGGTCATTTAGTGTCTGCCAACGGTGTCTCACCTGATCCAGAAAAGACCCGAATTTTGGAGCATTATCCTGTCCTCAAAATGTAGACGAAGTAAGGTTTGTTGCATTTTGCAACTACTATAGGAAATTCACCCTCTTTGCAACAATTACTATGCCTTTAAATAGTTTACTCAAGAAAGACGCACCATTTGTTTGGTCTTCAGAGTGTCAGAACGCATTTAATTTTCTAAAAAATTCATTAATAACACCCCCAATACTTCAATATCCCGATTTTTCTGAATCAAATGAATTCGTTTTGCAAACAGATGCGTCTGATGTAGCTGTAGGAGCAGTTTTGTGTAACAAAATATGAAACCAATCGCGTACACTAGTAGGCCATTAAATAAAGCAGAAAAAATTACCCAGTTATCCAAAAGGAATTAACAGCAATTGTGTGGGCAGTAAAATATTTTAGACCATACCTATTTGGCAGGACTTTTACCATAATGACAGACCACAAACCTTTGATTTACTTATTTGGAATGAAAGATCCGTCTAGTCGGTTGATAAAGTTTCGATTAATTCTAGAAGAATATGATTTTAAAATATGTTATGTGAAGGTAAAGACAATGTTGTGGCGGATGCACTGTCTAGAATTTGTATAACGTCAGTGAGTTAAAGAATATGAAAGAACAAGTCTTAGCTGTGACAACTAGAGCGCAAAGAAAGAATGGAAGAGGATGTAAACAGGAAGGGGTTGTGATTAATAATGACACTGACGGGTGGCCTGATCAACCACGAGTCGTGGAATTATTAAGACAACCATGTGATTCTATTGAAATGAAACTTGTGAGGAGATATTATAAAAGGATTTAAAAAGAGACTTAGTCAAGGAAGAACGAGATTGTTTTAATTTTGTGCCAACAAAATGTATTATTATAAACCTTGAATTTAGATTGCTCTTCTCATGAGCCAGATTTGCAACTAAATTAAAAGAGTTTTGTGAGATAATAAAAGTAAAAGAACTATGCATAGTAAAGATGATAAAATGAAGAATTTATAAAAGGTTTATGTAGTGAAATTAAGACATTAAATGAGTGGACCGGTCCTCGAATATGTGTTCTGAAAGGAATTAAAAGAATTTACGACAATAAAGAAAAACAATTCATTTTGAATGATTATCATTTGCTACCTACCAGTGGGCATGCTGGAATGAATAGGATGGCTAATAACATAAAAGGAGATATTATTGGCCAGGATTAGATGCCGATGTTCGAAAATTTATAAGTGAATGTAAAATGTGTCAGAAAATGAAATATAGTAGGTATACCAAACAACCAATGACTATAACTACCACGGCGTCGACTGCGTTTGAAAGTTTTTCTTGATCTTGTGGGTCCCTTGGACAAGGATGAGTACAGTAATTGCTATATTTTAACGCTCAATGTGAATTAACAAAATATATGAGGCATACCCATTACAATAAAAAACACTTACTGTGGCAAAAGCTTTTGTAAATAATTTTATCCTAAGATTCAGTATACCTAGTTCCTTAGCTACTGATAGGGAACTGAATTTGTTTCTCAAGTGATGGAACAGGTGTGTAGCTTATTAAATATAGAAAAGTTGACGTCAACTGCATATCACCATCAATCAATTGGTTCGCTTGAGATTGCTCATAAGCATTTAGGGTCATTTTTAAGAACTTATAGCACCAATATGGGCTATTCATGGTCTCATTGGATTCCATTCTGGTGTTTTAGTTATAATACTTGTGTAAACACTCAAACAAAATACACACCATTCGAACTTGTATTTGGCAGGCCATGTCGTTTGCCTAATAATTTGAAACAAGACGTGGTGGAACCACTTTATAATTCTGATAATTATTGTTTAGATTTAAAATATAAGTTACAGGTAGCTTTAAGAGATGCAAGACATAATTTAATAGCTTGTAAAGAAATAAGAAAAACAAATATGATAAAACATGTAATCCTGTATTCTATGATAAGGATGAACTTATTTTAATTAAAAATGAATGTGCTCGTAAATTAGATTGTATTTTGATGGACCTTTTAAAATCTTAGAAGATTTAGGAACAAATGTTAAGATTTTAGAAATAATAAAGTAGATATAGTGCATAAGGATAGAACAAAAAGTTCGTTGAGTAAGCAATGTTTTAAAAAATATTTTATAAAATATTAGTTTGTGCTTATGTATTAAGTATGCTGAACTTTTTTTTTCTCTTTTTATCCACCCCGAGGTGAAGTAGTATTACAGTGCTAGTATATAAGTTAAGTTACTGATTTATGTAGAGGCAGTCATGAATAAACTTCTTGATCAAGCGCTCGTGTTTAATTCAACCTCGTAATATTACAGGCTCAACACTTAGCAAAAATACTGTCACCACTGAGAGGACATACCAGAGTACACACAAAGGATTCATACCATTTTGTTAGTGAGATAAAAGACCTACATCTCGCTGACAATGAAACTATGGTCAGTTTTGATGTTCAGTCACTATTCACATGCTTACCTATTGAAGACTGCATCTCAATTGTAACTAGGAAGCTAGAAGATAACAACATGCCTACAGAATATGCAGTATTACTCAAACACTGCCTCACATCTGGCTATCTATTGTGGAAAGAAGAGTTCTACAAGCAAGTAGACGGTGTGGCGATGGGCTCACATGTATCTCCCGTAGTCGCCGACATGAATATGGACGGACTTTGAGGAGAAAGCCCTTGTTACTGCTCCTGTAAATCCAACTAACTGCATTTTTAGACCACCTTAATTCTATAAACTCTAAAATACAATTCACAATGAAGTTAGAGGCAAATAATTGTTTAGCTTTCCTAGATGTTTTAGTCATCCGAAATCCTGATAACACTATTGGTCACACTGTGTATAGGAAAAAAAAACCCATAACAACCGATATTTAAATGGTGAATCGCACCATCGTCCATCACAGATTAGCTACCGTGGGAAAATCTTTGTTTCAGAGAGCACGAGGGATCTGTGACAGAAAATATCTGGCCGCCGAGCTTCAACACGTCGAGCAAGTATTGCAAGACAACAAGCTTCGGGTCCCACGCCTACGTCACAGTAATCGAGTGAAGCCGGCCACAGTCGAGCGTGTGCCTTCAGTACTACCCTATGTCAGAGGAGTCACAGACCAGGTTGGCTACATCTTGAAGCGAGCTTCGTCAATTTTTACTATCCGTCAAGTGTCATATCCCTCTACAAAATGCAGGAGTGTACAAGCTGGATTGTGAATGTGGTCTCTCTTACATAGGACAAACAAAAAGGTCTCTTAAAAAACCCGCGTAAAAGAACATATAACTGACTTGAAGCACCTACGTTCCGGGAAGTCTGCAGTTTGTGAACATGTTCAAGATCGTCACCGCCATTACATTAGAATTGATAGACCACAAATCCTCGCAAAAGAACACCGATTTCTACCAAGGATGATTCGCGAGGCTATTGAAATTAAAAAAAACATCCTAATTTTAATAGAGAAGATGCATGGGTGCTGCCATCTGCTTGGGATCCTAAAATTAATAAAATTAAATCCAAACCCAGGTATACCACTGAAAGACTTCAAGATACTGTAAGCTCATTCTGCGTAGATCGGACCAAAAATTAATATTCAAAAACTGAAGGTAGCCAGGCTAACTATGACATCGGGACGTGAAACACCTCGGTCCCCCCCGTGACCATGGGTGCTGTAAAGCACCCGAAACATGGAATTAAAAAGTTAAATTAAACGCGATAGGATCCGTAAAAAATTGTTTCATTTAAAGTCCATTATATTTTTATGCTCAACAACTCTCAACAATGTTTGCTTTAAAATACCTGTAGCTGTTCTTAATTGTTGCGCATCCATGTAAACGTTCTTACATTATTATTTTATGTAAGAACCTCATTATAGTTTCTAGTCTAGTGCCAAGGCCTAATGACACAGTTTTTATTGCTACGAAATACAAAAGTTGTTGTACTCATATTTTACTCTCGTATGCTTTGTATTTTGATAAATCTGCGGTTGCCTTTTCGTTTGCCAGGCGTGACAACTATGGCATATATCCCCTTTCTATTCGGGAGGCTTAGTTTTAGCCGTGCACTTGAGATAGAGTGATAGTGATTGTTTGCGAGTCGTGGGCCTCCCATAGAAGTGCCCATTCGTGCAGCAGCCATAATTTCTGTAGCATGGCTCTAACGTGTTTAAAATTTTTTGTATAAATTATTATTATTGTTCCTTGTTTCTCTTTTCCCTTTTCCTTTCTTCTTTGTTTATTTATTTTTATATATTTATTTATTACATAATTATAAAATCATTACAGTTATGTTAACCAACACGATGCTATAAATAACCTAAATATAAGAAAACTACTGACTAATAAATAATGACTATAAAATAATGAATAATGAATAATAATATTAACATGATTATAAAATAAAATATTAATTTAAAAAAAATACAATTTTCAACGCATTTGTATGCTGCAATTATAAATTTCGTTTGACTGCATGGCACGTGACAATGGTGCATTCTGAAGATTTTTTTCGATCATGACACTATATTTACTTTTATGTGGATTCCAAATAATGGCATTCGTTTCAAGTTGACTTGTTACTAGAGCATTATATAAAATTCTAATAGTGATTAAATTCCGAAAATCCCTGCCTTAAGATAAAGCCGAGATTCCTAATAGCTTTTTTTACAAGTTAGTTCATAATAATCCACTGACTTGAGCCTTTACCATCGTAGAAAGGATTTGTATAATTGCTACGTTTTGTAAGCGGTTTGAATATTACGGGAATAATAATGATGTCCTTCAGACCAAATTCAAGTCACGGCAGCCAGTCTCAACGTAGACCAGCCGTCGGCGCAGAACATGATTATAGTTCCTGATTATATGCGCAAGCACCTCACTCTCTATTCCCTCAATCTCATAGTCCGATAAGACGGTTATCAAAGTTCGGTTGTCTCGCACTTTCGACGTTTCTCCACGTCGCTGTTCTGAGTAGTTTATATCTGCCATACACACCAGCTATAGAAAATAAAATAAAATACAATTTTCCATAGTGGTCTCCTACGGTGCCAACGGGACGAAATGGAATGGTGGATTCTCTTTAGCTACCACCACTTGGTAAATATTTTGCTTCGGGTACAGTATTACTAGCTTTGCTCGCATTATCGATTATTAATTAAGATAAATGTAGTCATGTTTATGAGTTACAGCATCTACTTACCATCAGGTAGTCTGTATCCGCGTTTGTCACCTTTACATCTCTAAAAATGAACACAATTACGATTATGTTGATATAGAAAAATATCATGATGGCGCAGACATTGGACTGTTTGTTCGTTTGTCACCCTTATTCTATAAAAAACATCTCGTTTTATATAATTGTTTTGGGAAAGCGATGTTGGATTAGTGGTGACGATGATAGCGCACGCAGTTGAGGGAGGGGTAGGGAGATACTCTTTAAACTAGGTAATTAATTTTAATATCTTTTGTATATTGTATTTTCTTAAGGTTACGTCTGATTCTATTTTTTTATAGAATAGGGGTGACAAATCAGCACACAGCCCACCTGATGGTAAGTGGTTGCTGTGACCCATAGACATCTAAATCTATCCTCGATTAAGAATCAGAATATAGATGCGTTGTCACCCCTGAGGACTAAGATGAAATGCCTCGTTTCCACTAAAAAGGGTCTCCGGTTATCTACACTCACCATACGAAACACAGCAGCATTAAGCTGCTATTTTACGCTGGTATTCTATGAGAGCGTGGTCCTACTCCGGCCGAGACGACCCATTCGTGCTATAACCATAATAATATAGCTGAAGCATTGCTCTACCACGTATAAAATATTTATAAATAGAATTATCATAAATAGAAAAAAGTGAAGCTGGTTTACAAGCAAATCATAATATCTTACATCTACCTTAGCCCGTTAAGAGTAATTCTCAAATGGAATATAAGTGGAAGAGCCACTGTGAAAATTATTTGCCTTCATTTTTTTTATCTAGCATATACGATTTAAATCAACGCCATCTATAAAATGCCTTGAAATTGTCTAAGTATTTGCAAGTCAACTTTTATGTGGCCGGGACATGATGGGGTATTGAAGTCTCTTACATTGCCGTCATAGGGCACCGTAATACATTTCTTATATAGAAATAAAAGTGACAAACGAACATACGCACCACCTGATGATAAATGGATGCTATAGCCCAGAGACACCTACATTTCTATCCTCCGAAGAGAAAGCTCAGATGACTGTCGTCACAGCCATATGAAACAAGACAGCTGGTATTCTTTGCAAGCGAGATACTTTCCCAGTCTAGTCGATGCATTGGTGCTGCCGTCATGATACGCTGCAACGTGGCTATAGCCACGTCAGTAACTTTTACATATTTCATGTATTTTTTATATATTTAAATGCAGATACATAATAATAATTTAAAGTAATTTTAATCGATAAACAATCTCATAATAAGATGACAGCAATCTAAATCGCAAACGATCTATTTTTTAATTTCATAGAACAAACATTAATTTCCTTTCCCGGAGTTCGCTTTATAAGAAAAATCTTTTCGCTTAAAAAAAGATAAATTTACGACAGGAAAATATTCCTTTTATAGCTGATAGTTTATGTTGACAAAAAACCTTTCCTCGATAATTGCTAAGCTGTTCTTAAAGAAAATATATATATCAGCGATAATTTTTATTTACTTTTTCATAGAACACGGGTGACAAGCGAGCACACAGTCCACCTGATGGTAAATGGTTGCTGTGGCCCATAGACATCTACATCTATCTTCGTTTGCGAATCAAAATGCAGATGCGTTGTCAGCCGTGAGGACTAAGATGGAATGCCTCTTGCAGTAAAAAGGGTCACCGGTTCTCTATACTCACCATACGAAACACAGCAGCATTAAGCTGCTATTTTACGCTGTGATTCTTCGACGGTCGAGCCGACCCATTCGTGCTACAACTATACAATTAATATAGCTGCAACATGGCTCTACCACGTTTAAAACACCACGTTTTAATTTAAATATTTTCACATATAATATTTGTAGTAGACATAGCATATTGGTCACGTGACACATACTCATTCCTCCTCTTATGTCGCAGTGACCCAAAGTGGGTCTTGGCATCAAATACGAGAAAATGTCACTTTTTCCTGACCTGCATAAGTTTCAAACCGGACGCTCCAGCCATTATTTTGTGCGAGTAGTGTGACTATCGGCAATAGTAACATGCGAGTGAGAGCGACATATGACTTTACGGTTATTGCCGTACTAAAACAGAGCGAAACCGTTTGACACATGCTTTTTAATGCTGGTGTTGGAGACTTGGGCAGAGGAGGTGAGTGATACTCGAGGCAGCAGAATGAAAATGCTAATTTATTCTACGGAGACGGCTACATTTATAGCGTGGTTAAACAGAGTTGGTAGCGTCTTCAATGTGCGCCAGTGTAGCGCTTGCGGCTCCTCAGGAATAAGATGCGTCATGACTCCTATACTGGATTATGTACTAAGAAAGATGCTTGCTCTAGAATGGAAATTGGTGTTAAATAGAAGACGTAAGTATACAGATAGATAGGATGAGGACCATCTTGTCCTGTTAGGATAAAAACGTGAAGTAAATGTAGAAGCTACTAGAATGTTAGAAGGAGAAGCAGAATATGTTGGACTCAAAATAAGCCTAACTCAATTAAGCGCTATAAAAACACTCGTATCAAATCCAAAGATTTATATGTGGGAGGTACGGTGAACCAGGGAGGATTTAAATTTAAATATTTGGCGTGCACGATTACGGACACCAACACTAGACACACAGAGGAAGAAAAATAATTACGTCCAATGTACCAGGTCCTTAATATTTGGCTTAATAACTATTAAAATTCGACGTTTGCAACGTTGCCGCTCTTGTACCTTGCAGCGATAGTGTAGCACAGCAATAACGACGTTGGTAGTCAGTTAGTTTAAAAAGTGTCAATAGAATGTTGGAAAGTGTAATTTTACTTTAAAGAAGATATTGTATATTTGTTATTTTTTTAAATATTTCTATGATGATTGAAACCTCTTAATTTCATATAAATGAGTACATTATTGTGTAAGAAAATATAGAAGATTTTATTTGATATAAGTAATTAAAAAAAGCGCTCATTCACCATTCACTTTATATTAGTTCTCTTTACTTTATATTTACTTTATATAGAAGATCAATACAAAATAGGTATAGGTATTTCTTTTGATACCTAGCTATTTTGTATTGATCTTCAAGTTCCAATCCCTACCAATAGATGGCGTTGGTATCGTTTTAGAACGCGGTAACGTTGTGTTTTTTCGAACTAATATAAAGTGAATGGTGAATGAGCGCTTCAACCTGTACCACACACGGTACCTATTCACTGTTAACGGATATTTGACTAGACTTCGAATTTGTTTGCTTGCTTACGGCTTAAGATTTGCTTCGTGCTTCGGATTAGTTGCTTGATTTTGTCTTTCTTACAACCACTGTTCAAACTTAGAATTCAATTTGCTTTGTGATTAGGTATTGTTAATAGAAGTATTTTTTCTCACTGAAAAAATGACTACAGAAACTCTTAATATTAAAGGAAAAATGGAAAAATATACTGTCGTCCCCATTATAGGTGACGGCGCCTGTTTGGTTTGTGCTCTTTCATTTTAATGTACGGAACCCAAGAAAATGCGACGGTGGTGCGTTCACAAATTGTTAGATTTGTGGTAAATGATTGGCCTAGGTTTTCAGTTATGACCCACGACACAAATGGCGATAATTATTCAACAGCAAATGAATATTTAGCCGATATGTTAAAAAATGAAACTTACGGTGGACTTTGTGAATTGGTAGCTGCGGAATAAATATTTCCGTTTCGGTTTGAAGTATATGGAAACGGTCTGCTATACACAGAGTCCGGATCAAATATCTGTCCAGTAAGGCGATTACGATTTAGCCATGATTTATCTAATGGACATTTTGACGCCTATCTGCCTATTGTTGTCCTTCCATCATCTTTACGGGGTACCTAGGTATATGCACGAAAGAACACAGGACGCTATGACCTATGTTAGGAATTACGGCCGGCCTGATCTTTTATCACTTTCACATGCAATCCTCGCTGGGAACAGATAAAAGAGCAATTGCTTCAAGGACAACAATCTCACAATAGACACGATATAATTTCGAGGTGTTTCGACTAAAGGTGAAAAGATCATGAACTTATTGACAAAGGGCAAAATATTTGGTAAAGTGAGATGCTATTATGTACTCTACAGAATGGCAAAAGGGATGTCTTCCACATATTCATATTCTTTTATGGCTTCACAAACGTTTTACTCCGGATCAAATCGACAGTATAATTTGTGCTGAAATACCGGATCCCAAATGTGACCCAGAGCTTCACGAAATCGTTAAATGTAATATGATACATGGTCCATGTGGAACTTCAAATCGAAAGTCACCATGTATGAAAGATAATATGTGCAGTAAACGATACCCCAGGGCTGTCATAAGGGAAACTCAGGAGAGCCCTGGGGTATCGTTTACTGAAATGAAGGATCACTGAATGACGAACAAAAAGCAGTTTACAATCAAATTAACACAAAAATTTAACAACAGCTGATACTCCCATTTGTAATATATCGAAAAAAAGTAATTTTGCTGAAGTATTAAAACATACGAAAATGATCGTTTGGGATGAAATAACCATGGCTCATAAGGGTGTGGTAGAGGCTTTAAACAGAACTCTACAAGATGTAGAAATTAGAAGTTAATGGGTGGTGTAACGGTTTTGCTGGCTGGAGATTTTAGACAGACCCTACCAGTAGTGCCAAAAGGAACTAGAGCAGATGAAGTTAAGGCGTGTCTTAAGAGATCCACTTTATGGCCTCTAATTAAAATCCTCAAGCTCTCGAAAAATATGCGGGTACACTTAGGAGAAAAAGAGTCTGCTGGTGGATTTGCGACTCTCCTACTTGAAATCGGCAACGGTGATTACCCGATAAATGACGGAATGATAACCATCCCTGATAATTTGTTCACAGTTGTATTTACGTTACAGGAGTTAATATCCAAAATTTACCCTGATATTGCCCATATCCACGATAAGCCAATGGAATGGTTGTATGAACGTGCCATACTAACCCCGAAAAACGACCAAGCAGCGGCAATTAACGATGTACTGTTAACGTCTTTTGAGGGAGAAGAAATCGTGTACACGTCAATAGACTCTGTGGTCAACACAGATGACGCAATTTACTACCCTGTTAAATTTCTTACTTCACTGTAAATATCGGGTCTTCCACATCATAAGCTTATTCTGCGCGTGGGCACTCCTGATATGTTATTGCGAAATTTAAAACCTCCTCAACTGTGAAACGGAACCAGACTAAAAGTAAAAGCGTTACATCGCAATGTAGTGGAAGCCACAATTATAACTAGATGTGCGCAAGGAGAAACTGTATTTGCACCAAGAATTCCCTTGATCCCGAATGATCTTCCCTTTGAATTCAAACGAATACAGTTTCTCTCAAAGTCTGCTTTGCAATGACCATCAACAAATCACAAGGGCAGACATTTTTCATACGGGCAATTCTATGTGGCTTGCTCACGCGTAAGCTCGCCCAGTAGTCTGATAATTTTGGCACACAGTAATAGCAAAAAATGTGGTGTATGAAGAAGTTTTGTAGTTTACTAGCTTTTGCCCGCGACATCTAGTTATAATTTTGGCTTGTACCAGCAGACTCTTTTTTACACATGGGCGCGATATAACCGAACTCCACGCGGACGAATTCGCGGGGAAAAGCTAGTTTAGTATATTTTTGTAACAGCTTTTGTTTAAGTAAAAACAATAAATATTAGTATTTGATACAATTATAATGTTCTTTACACATATCGAATCTTTATTACAAAGTAACCATTTACGTTTATAAAGCAGTTTTGGAATAAGCTTATTATATTATACTGGGTCCAGTAGACCCGGTAGCGAGTACTAGTGCTACAAATTAGGACGCGACTCCCTAAGTGTTAATAACTAGTGATCCGCCCCGGCTCAGCACGGGTGGTTTCTGGATTTCAACAACAGCGCCACCTACCTGGTCCATTTGTGAACCTAATCCATCCAGAAACCCACTCAAACATACGCAAAAAATTTCATCAGTATCGGTCGAGCCAGTTTCGAGTTTTAGCGAGATTAACGTACAGCAATCGATTTTTATATATACAGATAATAACAATATTTTGTGTAAAAAAATTACGCACACAAATACCTTGTGATATTATAGTGCAGTCTAGCACAAAGTTCAGAAAGATCTCGTATCAAACGATCACAAAGATCTTATATCAAACGATCACAAAGATCTTACATTAAATGTGTGCCTGTCCTATGTGACTTCCCAATCCCTACAAAGGGATTGGGAAGTCACATAGGATTTGATTTTTGTGATAGTGATGCGACAGTCGTCGTCACGCACACTGTATCTATAACAAGCTTTACGCACACATAGCGCCCCGCGCAAAGATGTAAAAAAATAACACTAAAGTTACCTTTGCAATGGTGGGTGCCTCATTTGCATAAAAAAATTGGTGTAATTTTCGCCTTATAGCCGCTAAGGTGAAATCGCCTAATTTATTCTTGAAATTATGTTTCGTTCCAAGTTTTTCAGGAGACTTGAATTGCTCGTTTTGTTTGTATTCTTTTAATACACTGAACATGGTGTCATACCGATTCCCAAAATTTCAGCTGCCTTAGAAACACATTTTTTTCCGGTACTTCAGTATGTAATACCGAAGCAGTTTCCTGCTCAAATACGTATTTGTAGACATTGCGTACCATAAGCTTTTCGGTAACGCTAAGAGAAGCCCGTGGTCTCTTCTTTTTTGGGGAATAAGAGCTTTTGCTCGACGTGATTGGTTGAGGTTCCATATCGTCTGTACGAAACAATATAAAAACACAATAACTCAACAGTAACAAACAACACAAATACAACGTAACAAAAAACTTAACAAGAAACTAAAGAAAAGCAACAGGAGAACAGCGCGCAGAGAAAATATTCGAGTGATCAGACCAGAGGTTAGAAGCCGAATGAATGACAAGACAAATGACACACAAAATGGCGACCGACACGGCGGGCGCAGGGTGCGTTCCGAAAGTCAGAGCGCCCAAATATTTTTTCTGTTTATTTCAATGATATAATATTCGTCAACAAGTTTCACAATGACATTGTGAAACTTGTTGACGAATATTATATCATTCAATCATCAAGATAGGTTAATTTAATTTTAGTCATAATCATCAAGTCATCGTATACTAACTGACTGACTGAACGCACCACTATTACAATGAAACTGGCACCATTATTTCACAAAGTGACATTAGCATCTGTCAGGCAGCGTCGTTTAATTAAAAATACGATTTTAGACTGGGATTAATCTTTTTCAGATGTTGTTGTACATCTAGTATATCCATAATATTACTGCTATTAGTAGATTATTACAGTACCAATCTATTTAATGGTTAACATAGGAATGATCATTTATAGTGATTTGTAAATATTAAATCGCATTCTTTTGTGATGATTTCATCATTTTTGTCATGTAGCGCAAGTCCCAACACGAAAAAATGCGAGATAAGCTTGTTGATTCATAAAGTTACAATCGGTATCACTACGGAAATGCTTTAGATTAGATATAACTTACTGGTACTATATAAGACCGAGCAGCTGCAGTCATGGAGTCAGTGTATGGTCGTTTGATCGCAGTGGATCTACCAATACTACGTTTGTGTTACTTCAACGCATCAATGGTCATGGACGTAAGTGTTTATTCTATTGACAAACTTACTTTTCTTTCTGTTGTTTTCTTACGTGTGTGTGTGTGTGTGTGTGTGTGTGTGTGTGTGTGTGTGATTAAGTGTAAACAAATTGATATTACCATGATAACTGTGTTGTTGCAGAAATCATTCAGCTTTGATGAAAATAGCCTACAAACAGTATTACTACTCGCCACTCTCCCCTAAAGAAGAGAGTAATGATATCGCCATTAGTCTGAGTAATATCGTTAAGGAAATATCACGATTAGCAATACAATAATCGTAGATCTTCAAGTATTCAAAAATAGCAAAAATGAATTTATAGTAAAAGAATTTGCTATAGCCACTCTAGAGTACACCAAAATATTGCTAATTAAACCTCCTTACCCGTTTAATTCACTATCTGTTGAAGAGAAAAAACAAATTTGCTGGATTAAAAAGCACAGAGGGTATCGATGGAGTGAGGGCTTTGTTGATTATAGAGAATTTCATAGAATTATCAAGACATATTTGAAAGATAAAAACATTTTTTTAAAAGAATTTGAAAAAATTAAATGGGTACAAGATCTTTGTGATGAAAAGAATACTATCATAGATATAAATTGCTTAGGAGCTCCCAATTTAAATACTCTTTGTGAACTTTATTGTAAAGATACTTTACTGTATAACTGTTTTACTCATAAGAAAATCTGTGCGTTAAAAATGTTTTATGTATTAATAAATATTGTTTTAAAAACAAAGTGATCTAAAGTTTGTGATGAAATGGCAAGCGTGAACTGTTCGATTCATCATATGATGATGAGTTGTATAATCACTGTGCGATGGTTGAAACACAGTTTAAGTAAGTAAAATAAACATAAATTTTGATCATAATTTACACATTGTCTTATATCGTTCTTTTAATAAATTTAAACATTTTAACAGTCAACCACTACAACTTGGAAGAGGAATGAAGCGAACGAGCAGCGAAGAAGCCAAGATCATCAAAAAACCAAGAACGGAAGAAGAAGCGTCTACCACTGCAGGGAACAGTGTCGGTAACGATGATCAAGTGGAATGTCTAACGTGTCATATATTTATCAAGAAAAGGTATTTAGCTAATCATTTTAAAAGAAATCTTCACAAAAATAATCTTTTAAATTCACATAATTCTTTATCAAACGTTAGTGTTATTGAATCTGCTTTTGGAAATAAGATTTTAACTTATAAAATCAAGAGTAGAATAGATCGTTCGACACGGGTAAATCTTGAAAATCCTGAACTATTTTTGAATTCTATTAAAGATGATATTTTATTTTTAATACAAGAGTGTATTCTTCAACACATAATTTTTAAAGTAAATTTCATATTTCATGCTGATTTTGTTCAACAAACTAAAGATATTCATGATACGTTCGATGTTCAAACATTTAACTATATTATTTGTCAAGTTTTTCTTTCATCTTTAAATGATACAATTACTAGTAAAATTAGTGCATTTGAAAAAAAAAGATAGTGGATGGAGTCTAAAAAACATAAAATCTATAGACATGAATGTTAATAAATTTAACCCCCTACGCGGTACTTCATACATAGATCTTCCCCGTGACATAAAATTTTAAAGAGTCGGTTACAAATGTAAAAAAAGGAGATTATTTTTGTTTTAAATGGGCGTTACTCTCAGCGTTATATTTCGTAAACAAAAACGCGAATCGGGTATCATCGTACGCTAAACATGCAAATAAACTGAAATTTGATGGTATTTCCTTTCCAGTTAAAATTCCTGACATAGCAAAAGTAGAGAAATTAAAAGATGTTGGTTTTGGGTAATAATTTTTGGGTTAGAATATAATAAAGAAAAACGATGTAATTCTATAGTAGGTCCATTATTTTTAACAAAGTGTCGTAAAGATAGACATATCAATTTATTTATTTTTTCCAAGGATACGAAAAATCATTATTGTTACATAAAAAATTTATCGCGGTTAGTTAGTAAACAAATTTCAAAAGACGGTCACGTCATGTACATTTGCGAAGCATGTCTACTTCATTTTCCATCTCAGGAAAGGTTAAATAATAATGAACAATACGATTGTGCCCACATTTGTACAGAATTACCAAACAGTGAAACCTTAAAAAAGAATTGGTTTGGTCCACCTTACAAATGATAAAATAAAATTTGATAGTTATGGAAAAAAGTTAAAGATACCATTCGTAGTTTCTGTTGGTTTTGAAGCATTTTTAAAACCAATAGTATCATGTTCTAACGATCCATTCAAACCTTTTACACATAATATTCAGAAACATAATAATAATGATAAATTATCAAAATATGTAGCATATTGCGGAACTAACTGTGCACAAGTGTTTATGGAAAGTTTATCTAACAATTTAAAAGAAATAAATATGTAGACTTCAAAAATATCCAGTTCCGCTAACAAATGAAGACAAAAACCAAATTTTAAATGCAACTATGTCATATTTGTGAAACAGAGTTAGCAGAACATTTTTATGATTTTGATTGGTACACTGGTAGTTTTATAGGTGTTGCTCATAAATCACGTAGCTCGAAGTTAGACGTGTGTAATGTTTGACTTTATCCATCCGTTTACTGCTATTGTGGCAGGAGCAGATGTGGGAAGTCAAATTTTGTAACAAATTTCGTAAAATCAGTTAAAGAAATATGTAATTGTGATTTTAATCAGATCACATGGTGCTTTGATGAAATGCAACCTTTATATAATTTACCAAATGTTAACTATCATCAAGGAATTCTAAATCTTAATATGTTTGATGGTGAAAACCCACATCTTGTTATTATTGATGATCTAATGAGAGAGTCTGATGGAATAATTGTGGATATATTTAAAAAAGGTAGTCATCACAGGAATCGTAATGTATTTAACACAAAAATTATTTCATCATGGTAAAGGTCAAAGAGACATTTCTTTAAACTCAAGTTATATAATATATTTTAAAAATCCTCGAGATAAAACTCAAATAAGATATTTAGCACGACAAGTGTCACCAGATAACCCAAAATTCATTGAAAATGCCTACAGGGATGCAACTCTAGAGGCGCATGGATATTTAATGTTAGATTTAAAACAGAATACCAATGATTTTTGTCGTATCAAGACAAATGTCTTCCCATTTAATGGTTTCTGTACAGTTTACGTCTCCACAAAAGAGTTTAAATACATCAAGAATCAAACAATTCTAATCATTTGTAAATGATGCATCGTTGACTCACAACGCTTAAAAATTTGCTAAGCACTTTGCATACGCTTAAACCAAAATATAAAAGAGCATTACCTACTTAAAACGTGTGATGAAGAAGAAATAAATTGTATTTGTGAATGTATTCATAACGTTTTTACAAGTTAAGGTACCTCTTAAAGACCAAGATAAACAAAAATTGAATAAACACAAAAATATACTCCGTAAACTAGTGCGTAAGTGTAAACATAAACTAAGAAAAAATATAATTATACAAAAAGGTGGGGCTTTCTTACCAATAATATAAGGTGCAATATTGAGTGGATTAGTAAGTGGACTAGCCAGTTAACATGGAAAATGCAAAGAAAATGATATTTATCGAACCTGGATTGATTGAAACATTAAAACAAGAAAATAAGGTTAATAGTAATTTGTCTCGATTAGATATAGAAATGCAAAATATTATGAATAGTAAGACGGACGACCGAAAGAAGTAGATGTTATTTACAAAAACTACAAAGATACCTTCATTTTACCGAAGAGGATCGTCAACCACTCAGATTACCAATTTATTCTGATACATATAACGAAGATTCAAATAAATCTAAAATTGGTTTTAAAAATAAAGATAGAGATCTAAAAACTTCAGTTGATGCTGCATCTTTGTTGGAGGAGAATCGATCCATTAAAAGTAAAGAAAATGATGCAAATTCACTTTACACATCAGCTCAAATACTGAGGTTAATACCAAAAACTTATAATAAATATGGTCAGTTATTATTAAACTTATTTGGAACAAGTAAAGGTAAAATACATTGGGATAATGAAGGCAAAGTCATAATTGATAATGAAACAATTCCTGGAAGTAATATTGTTGATTTAATAAATGATTCACTAAGACCCTTAAAACGAAGTGATCCGATAGTGTGGGATAGATTTGCTAAAGCATTAAAAGATATTAAAGTACCACTTACTTATATTGGAAATCCAAAGAGATGTGAGTTTATTAACCAGCTACACGTAAAAGATCTGAACAAACCCTCTGAGATTGAAGTTCAAGAGTTTTCCACACCGAGCAGTGGAGATACAAAATCTATAACTAACATAGAGTTTTCTACACCGAGCAGTAGAGATAAAAAATCTATAACTCAAATACGTAAAAAGCTTGAATGGGAAAAGTGGACCCCGTACTAGAAGAAATTAACAGGATTTATTACGATCCGTCTAATCCCGCTGGTTTTGGTAGTATTGATAAATTATCAAAGGTCATGAAGGGTAAAATGGATAAAAAGCAAGTAAAGGAATGGTTACAATCACAAGAAACATACACATTACATAAACATATTCGAAAAAAAAATCCCACGTAATAGGTACATTCTATCAAATATTAATGAACTGTGGCAAGCAGATTTAAGTGACATACATACATGACATATTTTGTGTTATTGATGTATTTAGTGAATATGCCTTTGCACGACCAATGAAAAAGAAAAACTCAGAAACAACTAAAGAATGTTTTGAAAGTATATTTACTGAAAGTAATTTAACACCTATTCACATACAATCTGATAAAGGTACAGAATTTGTTTCAAAAGATGTAAAAAATACTTTAAATCCAAAAAGATTAATTACTATACCACTAACAATCCTGACATTAAGGCCAGTATTGTTGAACGATTTCAAAGAACTCTAAAAATGAAAATGTGGCGTTATTTCACTCATAATAATACTTATAGATATATAGATGTCTTACAAGATTTAATATACTCTTATAATCACAGCATTCACTCTAGTATTAAGATGTGCCCATGTGATGTAAATTCCAACAATATTATGATAATTTGGACTAATCTTTATGATGGACGGTCAAACAAACTTTCTTTAGAAAATCCAAAACCAAATTTCAATGTGGGTGATTATGTTCGAATAACTAAATATAAACATGTTTTCCAAAAAGGGTATGAATCAAATTGGAGTGATTTATTATATCTCCAATAATTGATAGATCTCCATGGGTTGTTTATACAATAACAGATTTACAAAATGAACCAATAGTTGGTACTTTTTATGAAAGAGAATTACAGAAAATCACTTACAACCCCACCTCACAATATAAAATAGTTAAAATAATTGACAATCGTTATTCTGGTAACAGAAAAGAAGTATTAGTGAAGTGGAAAGGTTGTCCAGATAAATTTAACAGTTGGATTTTAGCTTCTAGTTTAAAAGAAATATGAATAAAGAAAGTTTTTATTAAACTTTGCTGAGCAATAGTTCAATGGAATACTTTCCTGATAACAAGACCAGAAATTTTTCAACGAAATTACCAAAAGCTAGGAAATTAGAAGGTGAATGGTAGGTTGGAGTTGTCGAGTTTCAATATCCATGTACCATGTTTACAGTTCAAGATGATGAAAATGTTATATTCATTACAAAATCCATGTTAATGCCTAATGAAGATAAACTATCCACAGTGTACTACAAAAAACATATTCCAGCTACCAACTATGATAACGTTGAGCATATTTTAAGAGCGTTAAATGGTATCGGAGAGAACTTGAAATTTAGCTATAATGAAATAACAAAATTTGTGTCTGTTTCTGTTTTGGATAAAAATATAGCATCCGTAACATTATAACCCAAATTAAGGTTACAACTAGGTTATGAACCAAATAAAAATCTCCTAGAGAGAAATTTTGGAGGGTTACCATCTCAACTATTTCTTTATTGCGACATTATCGATCCTCAGATTGTGGGTGATGTTATGACTCCTTTACTAAGAGTAATTTCATTAGATCCTACAAAATACATTTATGGTGCAAATAAAATGCACGCTTCCTCTCCACCTCACTACTTAACTGTTATGCGAAGAGAGTTCGATACGCTGGAAATAGTTATAAGATCGAGCACAGGACAAAAAATACCATTCTAGTTTGGAACCGTGTGTATTAAACTACATTTCCGAAAATTATAATAATAAATTCTCATCGTGATCATCATAAATGTCCATATGAAAATTATTATACACATCAAGATGGGTCAGGATTTGGAGTAATTTATAAGGGTTGACCATACCAACGCGGTCATGGTATTGGGAGCTTCTTATAGATATATTGATATATAGAGGGGTTATTTAGATCCGTTTTACCTTCACTTTCAAGTGATGCTCGAGTGATTGGCAAGGAGGCATTAAGCGCTGGAGTAGGACTTTTATCAGATATGGTTCAAGCACGTGTTATGGAAGCCTCAATAAAAGATCGTCTAAAGCAAGTTTGTATGAATTTAAAACGAAAGGCTGATGACAAAATTAATCAATTTAACATGACAGGATCTGGATATATAACTAAAAGAAAACGATTGGCCTCGTTCATTCCACCATTAAATGCTAAAGTGAAAGCTGCGAAAAAAACTTGCTCTAAAACCAAAAAATATCAAAGATATATTTTCAAATTAAATATGTCTTTCCTTCATAATAATTCTTGTGAGTGCGTTAAGTCAGAATTGGATTTGTTTGCACTACCGTCTAGTTACACAAACAAGCATTGAAAATGGATTGTGAATTCACTATAAACCAAATTCGTCTCTTGATAATGATGGACCTATCGAGTTTCAAGTTCCTTGGACAGACGATGACTACATAGATTTGTCTCATACATTACTCCACATAAAGGCAAAAGCATTAAATCATGATTCAACTAACTTGATATCGGCTACAGTAGTAGCACATGTAAATAATTGGCTGCATTCACTTTTTAGTCAACTTGATGTTTATTTATACCAAAAACTTATATCACCACCTAATAATACCTATGCATATCGAGCATACATGGAAACCATTTTAAACTATGCTCCTGCTGCTAAACAATCTGTTCTTACTTGTAGTCTTTGGTATAAAGATACAGCAGGAAAAATGGATTCTACAGATGGTAAAAACATAGGATTTGTTAAAAGACAGGAATTGTTTAGTGAAAGTAGGGAAATAGAAATGATAAGACATCTTCACGGTGACATTTTCAACCAAGATAAATTTTTAATTATTGGTGTAGAAGTGAGTGTAAAATTAGTTCGATCAAGAAAGAGTTTTAATTTAATTGCTGGCTCAAACGATGTAAAGTTTAAAGTTTGCATTATGGACGCAACTCTTATTGTCCGACGAGCACGAATTAATCCAAGTGTATTACTCGCACATCAAAAAGTTTTAGCTTCTACCACTGCTAAATATCCTATTACTCGAGCTGAAGTAAAAGTTTTAACAATTCCATCGGGTGTTCAAGGAAAAACTCTTGATAATATATTCTTAGGACAGGTACCCAAAAGATGTATAATTGGATTTGTGAACAATTCTGCATTTAATGGTTCCCGTACTAAATATCCATTTAACTTTGAAAACTATGGTATTAATTCTTTCAGCTTATATATTGATGGTTCAAAAGCTTTGCAACTATATTTTAATAATAGTATGTTTACATCAGCATATCATACTCTATTCTCGGGAACTGGTATTCACTTTCTTAATGAAGGAAATGGAATCTCTTGTGAACAGTATGCCAAAGGTTACTGTCTATTAGCATTTGATTTAACTCCTTATTTATCAGCTAACTCATCAGCTCATTGGAATCTCATAAAGCATGGTAGTGTAAGATTAGAAGTACGATTTGAATCCTCACTGATCATCATCATCATCATCATTACAACTCTTCACAAGTCCACTGCTGAACATAGGCCTCCCCCAAGTAATGCCACAAAGCACGGTCCTAAGCCACCTGCATCCATCGACTTCCTGCATGTCTTACCAGGTCGTCACTCCATCTAGTGGGGGGACGCCCTACACTTCGTCCGCCGGTACGAGACCGCCACTCGAGAACCTTTTTTCCCCATCGTTTGTCGGTTCTTCGAGCTACATGGCCGGCCCATTGCCACTTCAGCTTACTAATCCGTTGGGCTATGTAGGTCATTCTGATTCTACTGCGGATATCCTCATTTCTAAGTCTATCACGCAGAGAAACTCCGAGCATAGCCCTCTCCATAGCTCGCTGAGCGACCTTGAGCTTCTTCATCCGGCCATCCTCACTAATACAATCAATTAACTGTATAGTTTATGCTGAGTTTGATAATATTATTGAAATAGATAAAAACAGAAATGTTACTGTAGACTATAGTAGTTAATGTTATAATGTGTGTTGTGTGTTAGATTTATGAGTTATGCGTAATGTATTTTGTGTGTATCTAACTATGTTAAACATTATAAAATTAAATTAAACAACTTGTATGCAATATATTATTTTTTATTTCTTTATAAACCCCCTATTTAATCTTATACAAAACACTGTTCAAGTTTAAACTTTACATAAGCACACTGAATAAACCACTGAACAATAGCTGCCAAGGATCATCATCATCTTCCTAATCTTTTAAACCACCACCACAATGGAAACACTTGGTCCTGTCTGCACGGCCAGTATAAAAGAAACCGGCTTCTGCAAGATCTTCAGGCTTTTGTCGCATAACGAGAGGCTAGTCTTCGAAACTGAGCAACCGACTAGATTTTGAACTGAAGAATGGATATTCAGCTCTTGAGTACAGAAAAGAGAAGAATATGCAGATTCTTCTCTTTTTCTTCTCCACTCAGTGTTGTAGTTTTGCTATTCAATGACGGGTTCTGTACATGTATGCCACACTCATCTCTTCCTTCTGCTCTTTTCTTCTTCTCAGCAGCATAAGACGACAGCTCGTTGAATCTAATGAGTACACAGAAGTAATTTAAGTAAACAGTCGTTGTTAAAAAAGTGTTTTTTAACTTTTTCACTTTCTGCTTTTGTCTTTGTAATATTGTATACGAGAGCGTTTGTGTTGTCGTAGATGCTATCCTTATTAGTCTTTACATAATATTTAATCCTCGTGGAAGCATGTTTCCAATGATCAGTAGTTGAAATCTTGAATAGCTTCTTCTCCGTTGCTTGGTCTCCGTCGTCAGAATTAGTAGAAATGTATGATACACCATCTCTAGTGGCTCGTGCTACGGTTGACGATAATAGCTTCCTCTTTTTTATTTATGATTCAGCTTCAAAAAAATGATCAATCGATTGCGATTTTCTTTTTCCACCATCGCATGTGTTATTATTAATGACGCTGTAATTACTCTCTTCTTGAGGGGAGAGTGGCGAGTAGTAATACTGTTTATAGGTATTTTCATCGAAGCTAAATGATTTCTGCAACAACACAGTTATCATGTTAATATCAATTTGTTTACACTTAATCACACACACACACACACGTAAGAAAACAACAGAAAGAAAAGTAAGTTTGTCAATAAATAAACACTTACGTCCATGACCATTGATGCGTTGAAGTAACACAAACGTAGTATTGCTCAAACGACCATACACTGACTTCATGACTGCAGCTGCTAGATCTTATATAACACCAGTAAGTTATATCTAATCTAAAGCATTTCCGCAGTAAAACTGATAGTAACTTTATGAGTCAACAAGCTTATCTCGCATTCTTTCGTGTTGGGACTTGCGCTACACCGATGACAAAAATGATGAAATCATCACAAAAGAATGCGATTTACTATTTACAAATCACTATAATTGATCCAGAACCGCGCATCCTACGCAAAAAAAGGACCGCAGATTCGTGATCAGAGCATGCCAAAACCTTTTTTTTTTAGGATCCGTTGACCCACCGTCTGCTGATGAGGGCTGAGGTTCTGGCTCAGTGAGCCAGAACTGGTACAAACTAACTACTCATTCTTGTTTAATATCTATTAAGTTTAGTGTTAAGACATTTTTGTGGTTTTGTGGTGAGAAATAAATAAATTTTCAATTTTCAATAGCAAGAAAAAAACGGAATTCCTCCTCAAAAACTGCCTTATAGTGCAGTGTGAGGTATTGTTCATGTATTATACTCGGTAGTATTCTAAACCTTAGTATGAACGTAGAAGTAATGCCATGGAAAGCATTTCATCATCATCATCATTAAACCTGCCAAAAGTCCATTAGTGAATACAGGTCTAATAGATTGTCTCATAGGGTTATTTACTATAATTGCCACGCTTGGCTGGTTGGTTAGTATTCGCATTTTTTTTATTGTAATTGAGTTGTTATCAGGAAGATGCTACTGGCTATCACCTATTTCGCCTCTTATGATACTCCCGGGATGATATGGGGTAGTGGGTTGTCTTACGCCGTCACTACACAATAAGCATTAATCTTCTTATTTGGGAAACTTTCTACTCCTTTTTAAGGATATTGTGCGCACGGTGGAGTGTAAGAATTGTCATTTGGACAAATTTTGTTGTTTGTTGACGTTCACTGCTCAGAGTGAGTACAAGTATATTTATACTATTATTTATAATTACAAACAACTAATAGTATGTGATTAAACAGTCGCTCAGAGTAGAGTTTGCTGCAAAAGAATTTTATTTATTTTTTATATAAGAAAAGTATCTGTGTTTTATATATTAACGTACAGTTGAAAGTAAAATACAGTTATCTTAATATAACCTAAAAATTTAATGAGTGACGGAATGTCGACTACTAGGCGATCACTTGTAAAGTAGTGCAAGTTTAGTATATGAACTCATTTTATTTTATCATAAACTTTAGAAATATATTTATTCAAATATGAACGAAAAATTCGTGCAAAATGATATGCACAGTTGTCGTAATCAAAAGAGTATAAATCGGATAAAACATTTAAAGTTCTCTCGTAAATTATGTAACGTTCAAATCGTAAATTTAGTAATAAAATTGAATTTGATTTCAGTCTGTGCGCTTAATAATTATTATAGCTTTGTTATACGGTTCCTCATCATCATCATCATCACTATTACAGTCTATCAAAACCCATTACTAAACATAAGCCTCCTCATATATTGCCTCAAGGGGGTACTTGCCATAATTGTTACTTTTGGCAGGAGAGGGGGTTACTGAAGTGTTTTTTTTTATTTTCTAGCTGTAAACAGAAAGTAGCTGCGACCAATATTCTGGTTTGTTTCGCTTGGTCACCTCTTACGAGATCCACGGGACGAAACGGGTATTGTAAATGATTATTGTCTTTAATTCCTTCCTGCAATTCTCTCATGTGAAATCATATTAAGATGGTTGAAAAAAAAAAATTTACAAAAAGTGTCATCGTACTAAGATCATAAATATAAACATTAATATGAATTTTTGAATGTTTGCATGTTTGTTACTCAATCACACAAAAACGAATAAACGGATTATGGTGAAATCCACGCTCTTCCGCTGCGTTCTCCGAGTGGGAATTTTGTGTGAAATGCATCAGAATGCATTCGTTCTCCGTAGGTCCGCTTCTAGACCACTTTTCCGCTATATACGAGTATCATTTCAGTGTGGCTTAAGATTTAAGGTCCCATATTTTTTCTTCGTGTCTTTCAATCCTTTCTCTTTACTCAATGGTGTATAATGGTGATGATATCTGAATAAAAAGTTTCATATACTCATAATTGAGTAGTAGAGCCATGCTGCAGCTATATTAATAGTATAGTTGTAGCACGAATGGGTTGGCTCGACCGGGGAAAGACGACGCTCTCACAGAATACCAGCGTAAAATAGCAGCTTAATGCTGCTGTGTTTCGTATGGTGAGTGTAGAGAACCGGAGACTCTTTTTACTGGAAAAGAGGTATTCTATCTTAGTCCTCACGGCTAACAACGTATCTGCATTTTAATTCGCAAACGAAGATAGATGTAGATGTTTATGGGCCACAGCAACCACTTACCATCAAGTGAACTGTTTGTTCGTTTGTCACCCTCATTCTATAAAAAAAGTGATTTCGGCTTGTCTCCAAAAACAAAAATTAAAACTGAGTATGAGAAAATTGTTAAATATCCTTATGAGAGAAATATAAAAAATTAGAATATAATCATAACAAGTGACTAAAAGCGTTTTTATGGTTGTTTAAAAAAGAAGATAATAATATATTACGTTAGAACACGACGTTTATTCAATAGTTATGTTATTTTCTCGTATATCGTAAAGTATATTGTAATAACAGAAACAGAAACTTTTTTTATTCAATATAGATTATAAATAATACTTATTGAAAGTCACGCTTTTGTTTAATTACCACTGGTTCGAAAAAAAACCTCTGTCCTGGGAAGAACTAGCAAGAAACCCAGGGGGACTTTTTTTAAAAATAACAGCTAACAATCATTTATGTTACACAATTAACAACACAAAATAAATTAGAAATAGCTTTGTAGTGATCACCTCATACCCAGGGGTTATTATCATCCATAAATATTATTTACTATTATTAAATATTATATTAAAAATATTATTACTATCATCTTTACATCCAAGAAATGCCAAAAAACACCACCTGAAAACGCTTAAAAGTCCTGAATTATCGACGTCTATCAAATTTCTGCATGCCTTACCTGGTCGTCTTCTTCACTCCAAATAGGAGGCTGCTCTTGACTTTGCATTTTGAAGAGCATTTGCAATTTGCTTACAGGTACGAGGCTGCCACCCAAAAATCTCTCTTCCCCATCGGTTGTCGGTTCTTCAAGCTATATGGCCGGCCCATTACCACTTCAGCTTATTGATTTAAAGGGCTATATCTTTTACCCTGCTTTTTTATCTTCATGCTCGTCTTAAAAAACAGAAATGCTTTTTTTTTTACCGAACAGATTGTCAAATCAAAACTCAATTCAGATTTTTTCAAAGTGTCGAAAGGGTGAAGAAGGCCGACAATTACCAAAGTTTTTGAGCGAAGTACGAAAAATTTGTCAAAGTTAATTTATCGGATCTAAAAGAAACCTCAAAGTTTTTAATATATAATAAATTGCGATTGGTAGTAACTTCATCATCACATCATCATCATCATTACAACCTATCAGAATCAAATGCAGAACATAGGTCTCCCCCTTGGATTGCACAATATGCAAATATTTACCAAAGTTGCCGCGCTTGGCAGGCCGGTTGGCAACCGTAGTTTTTTTTATTATTTTGAGTTGTTATCACGAAGATGCTGCTACCTATCTCCTGTTTCAGTTTCCCTCTGTCTTCTCTTACGACACCCACGGGATAATATTGGGTGGTGGAAGTTTTTATGCCACCACTTCACGGCGTGTAACTTTCCTATATATAATTTAAAGTTTGCCGGTTAAGTGTATTCTTATGTTGGCTCATCTTCAATTTATCGCCATATAATTTATTTTTCCTATAAGATTCTGTTTATGATGTCCCGTGCCAACTCTACCATTCATTTTTGCACCTTACATTTGCTTTATCATTTTTTCGTCATTCATTCTTGCTACACGACCAAACCACCGAAGAGTTACTTTCATAATTTCATTTTTTTTATTATTTTATTCCGCCTCTAAATGAGTTGACGACCTGTTAGACATGCAGGGGAGATTTATCATTCATCAGATCATGTTCAGCAGTGGACGCGTGAAGGGCTGTAATGATGATGATGATGTTGATACTGCCTTGTATAGGGCATTCCCCACAATTTTTTCCGGGCATTCTCCGCACATTAAAGATTCTCCGATTCTCTAATATCGCCGTGTGATGTTGTTTGAGACACTTCCAGCAATTCGAACAAGCTAGTTTCCGAAAAGCATTTATAATAAGACACATACATATTAATCAGAAAGTTGCACAAAAGAGTACAATCTCTCCATCTTCCGTGTGTGGATTAGATAGATACGTCTTAAGATGAGCATGGACAAAACGAAGAATGTGTCTAACATCCTCCGAAGTTAGTTGGACCCTAGACCATAGACTGGAATGATCCGACTGAAATGGCCGGAACAATATAACACTCTTGATTTTAAACCAAGTAAAGATTAATATAAAAATTAACAAATATTGAAGGAAAACAAATAACCCAAAAAGAATTAGATAAAAGGAAAAGAAAGATTAACACGTAGGTTGCACTATAAAACAAAGGATAACAACTAATACACTAATAATAAAAGTACAACAAATTTCAGACTATTGCCAGTGCGGAACATGCTTAGTACTTACATTTGTTCATCAATAAATAAAATAAAGTTCTTTTGGTTAGGGTGGACTTGATATATTAAATAAGACGCAGTAGAGAGTGGAAACAATATGAGTATTCCGGTGATGAGATTGGCAGCCGCAGCGTTGTTATTCATTACTGAAAGAACTTAAGCATAGAATAATATACTGAAAGTATTTTTTATTTCAGTGTGTATACTAAAAGAATTAAAAATAAATCATTTTTCTATATTTTATCAAAGGGAACAGGCGAAGTGAACGTATGGAATCAAATAAACTCAGCCTTTTATGAGCGTGATTTTAAAGGAAAAATCCAATTCCAATTGGTAAACAAAAATATCATCCACTCATAGCAACGTTATGACCTGGTAGTGGCTTGTATCTTTTACGCACACGGCGCCTTTTTAATTTCACAAAGCAAACATTAATTTTCTTCGAAGGAGCTCGCTTGCTAAGAAAGAATTTTCTTTTCGTTTAAAATAATAAAGAATCTTTCAAAAGAAATGAATTCCTTTGATTGTTTAATGTTTAATTATTTATGAAAACCTACGAAAATATTATGCTGATTCGAATACGAATATCATTCCAGTTTATGTCAAGAAATTAGATATGTTTTCCCATTAATTCTTTTAGTTTTCTAGTACCGTTCATAATTGCAGAAAATCAACTTGGCTAACGCCGATGTTCTATATCCAGTAGTAAAATATACTAAATTCATTGATATACTAAGAACCCACTACAACACACCAATATCTATTTAAAGCAGCGTTTTTAAGTGAAAGATCTAGCAATGTGATCTTTCTATCTTTGAAGAGGCCAATCATCATTTCGATGCCTCATAAATATAAGTACAGGAGCGCCTGCCAAAGATTAATTGTTTATAACTGTTTCAGTTTTGGTCCTAGAATGTTGTTTTACTTTTAAATTCGTACTATTTTAAGATTTGAGACCCTTAGATAATAAAGGATTAGACCTAGTTTAGTGAGTTTCCAAGATAATGTAGTTGACTTAGTATACATCATATAAACCATGGCCTATAATGAGCTAACTGTCACATACACTCGTTTACTATGTATTTGTATATTTACCATATCTTGAGCAAAAAGTATTAGGTTCATAAAAACACAAATACAGAATTGTATTTCATTTTCTTGGATTAATTTACTGACATTGTATCTACAGTATAAACGATAATTAATTAGTTGACTCATTATACACTGATTTTTATGTCCAAAATCGGTTTGATGAAGTAGCTGTAAATTGATATATCTGCAAAATAATCAAGATTTTAGCTTGTTTATTTTTCATATAAAAGAAAAGAACTTTATTTCTTTTTATTTATTATTTATTAAAACCTATTCAATTCATAATCAAGCGGTAAAAGTATTTATACCTTCCATAAACATTACTTAATACACCGCGCATAAAGGTAGAAAACAAAATTTTAATCTTTTTTAGTATTAAAACTAATTAACAAAACAAAATGTCTTATTCCTCTTCCTAATCCAAAAGATCATAAAGATCCATAAAGTCTTTGTGTTTATTTTTGTCAATTGGCAGGGGTTTTTCATAAGCACTGACTAGAAGCAGATCCGCCTTTTCTGTTTTGTTTCGTGTGTTCTTCGGTTTATTCATGCAGTTAATCTATTTAACAGTATTTTCTTCATAGATGTAATTTTATAGTGATCATTTCCTTGTATTTTAATTTCACTTACATTTTTCATGACATTTTAGTTCCATCGCTAGTAGTTGTCCAATTATTACAGTGCTTGAAATGTGTTTTAAAATCAAGAATCAACCTGTGTGACATTTCAATGACATTATAGGACTTGCCATCTGTTTTAGGTCTCGGTATAAATAATCCAGTCTGTGTTTTATTTCCAAATGTGTGACATTCTTCGCATGCGTCTTTTTTGGGCTTATGAAAGGCAATATTTATATTTTTGTTTACAATATCACGATATTGTCGTACAGTAGACGCTTTGCTAGAATAAACATTTGAATCAAACCACTCCTCATAATGCTTGTACATCTTGGGAAATGACAATGAGCCATCCAAATACATACATTTCAAATCTTTGCGAGTATAATGAGCTTCAAAAGGCGCGAGAGCTTCAATATGATCAATCATACCACGTACCATATTGAATGTTATAGTTTTTGGATGGTGATTGGATTCGACAAATACTTTTCCACGATCAAATTTTTCTAGAGCCGTATAAACAAAGTTGAAACTTATCGAGAGGGTTCTAAGGAACATTGTTCTACAAACAGATATTCTTGTTATCTCCGCATTGTCATTTGATTCCAACCATGGTAAATAATATTAAATATCATAAAGCCGCTTCGAATTTTCAAAAACAGTTAAACGCACTTTTAGTATTTTCATAAGGTACATCACTATATTATATTTTTATATATTATATTCCAAAACATCTCAAAAATTATTTTTCGATTCTCTTCTGATATCCTATCAGAACATTTTTGACGGCAGCTTTTAGGACCAGGGCAGGATGTATTTTTCCATTTTTACTGGTGTACTCCATACCTCCATTCATCTTGTATTTTCTCTGGCTATCCTTCCATTCTTGCTTAAATTACTCCCTTAAGTAACCCTTGTCCTTTTTTAATATTTGAACTTCGCTTGCGTCGATTGCTTGGCTGATTAGGAGTACTTACTGCAGAATCAGTATCTTCTATATAAGACCAATCTGTGCCGAACGGGCAAAAATCGGGAGCAAGTGTTATCGAAAGTACTCCGCGAGTCGCTCAAGTCCTACGCCTATAGGTTCCGGAGGATGCTTCTACTGCCGTCTTTGTGGGTGCAGCTGGGGTACTGTGGACTGAGGTTAAATCAAAATGCACGAAATAGAATACAAATGGCAAGGCAGTGGCCAGCGGTTCAACTGCTCAACTGTTCGGCGGAAATCTTCTGACTATTGGTTATTGACCACGGTTGTTGAATACGGTTGGTCAACTACGCTTGTTCTATATCGGTTGTTCACTATCGGTTGGTCACTATATTTTTCAGACGATTTATATTTCTTTAAATTGTTCGGTAGTAACTTACTACTACTAGTGCTATCTGATTTTATTATCATTGTTTACTAGCTGCTATTATCGGCTACTATGTTGTGCAACTAGCTATTACTATCACTTGTGTATTTGCCATTATCAGCTACTATATATGCTAGCTACTATTCACTATTTTCTATATTCAGCTACTTTCTGGGTCTGTACTAGTCACTTCAACTACTACAATGTTACTGAGCCCCGAAGCCATAAGGTAGACTCGAGCGTTACTTTAAAGTGAGCCGCTTGCCATTGCCCGTTTTGCCTCTTTATTGCATAAAATTTTTCTCCATACAATTGTCTTAAATTACAATTTATTCTATATACGATTACTTCCTACACTAACGTATTATACATTGTTAAGTTGGTAATTCAGTTGTCTATTAGCACACCATAAAAGTTTCTTAATATATTAACAATGTAAAAAGTTATTAACCAAAATATCCCAATTTTTCACAATATTTGGGTACATTAATTCTTTAATTTTACTATAAATAGGAAATAAGTTTCATTACGCTAAATATTATTTTATTTCCTTAATCTATAAACCTTAATATAATTCAATACCATGTTTACAATTCTTCTAGAGCCGGGGTTCCAAACCTGGGGTAATTACCCCTGACGGGGTAAATCAGCTTTTCTACAGGAGTAAAAAACATTTCTGATATACTCGTAGAATGTATAGATAGTAAAAATATATGATAGATCTGTGCCGGAAAATAAAACTATTTCTAGCAGCCACGTCGTTGATGGTTGAAACGCCGCATAGGTGAGGGCGGTAGGGCGGTGAAGGGAGGGTCGAGGCCGGACCGCCGCTGCGCCGCTTTCTCCCTGCGCCATTTGACTGTGAGACAACTTGTGCACGAACGCGTTTCAATTGTTATGCATTTCATACTTACCTAATTATTAAAGAAAAACAGTGTTTGTACGTTAGTAGTAACAAACAAGAAGAAATATTATCAACTATTTTTTTTTGTTTCTTAACATTTTTACGTACGAGGGATCTACTTTTTTATTATCCTTAACATTTATTTACGATTGTTTTAAGTGGCATGGCTTCAACATCCGGAAAAAAAACGCTCCTATAAAAAAGCATATTTACAATGGGGTTTCACGCATATTGTTGTCAGGAATATAGAAAAGCCTCAGTGTGTTATATGTAACAAAGTGCTTACTCCAGAGAGCATGAAACCGAGCAAATTAAAAAAACATTTTGAAAAGTTCACAACGACTTCGTAGGTAAAGATATAGATTTTTTCAAGAGAAAAGAGAGCGTTTTGAAGGCTTCCCGATTGGATTCCCCAGGAAATATGCAAAAGACAAATGAATCATATCTTCAAGCTTCATATCAAATTTCTTATCGCATTGCTATGAACAAAAAACCGCACACTATAGGAGAAGATCTATTCAAACCTTGTTTGTGTGATGCAGTATTGCTCGTTATTAGTGAGCAACATGTAACTAAGATTAAACAAATATCACTCTCAAATACAACAGTTCAAAGCCGACTTGAGTAACAATATTTTGGTGACCGTAATACATGAAATTAAAGAAAGTCCTATGTTTGCGTTGCAATTAGATGAGTCTACGGATGTGGCTACGTGTTAACAATTACTGGTATTTACTCGGTATATCAAAGATGACTATGTAAAAGAGGAATACCTGTTTTGCAACTCTTGACAAATACGTATTTGAAACGCTAAAACAGTTTATATAACGGACTAGACTGGTCAAAGCTGGTTGGCGTTTGTACAGACGGGGTGCCTTCCATGATAGGCGTTCGTTCTGGATTTCAAGCATCATGTTTTATCTTATCATTGCCTGATTCATCGATACGCTTTGGCTGTTAAGACGCTTCCACCGGATTTGCTAAGCACCTTGAGTGACGCAGTGAAAATTGTAAATTATATTCGTGGCAGCGCTACAAACTCGAGGTTATTTAAAGTTTTATGTAATGAAGTTGGTGCCAAATTTAATTCTCTTTTATACCACACAGAGGTACGTTGATTGTTGCGAGGAAAAGTTCTAAACAGGGTTTACGAGCTCCGTGAAGAAATTGGATTATTTTTAGAAAAACAAAAAACACAAAAAGAAAAAGAGCTTTTCTCAAAAATAAAAGATAATACATTTGTCGAAAAGCTGGCGTACTCGTATCTTGCTGATTTTTTCAGTGAAATAAACAGTTTTAATATATCATTGCAAAGAAATATAACAAATATTTTGACAGCGCAGGATAAAGTTTGCGTGTCAGCTTTGTGCGTAAATTAGAACTTTACCAACGCAGAGTGCAAGCTGCTATGTGTCGATGTTTACACAACTGTGTGAGCAATTGGTAAATAACAAATTAAACAACATTACGTTTGGAAATTCCGTCGTTCAACATTTATCTGCAGTAATAGACTCATTGAAGCAATATTTTCCGGACATGAATAATCGTCAGTCAAATTATTGGATATTAAGACCATTTTCTACTGATAATGACATTATTAGTGACGAAGATTTAGCGGCCAAAGTAGAATTTCTCGGACTTCGCGAGAATAGTATTTTCAAAGTAGAATTTCAAAATTATGATCTGAGCATATTTTGGCGTAAAGTAGGTGTTGAATATCCTCTTATAACTGACAGAGCTTTGAAAATGCTAATCCCTTTTGCCACCACCTATAGATGTGAGAGTGGTTTTTCTACTTTGGTTACATAGAAAACAAAGACCAGAAACTGCCTCAACATGGAACATGACTTGAGATGCACCTTGAGTGAAACCAAAGCTAACATAAAAAACTTGTGAATGCAAAACAATATCAACCTTCACACTGACTTTTATAAAAGTCAGTGTGCAGGCTGGTATTGTTTTGCTTTTTTTCATATTCATTGCTAATACGTATTCATATTCGCTGCTAATACATTAAGACAGTTAATACATAAGACTACTTTGTAATTTGTGATTAATAAAGATATTTGTATTTATTTGTATTATTTGTTTTGATAACATTTGAAAGTCGGGGTAAAGTCATTATTCCTCATAGGTCACAGGGGTAGCAATATTGAAAAGGTTAGAAATAACTGTTCTAGAGCATAAAAAATATTTCTAAACTACTTATGGACTAATTATTATGCAGTTAATTAATAATTTCTAAAATATTCTATACGTGTCGCGCTCTGATTGGTCGACTTTTTGTTTGTACAAATAAGAGTTATTTTCCTAGCTATTACCAAACGATGCTCTATATTATTACACTTTATTGCATATATATTATTACACTTTTCACTCAGGTTTGTCACAAATACTTTTAATATTATTTTTCAATCACTTTGTTTCCAAACACTTTTCACCGTCGCGAACATATCTCCCGCCGTGCAGCGACGCGACGATCTTCTTTCAGAGGCACTGCATCCATTTCGGTGAGTGACGTTGCGTCTACTTCGGCAGCGGCACGAGTTTCCTGGTTGGCCTTTTAATTAGGCCGTTTGCGGTGCGTACCTCCACAATGCGGATCTGTCCGTCCGCACCGGGGTATACAGCTTCCACCCTTCCACGTGGCCAGGTGTTACGAGGTAACTGGCCGTCGGCTATTAGGACTGGAACGCCCACCTGGAGATTGGGGCCTCGTCCATGGGGCTCCCGCCACTTTTGAAATTTCCGGCAGGTATTCTCGGCAAACGCACCAGGCCCAAAGTAGTCGGTGGCTGGCGCTGGTGGTTGCGCTTTTCTAATGCGACACTTTACGCATTGGCTCACTATCTTTTTCGTGGTGGGTCGTTGTCGGATCACCCAGTAGTGCTGTCGAACCTCGTTGATGGTAGTTCGGTTCCGCAATGATGCAGGCTACGATGCGTCCAGTCGATGTAAAGTTGCGTGATGTGATGATCGCCGTCCAATATAAGTGGCCCTTTCATGTCTTCTGTGACTCCCTTCACAGAAGCGCGAAGCGCGAAACCGTGGAGCGCGAGAGCGATGATCCCGTCGTGGCGACTTTTTTATCTTTACGGAGATCGGCTGTCTCTTGTTTGAAGGAATCTTCTGGGATAACACGAATTAGGAGCTTTTCGGCCTCTCTGATGAATTCGGAGTGTGATGTATTTTTTGACATCTCTATTTTTCACTCGACGATGCGCGAGGTGTCGCGGATTATTTTTCGATTTTCTCCAGTCGGGATCTTGTTGTTTATTTCTTCTAGTCCTCTTGTAGAAGGTTCTATCTGTAGTTTTGCTGCAGAGTGTTATAAATTATAGCACTCTGGCCGTAGCTCGCAATAACCGTTTCCATCTAGAAAACTTGAAATCAGGGACGGCTTCTCGGAGCTGCGGAGCACGACGCGATTCTGTGATGGTCAGGGATCTTTCCTCGCCGGTAAGTTCGGACAACGTGGGTCTTTTAGTCGGCCATGCTGACGGTTCTTTATACAGAAATGATGGACCGTTGTACCACTCGTGATTTGAGTTGAAGTTCGGTGGTACGTCTCTCGTGGCGATGTCAGCTATGTTTAATTTGGTAGGTACCCATCACCAGTCTTCCACCTTACTGTGTTCCTCGATTGCAGCTATTCGGTGGGCGACGAAAGGTTTATAAGTTTTGGAGCGCTTATTTATCCATGTGAGGACTGTTTTGCTGTCAGTCCAATAAGTGACGGCTTCGGACTTCACGCGATGCTCCTGGATGACGGCGGCGGCTACGCGGCCTCCCATCACGGTGGCTTGTAATTCGAAGCGAGGTATAGATGTCACTTTGAGCGGAGATACCTTCGCCTTGACCATGATGAGGCTCACGTGTATTGTCCCATCGGGTGTCGTTGACCTCCAGTAGACTGCCGTTGCGTAGGCGCTCTCACTGGCATCGGTGAACACGTGGACTTGGAGTGTACGTGCGTCGCTGAATCTTGGGTAGCATCTTGGGATGCTCACTGACTTGAGTCGTTCCAGGTGTTTGATCCATGTGAACCACTGGTCAGTCAGGTCTTCGTCCAACTCCTGGTCCCAGTCGGTTCCTCGTCTCCATGCTTCTTACAGTATCTGCTTTGCTCGAATTGTAACTGGGGAGGCGAGGCCCAACGGGTCATACAGCGACTTTACTATTTTGAGTGCTTCCCTTTTGGTCGGTGTCTTATGCAGCAAATCGATTGGAAGTCGTGCGAGCTTGAGGTTGAAGCTCAACTGATCGATACTCGGTTTCCAGATCAATCCGAGTATTTTCTCCTCGGTTTCCTTGTTGCCCAGGTTGACTGATTCAGTTACTTGAATACCTCTTTTCCAGTAAAGGGTCTCCGGTTCCTCTACTCACCATACGAAACACAGCAGTGTTAAGCTGTTGCGCTGGTATTCCAGTGAGCGTGGTCCTTCCCGTCGAGCCGACCCATTCGTACTACTATACTATAATATAGCTGCAGCATGGCTCTACCGTAAAAACTTCGCGGTCAGGTTCAGGTTTTAACGGTGGTAGAGCCACGCAGCAGCTTTGCTGTTGCGTAGGCCGGCTCGGCCGGTTGGTACCACGACTCACAGAATACCGGCTTGAAGTGGGCTCTGCCTCTGCGTTTCGTCTGGTGGTGCAGGCTGACCAGGCCCAGTTATCCCCATCAACATGGTGCGGAATTAAATTTTGACTACCCCAGGAGTACCGGCACCCTGGAGAATCCTCGCTGAGCATCCACGACCATGCTACTCACTCCTGAGCGTGGGTGCTCAGGCTGCCCCGCGTATTATGGGGGCAAAATTCCGCTCAAAACAATAAATGCTCAGACTGAGGCAACAAGACCAAGGCGACCCTGCCACGCTATCCGTGGATTTCTGCAACATCAGGACTTCACTCGAACCTAAACGCCGTCCTACCATCTCGAGACGGCGAAGCCTTGCTCTTTTCTGACCGAGACGCAGGTGTCCTCTCCGCTGATACTTCGTATCTCTCCTACCGGGGCCAAATTGAACACTCCTTGCCTCGGGCTGGAGTTGCAGTACGTCAGAGAGGACATCTGTTCTTGACGCCTCGGCAGTCTTGAGGTTCGGACCTGTCCATCCTTTGGCTACGCGTAGATAGCGACGATCATCCGCGCGTCTACGGGTGCCTCTATAGGTCCCATAGCGGTAATGCCGAAACAGACCGACTCATCGACCACGTCCAAATGGCTACAGATTCCTTGCTACAACAGGTCCCATCCGCAGAGATCGTGATCCTGGCGATTTTAACGCCCACCGCCGAATGGCTTGGTTCACGTTTAACGATCATGCGGGGATCTGTTTATGACTTGCCTTGTGGTCTGACACAGCTGGTTACTTCGCCTACGCGGATTCCAGATGTGAAGGATCATACACCTTCCCTGTTGGACCTTCTGCTGACCTCTCATCCGGACAGATATCAGGTTTCCGTCGATGCCCCTCTCGGCTCTTCGGACCATTGTCTGATCCGGAGTGTGGTGCCACTCACGCTCCCCTCGCGGTTGCGTTCTGCAGGTTGCCGCCGTGTTTGGCATTACAGGTCAGCGGATTGGGACGGAATGCGGTCTTTCTTTGCATCCTACCCATGGGGGCGGGTTTGCTTCTCGCCGGATGATCCCAGCGCTGTTGCTGACTCTGTCACTGATGTGGTGTTACAGGGAATGGAACTATTTATTCCATCATCTGTGGTACCCATCGGAGGCAGATCGCAGCCTTGGTTTGGTCGCTCCTGTAAGACTGCATTACGCAGTAAGCAGGAGTGCTATCAGGCCTGGGCTGAGGCTTCGGCGACTCGGGATGTAAACACCAGCATGCTTAAAAGAAGTATAACTTCGCCTCCAGGTCCTTCAAAGTGTTATTGCCAAGGCAAAGTCAGAGCACATAGGTAGAATTGGCGAGAAACTAGTTCGCTTTCCTTCGGAACCCGTGCATTCTGGTCTCGCCAAGGCTGTCAGGAAATTTCTGTAAGCAATCACTACTATCTCTGCACAGGAGGATGACTCACTGGCCCACGCCGCAAAAGAGAAAGCCGACCTTTAGGCTCACTTTTTGCGTCCAACTCGACTCTTGATGACAGGGAGAACACACCGCCGGCCATCCCGCGGTGTGAGTGCTCCATGCCGGATGTTCGGTTCTCACAGCGCTCGGTTCTCAAAGCACTCTTCTCCTGGACATCCACAAGTCGAGGGCCTGATGGAATCCCCAATTGTGCTGAGGACGTGTGCTCCGGAGTTGGCACCGGTTCTAACGCGTCTTTCCGTACTCCTACTCCTAGGCGTAGTCCCGAAATCATGAAGACAGCTTTTGTCCAACCGATCCTAAAAGGCGACCGCTCAGACCCGTCCAACTACAGGCCTATCGCCATCACCCCTTGTTCTCCAAAATTATGGAATCCATTATAAACTGCCAGCTCATGCGGTACCTTGAGGATCACCAGCTGATTAGTGACCGCCAATACGGTTTTCGTCAGGGTCGATCAGCTGGTGATCTTCTGGTCTACCTGACTCATAGATGGGCGGGCGGTAGAGTCCAAGGGAGGCATTGGCCGTTAGTTTGGACATGGCGAAGGCTTTCGATCGGGTTTGGCACAAAGCACTTCTTACGAAGCTCCCTTCCTATGGGCTTCCGAGAATTTTGCAATTGGATCACCAGCTTTCTTGCAGATCGGAGCATCAAGGTCGTTGTAGACGGTGCATGCTCCGACTACAAGCCTATTAACGCTGGTGTTCCACAAGGCTGCGTGCTATCACCAACGCTGTTTCTTCTGCATATCAATGATATGTTGCAAACCGGTAGCATTCATTGCTATGCGGATGATAGCACTGGTGATGCTCTATACGCCGGCCGTGCGAATATTTCTCAGGAAAACGTCGCCGAGTACCGGAACAAACTTGTGTCTGAAGTCGAGTCTTTGCTGAACAAAGTCTCGGATTGGGGGCGACTAAATCTAGTCCAGTTTAATCCTCAGAAGACACAAGTTTGCGCGTTTACCGCTAAAAAAACCCTTTGTCGTATCTCCTCAGTTTCAAGGCACTCCCCTTGTTGCCTCAGCCAGTATCGGAATCCTCGGCGTCGACATATCGAGTGACGTGCAGTTTCGCGGTCACTTGGAAGAAGGCCAAATTGGCCTCTAAAAGCAGCGTGCTCAGCAGAGCGGGACAGTATTTCATGCCGGCACAACGCCTGCAACTTTACAAGGCGCAGGTTCGGCCTCACATGGAATACTGTTCCCATCTCTGGGCTGGGGCTCCCCAGTGCCAGCTCCTTCCACTTGACCGCATCCAGCGCAGAGCGGCTCGAATCGTTGACGACCGAGTCCTTCCGATCGGCTCGATTCATTGGCGCTGCGAAGAGATGTTGCATCTCTTTGCATTTTCTTTCGCATTTACCACGGGGAGTGCTCTGAGGAATTGTTCGGATTAATCCCAGCCGCCACATTTCACGAACGCACATCGCGGCAGAACTCCCGATACCATCCACATCATCTGGATGATTGGCGGTCCACCACTGTGCGATTTAGAAGATGTTTTCTTCCTCGCACAACTTCCTTGTGGAATAGTTTAACACTAGCTATTTTCCGGACCGATACGACTTAGGGACCTTCAAGAAACCTACTCCTTTTTAAAAGCCGGCAACGCATCTGCAATTCCTCTGGTTCCCTGGTGTTGCAGTTGTTCATGGGCGGCGGTGCACTACCATCAGGTGAGTCGCGCTCGTTTGCCTCTAAAAAAAAAGGTTCTAATTCTTTTATAACTTCTGGTACGTTGGAAACCCATTTTCTTAAGTTGAAGTTCGCCTTTCTGTGTATGTCACGTACTTCCTTCGATATTCGCGTTGCCTCTTCCAGGGACAGGAAACTGTCGAGATAGTCGTCCATAAAGTGGTTTTGGACGATGGCTTCTACGCCTTCTGGATACTCGTCGATATGTTTCTTAGCATTCCAGTTTTTGGCGAATATGGCTGTGCAGGGTGAACTGGCTGCACCGAAGAAGATTGACGTCATTATATATTCTTGTGGAGCTTCATCACGTCGATCCCCTCTCCAGAGATATCTTAAGGCGTCTCTGTCTTCGGGTCTGACTTTAACTTGCATGAACATTTCGGTTATGTCCGCGGAGATAGCGATACTATGGCGTAGAAAATGCATCATGACCCCTGGTAGTGATTGCAGTAGATCTGGACCTGGTCGTTCAATGCCACCCCCTTTGTTTTGGCTGCGGCATCGTGCACTATTCGAAACTTCTCTGGCTTCATCGGGTTGTGGACGTCGAAGTGGGACAGGTACCATGTATTTCCTGGTGTACTAGTTTTCGGCGCTATCTTGGCGTATCCCTTTTATACTAGGGAGTTCATTTGTTCACTATATTTCTGTTTTAGATCTGCGTCATGATCTAATTTCTTTTCCATGGAAGCGAGCCTCTTGATTGCTGTTTCATAATTGCCAGGCATCTCGATATCCTTTTTCTTCCAGAGAAGTGCTGTTTCTGTCTTCTAACTGACGGATGCTGCTATTAAGTATATCTTCAGCTTTTTCTCTGGATCAGTCTGGTCTTCTTGGGTTGATGATAAAAGATTCTAAGCGAAATATTCACAGAGTTGATCATCTATGGTCTCGCTCGTGTGTAGCTCATTGGCCGCGTGGACGCTGATGCAGAGCTTTGTGTGTGCCCGTGTAGCACCCATCCTAGTTCTGTGAGCGGGCGATTGGCTGGTGCGGCGGATCTCTGAGGACTTGGTGGCTATCAAAGTCTCCAATTGTCCTGTCCTATCAGGATCCTCAGGTTGCCAGGTCATATGTCAGCTGCTCCTTTGGGTCTTTTAAGTGATTGCGCACTTATGTCTGTTGCTGCACAGTCTGTGGCTGAGTTTAGGGCTTGCGACCGTGCATGCTCTGAGCACCTTTGCTGTGGTGACTCTTCAGCGTAACTTTGACTCTTCAGGACCCCGGTGAATCGAGAGAAGTGTTCCCGATAGCGGTGATCTAAAAGGGGTCAGAACGCCCTGTAGTTCCAATCTGTTCGGCGATCTCTTAATCCATTAATGAGACCGTTAACCCATCGTCCAGCAGGGCGTGTGTTTTTACAGCTCCCGCCGGTCCAATTACTCGTACTGGAATTATTTGTAGGTAGGCTTGATGCTTTGACACAGCAAATGAGTTGGCCACGGTTTTTTGTGGTTCCTTTTCTATAACCTCTATCTCCTCCTTTTTATTATAGTGGAGAAGTCGATTGTGTCTCGCGGTGCATCCTTCTATTCCACACTTGATGGTTTTGCTTCTGTGTGTTTGATTTTTGTAGCGCAGACAGTGGAAACATAAATTATTTTCCTTTGCGAGTTCCCATCTTTTGTTGACATCTGCTTCTTTAAATTTGTTGCAGTCGGATCCGTAGTGACCTTCTTTTTCAAACACTCTGCATCTTGGAGACGGTTTGGTAGTAGTTACGTGTGTTCTATATACCATATGTTGCTCTGCGCTTCGTTGATAATTTCTGGAGGTGCGAATGCACTGCAGAAGCGAGCTTGTTCGGTGACAAAATTGCTGAAGCAGCCGAGTTCTGGTCTGGAGTTGTACTTCTCGGTGTAGATTCTATACCACTGTGCGCGTAGGTTTGGCTTGTCGGTGAGGTGTCGTGTAGCTGCGTTGATGAGGTAATGATCTCAGTGCTCGAAAGTGACGACGCTTCCTCACTTTGCTCGCGAATGTGCAGACATCTCTAGGTGCTTCTGTGCGGCGTGCTAATCCTCGTAACTTCTCGGTCTGCTTGTGCGATTGATCCCACGACGTCAAATGCAGCTCTAGCTCATGCATGATCTCATCTGGCTTAGCATGCCCGATGAGTTCTGAGCTAACTGTTTCCAAGGCTCTTCCATGTAGACTTCTTCTTAGTCTCGCAGTGTTTTCAATATCATTGAAGTAGCCTCGGGTTGTCTCGTAGATGGCATGGAATGAAAGCCATTCGGTGTGTACTCCGCTGAAGCTTGGCAGTGTAATTATAGCTTTCGACGCTGCGAAAGTATGCGACGATAGTGACGCACTCTCTGGTTTTGATTTGTCAGTGAGTGCGGCGACAGCGGATGTGAGCTCTACTATAAATGGTCGGAGCCCCCTGTCTTCATTGGTAGAGGGTTCCGGGTTGAGCTTCTGTGGCATGAGATTCTTGGGTACATCTACTGGATAGGGGTCCTGGTGTGTGAGATCCTGTTGAGGCTCACTGAGGTGGACGACTTCCGGGGGTGGCTTTGGTACTGTTTTAATAAGTGGGGCCTCCCCTCAGGTAGTTGCGTCTTGAGTTGGCTGCTGCTTGGCTGCGGCATCTTCCAGCCAGGATCGGACGTACTCACTTTTGGAGTGACCATCTTCATCGTAGTCATCTGATTCTTCTTCTTCAGCCTTCTGTAATGAGATCTGTGCGAGTTCCAGTTTGATCTTCAATACTTCTTCACGAGCCTTCAAAATTCTTCTATTGGGCCGAATAGTCATCATTGACTTCGTACAGTTAGTGGTGTGGCCCCTCGGTGGCTCTTCGGCACGGGTGTCTTCCTGGGCTGTCGACGACGATGCACGGCGAATTTTCTCGTTGCCTTCTATCTGTTCCCTCTGCTTCATTGTCCGGGTTGTAGTGGCCGGCGCAGGCAGCGGTACCCCCTCCCCTCGGGACGGCAACATGGCGTCTCAGCGCCCTCTATTGTCAATGGTGAGCGTGGTGGCATCTGGTGGTGGATGGCCGCGGCATTGTCCGATCAACCTCCTTCCAGATCAACGGTCCACGTCTTGGCTCCCCTTCCTTGCGAGAAGGTGATCGGCATCCTGACTCGGCGAAATCCAGCGGCTTCTATACGGCAACGACTTTGTATCCGGTTCCGAAGGACCAACGGACTTATCAGGTTCCGAAGGACTAACGAATTTATCCGGCTCGAAGGACCAGCGAATGTGCAGGACGAGCGAAACTCGGGAGTAAGTGTTATCGAAAGTACTCCGCGAGTCGCTCACGTCCTACGCCTATAGGTTCCGGAGGATACTTCTACTGCCGTCTTTGTGGGTGCAGCTGGGGTACTGTGGACTGATGTTAAATCAAAATGCACGAAATAGAATACAAAAGGCAAGGCAGTGGCCAGCGGTTCGACTGCTCAACTGTTCGGCGGAAATCTTCTGACTATTGGTTATTGACCACGGTTGTTGAATACGGTTGGTCAACTACAGTTGTTCTATATCGGTTGTTCACTATCGGTTGTTCACTATCGGTTGGTCACTATATTTTTCAGACGATTTCTTCAGTTGACTATTTCTTTAAATTGTTCGGTAGTAACTTACTACTACTAGTGCTATCTGCTTTTATTATCATTGTTTACTAGCTGATATTATCAGCTACTATGTTGTGCAACTAGCTATTACTATCACTTGTGTAGCTGCTGTTATCAGCTACTATGTTGCTAGCTACTATTCACTATGTTCTATATTCAGCTACTTTCTGGTTCTGCTACTAGTCACTTCAGCTACTACAATGTTACTGGTGGCTCTTCTCCTTCTTTTGGAGGTTTTGCAGGTCTCGGTGTCCCTCCCCTACCTGGGTGTCATCGCGGGGGCAGCTCCCCAGTTTTGGGTGCTGCGATTGTGCGCAGCTTGTACGTTGGTGTGTTGCGTATTACACGCCATCCGATCGAGCGTCAGGACTCTCACTCGTCCCCGGCGTCCCCGTCGCCGGGCAGGAGCTTAGAAGTTCACGTGGGTGGTCGCCCGTCAGGTGGGCCGGGCATGGAGAGGTGCTAGATTGTGAAGGTGTTGGTGTGGCCGTTATCCGCGCGGTCGAACAACCGTCTCAGTACGGGCCACAAATTCTTGGATTGATTCGACCTTAAGGTCGCGTGAAATAACGTCATTTCTGACGTAACGACCAGCTCCCACGATCACTCGGAGCGCAAGATTTTGCTGGGCCTGCAACCTCTTGCGCTGAGTGGCTGATGTCAACGCGTACCAGGCTGGTGCTGCGTATGTCAGCCGCGAGCGGACGTAGGTTTGTAGATGGTGATTTTAGTTTTAGGTTTGAAGTTTGGATGCCAGTATTGGGTATAATTTCGCTCGCGCAGCTCTGGCCTGTCTCACTACGTGATCGACCATCGGGTCATGCGCAGCGAGCGATCAATCTGGCATCCTAGGTACGTGATAGTTCTCAACCCCACATCCTGCCCGCGGGTTGCAGGGTTGGTGGTGTACGCATCAGCCTGGTCATGAAGGCGGTGGTCTTCCGACGTTGACCGCCATCCTCCATCTGTCCAGCCACTGAGGCAAGTCCAGCAGTCTCTGCAGCTTCTTGGCCGCGATTTCTACCCGACGAGATGACGTGAAATGCACTGTCGTCTGCATAAACAGGACAACATCTTCTTCCCACTCCTCGGAGGCCTTGGGTGTGGGGATGTCGTTTGTAAAACCGCGTACAGGTGCGGTGATGGGCAGCTGCCCTGTGGCACTCCCGCTTCGATCGGTCGTGCTACCGAAACAGCCTCTTCGATGTTGACGTGACTCCGCCCTCTAGGAACGACGCTATTAGCCGCACAAGCATTGGCGGCAAGGTGGTGTGTTATTAATTTGTACAGTAGCCCTGCGTGCCACACTCTGTCGACCTTCCTCCATATCGAGAAGGACCTGAATGCGGCCGCGGTTATATTCGCCGCATAGTGTAGCACGCGGGCCAGTTGGCTGTGGTGGAGTGTGCTCTGCGGAAGCCAAATTGCTCCTCGCGCAGAGCAACATGCGGCAGTATTCTGTGAAGGTGAGTTTTCAAAGAGTTTTGCTATGTGCGGTAATAGCGTTATGGGGCGGTAGCTAGCCGGGTGCCTCCTGTCCGGCTTTGGTAGCACGATGATCTTGCCCTGCTTCCAGATGGTCGGGAAGTGGCCAGTTCTCAATATGCCGTTTGAGCCTGGAGTTCCACTCCCCCTTCTGGGCAGCTGCTTAATGGCCATGGTGGTGACACCGTCGCATCCGCGCTTTGCGGTTTGGCAGGCGCATGATGGCGCGCCTTACCTCCGCTGGCGAGATAAATTCATCGCCCGTGGTGGCGGTGCCGGGTTCGAAAGGTATTCCTGTACGCGGTTTTCTATGCCTTCTGCATGCTCTGCGTACCCTCTGCTATGTTGTTGGGTTGAAATTGTTGCTCCAGGTGTTGTGCCATCATTTCCGCCCTTTTTGGGCGTCATAGACCCTATTCCCGTGTTGTCCAGGTGGGCAAACAGGTGCTGGTGTTTGGTGAGAGCTGCCGGTTGAGGAGATGCAGTGAGGCGGGGTGTCTCCGAGGCTTCGTCGACTCGCCTCTCCATGCATCCCCCTGTGCGCTCTTATTGCTTCCGACAGCTCTTCCGTCATGGAGTTCAATTTCCTTTTTATTGGGCACCGTGTTCGTGCCCGAGTTTCCTCAGCTTCCCTTCTCGGACAGCTGTAGTTTTAGGTTTCGAGGTTCCTCCCCCAGCGCCCCGTGGAGACAGGGTGTGAGGAGAGTTGTAATTGGTTTGTAATTGTGTGTGAGGTGCAGGCCGCTGTCTCCACATCTTCGGTGGTAATGGAAGCGCCGAGTCGGAGGTCCTCCAGCTCTTCGGAAGCAGTCCAGTTAGTCCTCATTTAGGGCTTCTGGGCACTACGGCGTCCGCACTAGTGTCTATGGTGAACAACACGGGAGATGCTGCGTGTCGAGATCATGCAGCACCTCTGGTCATATTGGGTGGCATATGATGACACAACACAATGTCGAGGACATCGGGCTGCTGTAGTGGGTGTGAAGGGAAATGGGTGGGCTCATCTGGGCCCAATACCTCATATCCCATTCTTCGGCATCGTCATACAATCTTTTACCAGGAGGAGTTATTTTCGTGGAGCCCCAAGCGGATGTTTCGCGTTGAGGTCTCCAGCGATTATGCAGGTGTTGTTGCGTCAAATATGGTTCTTAAGTCCTGGGGGTTAACGAGGTACTGGGGGTCGGTATGCGGCGAAGACCCTCGTATCGGTGGTCCCACCCTCATCCTTATGCCCTTTGTCCTCGTAGATGTAAAGTCGGTGATTGTCTCTTCTTCGTGCATGACATCCCTCTCTCACAAGACCCGCCTGTGCCTTCCGGGAGATCTCATCATGTCGATACACGAAGTTGGGAGTTCAATTTTGCAGAGGGGTGCAGTTTGTTCCCCAGCAACACAACCTGTATTTTTGTGCTGCTGGACCAACGTTCTAAATAGTCAGCGACCTTCCTGTGATGCCGCCGGGGTTCCAATAACAGATTTTAATTTGGTGGCCTGTTTACAGTGGAGGTTGGGCTAGGGCGCTGAGTATCCTTGAGGGGTTGGTGCCAGTTGTCATAGCTGTTAGGACTTCTCCCAGTATTTTAATAACCACTCCAATTGGGCGAGGGCTTCTTCAATTGTGGTTGGGGCCTGGGTCTGGGCCTGAGGTTGGTGTGTGACTATTGTGGTCCTTCGTTGGGGTGGTTGGTCTCCAGGGGTTGGTATGTATTTGTTTGTGCTAGTTGGTTGGCACCAGGGAAGGTCGTGTGGCGCGATTGTTGTTGCCGCTGCTGTGTGGTAGCGACAGGTGGAGAGAGGGTGGACGTACCTCGGACCTGTTCCTGTATGGCCGCCTTCTTCTTCTTCTTCATCCCTCTCCTTTTTCTTTGGGCGCTCAGTGCGCTCAGTGGGATCGTTCGCTGGTGTGGCCAAGGTCGCCCCAGTCGATGCAGAACGTGGTTGGCGCCGGAGCAGGTATTGTAACCTGCCGCTGTTGTTGCGGCACCTGGGGTTGTATTTGCGTCTGCTGGGACGCTGCAGTTGAGGTTGTTGCGGTTGCTGTGTGGGTGGTGGAGTGGCTGCCTTTGTGGTGCCTGTGTTGTCTGCGGGGGCATGGGAGGCTGGATATTTATACCCCTCTTCCGTGCAATCCGCTGTAGCACCGGGCACCGTCTGTCGTTGGCCGCATGAGCCTTTGTGCAATTTGCGCACTTAGGCTGGGCATCACGTGGCTGTGGGCATTCTGATGCGACGTGGTCGCCCGCGCAGCGGACGCATTTGCAAGGTCTGTGACAATTATAAGAGGCATGTCCGAACCCCTGGCATCTGTGGCACTGTGATGGGCCGGCTCTTCCTTGCCAGCCCTCGATGGAGACGCCGGGCATGAACAGCAGCTCGTCGATTTTATAGAGCCTGCTTAGTTCTTCGGGTGAAAGGTGGTTCATTTTAACATGAAAAAGGCAACCAGGTCTGTCTCTCTCTGGAGGTTGCCCGGCCTGAACGTGACCGAAGCCTTTCTCAATAAGGGCCTCCTGGATGTCTTTTGATCCGTGTCGGCGGGGAGCCCTCTTAGCCCCCCTTCGTGGGTTGTTCGTCTTGTGGAGCGTAGCAATACCACGCAGAGGTGGCATCCTCTTTACTATGCTCTATCAGGTATTTTTGAATTTTCTGTACTCTATATCGGATTGGGGCGGAATCTAACACCCTTTCCAAATGGGCGAGGCGTTAGGAGCATGGCCTAGGAGTGGTGAAGTGTTTGAAGTGCTTCGCCCAATTGGGGAAGCACTCACAATTATAGGAGGTATTTGGCTATTTGACTCTCTGTGGGTTCTTGCGGCCTCGGTGTGAGCGGTGGGGAGGTGATAGTGGGGCCGTTCTGGGTGCTGCTGCTACGCGCGCATAAGAATCTGGCGCCGAGGATGGACCAGGTGTTGGCTCAATGCTAGCGGTTGGTCTTCTTGCATGGGTGCAAGGTGGCGTAGGAGGTACTATTGAATTCCCTCTCGCCTTCAGGATCCTGCTCCCCGAACTCCTGCATGTCTGTTGTTTTACAGGTTGGGGAGGTTGTTGGGGATGGTGAGTCCGGCGGCAAGTTGTGTCTCGTCACTGGTTGTTTGGGCGGAGATGGAGTTGTTGTGGAGGTGGAGGTAGATGGCGATGCCGAATCGGAAAGAGAATCCGAGCCGGCCCTCAGCCTTTTCTCTTCTTGCAGTTGGTCCTCGTCTATCTCAGGTGGTGTTCTTCTCCTCGAGGCAAGGTTCCGGCGAGGTAGTGGAGCCGGTTCGACGCTGGGTGGAGGCTCAGCTTCACCAACGCCGAGCGCGGCGCCGGTGGCCGGTGGACTCCCTTTTCGCCTCGGGATCAGGCTGTACGGCGGAAGTTCTCTCGACCTCTCAGGAACGAAGAGGTCTCTTTCCATAAGGGGTCTGTCAAGAACTCCCTGACGCCTATCAGGTGGTTTTCGGCGTGGTGGGGGAGGTTCCCCCTTATCCGACATCTTTACGTGTGTGTTCTATTGCTGGCTTTCACCCTCCCCTCGGCGCGTGCAACCCAAGGTGAGACCCGTGGGGAGGCCCAGCAAGGCGCCCGCAGCGGGGAGGGGTGTGTGAGGCTCTTATGGGTTCTGGCGTAAACTCACACTAAAAGTGCGGCACACTGCAATGTCCTTTTTAATTATAAAAAGGAGGGTACAGTGGAAAATAAGGCAAAACGCAAAGTAGGGCACAGCAATGGTGGTGTCCTTTGCACTTACCTTTTGTAGTCCGTCCAGGAGAGCGCCAGCGACGCCTCGACGCCTCACGGAGTGATCTCGACGTTCGGCGGAGTCGTCAACTGGCACAACACATACACAAAACTGGGAGCGCGATAGACACGTCCGTCTCGTAGCACGGCCCGGAGCGAACTGTACAATGTTACTGGGCACCGAAGCCATACGGTAGACTCGAGCGTTACTTTAAAGTGAGCCGCTTGCCATTGTCCGTTTTGCCTCTTTATTGCATAACTTATAAATTTATTCTATATACGATTACTTCCTACACTAACGTATTATATATTGTTAAGTTGGTAATTCAGTTGTCTATTAGCACACCATAAAGGTTTCTTAATATATTAACAATGTAAAAAGTTATTAACCAAAATATCCCAAATTTTCACAATATTTGGGTACATTAATTCTTTAATTTTACTATAAATAGGAAATAAATTTCGTTACGCTAAATATTCTTTTATTTCCTTAATCTATAAACCTAATTCTAATTCGATACCATGTTTACAATTCTTCTAGACCATAAAAATTATTTCCATAATTTTCGGGACTAAATATTACGCAGTTAATTAATAATTTCTAGAATGTTCTATAACGTGTCGCGCTCTGATTGGTCGACTATTTGTTGGTACAAATAAGAGTTATTTTCTTAGCTATTACCAAACGATGCTCTATAATACAATACTAAGGTTGTAAACATGTAGTAAAATTATATTATTGCACTTTTTCACTTAGGTTTGTCACAAATACTTTTAATATTATTTTTCAATCACTTTGTTTCCAAACACTTTTCACCGTCACGAACACAATCACTGGTATGAATATCAGTTACAGTTAAACTAACGTTTATATAACTATTTGGACTAGAAAACGAAATCGCTGGTAAAGGTATGGGATTATAATGTTCTTAGTCTTAAGTCCATTTACATGTATCTCGATAGATGAGGATTCTCTTGAATTTTCTATTATTGATTGCGAATAGACTGACTCAGGTGACTTATCAATAATACTATCAGGGAATATGGAGGCTTTGGATGGCAAAATTTCTAGGATACGTTCACTATCTTCTAGGTCTACGTAATCGATAATTGACAGTTCATCTTTGGTAAAGTAAGCACCAGGTGGCAAAGGGAACTCTGAAAATAAATTAAATTACACGCTCTTTAAATTATGCCATTAATGAGGCAAATTATGGCAGCACAGACTGACAGCCAAACGACAGTTTAAAATTAATCCCTTTACTACTAAAACTTAGAATATTAAGTCATGTGTAATATTACTGTAAACTATCACGACGTATACTGGTCTATCTCAACTTAACCCAGTATAGAATGTACAGAACTTTTAATAATTTATAATTTAAAAATAATGTGATTATTTACTGTCATAATTATAATTTATATAAGCTAATGTAATGAAAAACTTAAACTACTTACCATTTTTAAGAAAAGATTCCACTGATTCATTATTTTCAAAATTTTCGTGAATACCTGATATAATTTGAGGGTCTTAAATCTACTAAATTATGCATAAGTTTTGCTCTAGCGTTTTGCAGTGTTCTCTCCATGTGTATTTAAATTAAAATATAGTGATTTTATAATTCATATTTTATATTTCTAATATATTGATCGCAAAATATACACCTAAATTGACAGACTCACGCGCCACGCAAACGCTGTATTTCGGTCGGTTATGTCGGTCCAGTTTGCACATGTCGCCCAAAGTACCTTACCCGCGTCCCGCGTATACTGAATCCGATTAGTTAGCTTAGAGTACGTCGTATTGAAATTTTAAATAACACAACATGAACCAGTATACGTTAGATTATTCCAAAAGTATTTATGAATTTTAGGTTTTTTCGACATAGTCTGATAAATAACATGTTTTTACAATCAATACCGTCAAAACCTGAAAATACCTAAAATGTTAGATGACTCACTATACTTAGGAGCTATCGAGTTAACATTGTAGTTAATTTCAATTAGTGGCCTTGACCTGGAGAGTACGAATTTATAGGGTTTCCCGACCAGGGACAGTAATAAAACATGAACGTCGAAATAACATGTCAATTTCTGGATGCCTCATCAGGTCAATATTTCACTTAGCAGGTCTAGGTAGCCCTTGGGGGGCCACGCTACGCATGCCCGCATAAGACTACAATTCGAAAAACTTTCTTCCACGTCGGTTGTTGGTTATTTGCCATATTGCCAACCCATTGCTACTTTCACTTATTGCCGTCCGGTTATGTATGTTATATTGTCCTTCGCTACGTTACGCCTTTGCCACGTTATGGAATCTAAAAAGCTAACTTCGCGTATAGCTCGCACTAAGTGTGAATTATGGTGAAAGCTTTGAAAGTTAACTTTGGACATTGACAATTAGAGGAGAGCGATGGACACTACGTGCGTCAAATTTGTGGTAGCTGGTATGCTCGGGTTTTCATTAAACCTTCAAGCTTTAACAGTTTTATTAGTAACTTTTTTATTATAATGACCAAAATGTTTATTATCTAAAGAACGTGTTTTTAGACAATCATAGATCTGTTCGATTCATTAAATAAACTTCATTTTGATAGGCCTTAAAATATTTAAAAAAAGGATAGCCGTGGTTTTTTTGCGGTTTCCTATCAAAGGAACATCATTTCCAAATGGTATAAAATTAAAAAAGACGAATTTAAATTTTTTGCCTGGTATAATAAATAATTACGTAATATATTAATTTCAAGTTAAATATATAAACAAAATAAGATAGTAGTTAAAGATGAAACAAAATATCAGTTAAAATTTGCGTGTATTATTGCTGAATTTTTTAAATCATTACTAAATTTGGAATAAATATATTATAATAGTATGAAAATTTGCCTGATTACACAGGGACCAACCACATATCCAGCCAACCGCAACACGGCGTCAGTCTAGTCATCCTATATTACGGTCGGTATAACATTACGGCGCTTTCTAAGCAATTCAATTATTTTTTACGATCAGGTGGAACGAAATGACCGTCGGATAAAATGGGACTATGTCTTGTATAATCTTTGGCTATCTTAGATAGCATGAAGTCTTACTATACCTATACTTCAATACTAATATAATTTTATAATAAACCATTTTGTTTGATTTGTAATTGTTTGTATACTCTATAGGAGCTAATATCTTCTAAGCCTCATTTCTCTTCATGTATATCTTCTCACTATTCTGAGGACGTACTATCACCTGTTATTACAACACAATTTTGGCCCCAAAAGAGAGTAGCTTCGCTATTTCGTACATTGACATCAAATAATCCAATCCACATTAAGTTGGCGTTTAATCAAATAAACAAAATCTGCATTAAATCGCATCGCAGCAGTTTTTGTTCATTTAATTCGTACCATGACCTCAGTTTTTTTGCCTGAAGTCTATCGCTTAGGCGTCAGAATAAGCGGTTCAATACAAGCTTCTATTTTCTTAGATTTAATTGTATTGTTTTGGATTATTGTTATTGTTTTATATTTTAAAAAATCTAAAAAAATATAATGACGTGTTTAGTTTTTAATGTCGCTCAAATTAATTTTAAATGAATTATTAATTTTAATTGCACGCGATTAACAAAGGAGGGAAACAAGAAAATAGTCGAATCCTTCTATGAATTGGATCAAATGCAATTTATTAAATCGTTTTAATTCTCGACGTTTCGGGTGCTTTACAGCAACCCATGGTCACGAATTTTTGTTTCGATCTACGCAGAATGAGCTTACAGTATCTTGAAGATCAAAGTGGACGTATGAACTTCACTTTTATTAATTTACTTAACACACGTAAAAATTACATAAAAAAATTATCGTAAAATCCTACAGTGTTATAGTGCTCAGAATGCTGGCCGCGTATCTATTTTACTAAGGTAACTACTCTTGCGGCCTCGTTGGTGTAGTGGTCACAAGAAGCGTGACTGCTGATAATGTGATCCCGGGTACAAATCCCGGTTCAGGCCTAAAATCAGTTGTTGTGATTTATGGCATGAAAATCTAACAAAGACAGAAAGTTGGTGGTGTTTCACCCACGTGCGTCGGAAAGCACATTAAGCCGTTGTTCCTGAGCCTGGTATCTTTTCATTTCTGTCGAATTGAGTCACAGTCACACACTTGTGCACTATAATCCTGACTGTGTAGATGGCTCCATCGTCCAAGACCAAGCCTCCATCGAGACTGACTGCTGTAACCTAAAGTCGGTCTGAAAGACATTATTATGAATGTACAGTATTAGTTAGTTACTATATCTATGGATCTGAGGTATCTAGCGCAATAGACAGATTCTACAATGTATATTACAGAAGGTGATTTTTTTGTTTTTCGTTGTTATTATTTTTTAAACTCGCGTAGTTCAGAGAAAAGCCCTCAAACTATTTTTATTCATTTATATAACCTGTAGAAACTTATTAAAACTTTATTTATTTTTATCTTTAAAATGTTGTGAACAAGATTGAGGTTGTAGTCAAACTAGGATCCGTTATAGTTTAGTCAAAGTAGTTTATCTGTTTTTGGTAAGTATGATGAGTTATTTACTTCATTGGTTTTTGATAATATCAGTTTAATGAAGTACACGCTTACATGAAAAGAATTTAAAAAAAAAATCTTTATGAAATATTTGGATCAAATTTTTATGGTGTAAAAATGTCACTAGCTTTTCTGCAATTTGATTCTCAATCGATGATATATCGAATGCAATTACCATCGGGTGGACTGTGTGTTCGTTTGTCACTCTTATTTCTTCTAAAAACACTCTCGTTCACAATCACCAGAGTTAACTAAGTTTTTTTATAGAATAAGGATGACAAACGAGCACACAGTTCACCTGAAGGTAAGTGGATGCTGTGGTCCATAGACTTCTACATCCATGCTCGATTAAGAATCAAAATGCAGATGCGTTGTCACCACTGAGGACCAAGATGGAATGCTTCGTATCCAGTAAAAAGTTTTCTACACTCACCATACGAAACACAGCTGCTATTTTAGGCAGCTATTCAGTTAGAGCGTGATCTTTCCCCGGTCGAGACGACCCATTCGTGCTACAACCATAATATAGCTGCAGTATGGCTCTACGTGTAGATTAAGTTGAAATTTGGAAAAAAGTTGGCATATTCCTTCTTTCGGTCTATTTTAATATGACAATCTTTTTTTTCAAAAGTCTTTTATAATTCATCATTTTAAATTACTATTAGTTATAGTTGGTGGTTTGAAAGCTTGACTATGGAACTCTATCAAATGTGACAATACAGGCACTTGACCGACTTTATTAACATTTTAGTCCGTCAGATGTGACTACAATGCTTCTCTCGAAAATTGATTGTACAAAAGCTAAATCGTCGTCCAAACCCTTCGTTATTCGTCCTTCAATCACAAAATCGTTTCAACATAACTCCTGTGATTAATGGAAATGAAAAAAGTGAAAATATTGGTTCCAGGACTTTATGTTGTAATATTGTGTTAAATGTAAATATAAGTCAAGTCAGATAGATTGATTTCAATATAGATAGATTGAATGCTTGAGTTTTTAAACAAAATATTCATATTTCCCACAAACATAGCTAAATCGTTAGTTTTTTTCAAAAAACTTATAATGCTCGCCTACAAGTTTGATGACTCGGTTGCGCAGTGATAAAGTGTTCTCGGGGACTATAGCCGCAGGTTCGAAATTATTTATATATGTTTTATTTGCACACCAAGTTCAAAAAGGCGGACTTAACTACTTGTTGCAGGGCATTCTCTACCAGTCTACCTCCAGGCTAAGCAGACAAGATATTGTGGGTGCAAAGTGCAAACACCTAAGTAAAAAATATCTATGTCTACATAATATTACCATAACTACTACCACATACTAAGATACATAATTACACATACATAAATAAACATATATATTTACTCAATACTACCATTTTAGTACCATATTTAGTATAGCCTACAAATAAATTTTGCAGGTGTTAATGTTTGTCCATTTGTTTAACGTGAATAATTTGCTTTTGAACGGTAATAAAACGCAATTCACCACACCTAATGTTAAACAGGTGAATTCCAGTGTGTATTTAAATGGGGAGGAGCTGGGCCTTGTTGAATCCACTGTTTTTCTCGGAATTATAGTCGACGGGAAGCTTCAATGGGTCCCTCATATATCTAAACTAGCTAGCAAACTTAGTTCTGCAGCATAAGCTGTAAAAAAGATTAGAGGCCTTACATGTGTTGAAACAGCTAGATTAGTTTATTTTAGTTATTTCCTTAGCATAATGTCATATGGAATCTTGATATGCGGTAATGCGACTGACATTGAAACTATCCTTGTTTTGCAAAAGAGAGCCATAACAGCAATTTATAACCTATGTCCAAAAGAATCCCTTAGAGAAACCTTAAAATAAATAAATATATTAACTTTGGCCTCTCAATGTATTTACGAGAATTTAATGTATGTATACAAAAACAAAAGTAGTTTTATAATAAATAGTGATGTACATTCTCTAACTACTAAGAACAAGCACAAGTTAGTTATACCAGTTACTCGACTGCAAAGAGTCAGTATTTCCTTCATGGGGCAATGTATACGCTTTTATAACAAAGTCCCAGAAAATATGCAGACCTTATCTAACAAAAGGTTTAAAATATTTATTAAGCAAAACTTGTCAATAGTAAGGGTTATTATACTACTAAAGAGTTCATGACTGATAATAACCCCTGGGAATGAGGTGATCGCTACCATGCTGTTTCTAAATGTTTTCATAACAATTGTATAAAATATTATATTGGAAATTGTGCGTTTAAAAAAAATGTTCGGCTGGGTTTTTTGCTGGTTCTTCCCAGGACAGAGGTATTTTTCGAACCAGTAGTAAAAGTAAAAAATGACTTTCAATAAGTATTACTGTAAGCTATATTGAATAAAAATGATTCTTTTCTATTCTATTCCTTGTACAATTTAAAAATGTAAAATTTCTCCACGATGTACGAGAAAATTCTAGTAAGTTTAAAAAAGAAATAAATACTGATATTATCTTTCTTTTATCTTAAAGAAAAACGTTACACTAAGATTTTCTTGTTCCTTGGAGGCAGTTGATAAACATAAATTGCACAAGGACAAACGTCCACAATCGTAACTATTTGTAGGCCATACGAATACTTGTTCCGTAGGGGATTAGATCCCACGACCCTTAGCGCCGCAATTACTATCGTTACTGGGATGACATATGAGTCTGAAAATTTGTCCTTCACTACTAGCCACATGAGAAAGCTCAATGTCACTTAGCAAATTATAAAGAGGGTTCTGCTCTGAGTTTCTCTGCGAGATAGAATTCTAAATGAGGATATTCGCAGTAGAACCAGATTACTGACACTGCCAAATGGAGCAGTAAGCTAAAGTAGCAATGGGCCGACCATAAAGCTCGAAGAACAGATAACCGATGCAGAATAAAAATTCTTGTGTAGCAGCCTCGTGTCGGTAAGCAAAGTGTAGAGCAGCTCCCCACTAGATATAGTGACTGATTATATAGTGACCTGATAACACATGCACGAAGTCGATGAATTCAGGTGACTAAGAACCGCTTTTTGTGGCATTTCTGCAGGGAGACCTATGTTCAGCAGTGGACTTGTAAAGATCTATAAATGAATGATCATTTCATGCGGCTACGCTGTAAATTAAATCAAAATAAATTTACAGCTAGGCAAGAGCCTCTCTCGAATCTACTAGCTTGACTTTAATCGGTTAAGTCGTTCAGAAGTTACACGCTCATTAACAGACGCACTGACAATTTTTATTTATATGTATAGATTTCATCGATACATATAAATAAAATTAAAGTATCTGTCTGTAGTATTGAAATAACTGACTTCTATTACGCTCAGTGGGTTAAGGCATAAATAATTATATAATTTTTTTCTGTACGTCTGTCTAATTTTCGGAATGGCTGAATCGATTGTAATGAAACTTTAAGAACGGATATAGAGCAATGTCAGGAAGGATTTAGAGTATATTTTAACTGAAAAACTTGAAGATTTTTCTTTTTGAGTTAATATTAACATTGACTTTCCTATATTATCTCAATAACGCCACTATCAAAGCGAAGCCTTGACGAGTCGTTAGTTATAGAATATAATCAATATTCTAAAATTCTATAAATGAGTGGTAGACTTCCATATTACATGATTCCCATTTTACATGATCTTGACATACCTCTATCGTTTGTTTCGCATCCATAATGATAGCAAGACGTTAGGTAATAAGTCAGTGTTTTGTAAAATGTTGTGACTGAAATTAAGAAAGAAATGATTCGGTGCTTTAGACGTATTAGACTTTAGAAGCATTCGTAGAAAGAATGATTGAGGAAAGAGTGACTAAGCAAAGTTATGCTGTAAAAGTGAATGACAGAGTCGGCAAGCTGAGCTGAGCAAGCAAGACAGAAGTTTGTCGAAGAAACTGGCAATATATTGAAGATTGGCCAAATTACGCTTACGGCCAAGAGTACGCTTATTCGACGAGCATGTATGCGTAGAAATATGGATGACATGTTGAGTTAAATTCCATAAATTAAGAGGATAACTTCCTAGTTTCACAGAAAAGTTCTTTCCGTGCAAATTTTTCAACCCCTCTTAGCTTGTTACAAAAGTGTGCTTCATACCGGCAGAGCTCTCAGACATAAGTGGTCCATTGTTCTTTGGAATTATATGAACCGCCATTTTGTGTGACGTTATGTTGTAACGTAGTGTTTTGTAAAATGAATTTTAATATTTTTTTTACAATTGCATTAAATCAGTAAATTATATTTTTACGAAATGAATTTAACTAGAAAATTTAGGAGAAAAATCCTTATTCGTATATAAAGTAGCATATGAGTACATGCGTCCTACAACTAAGCTAATCTTCTCCCATTACTTAGAGAGTTTTTTTTTCAGACACTTTTTTCATTTATCATATATGCAGGTTGCCTCTCAATGTTTTCCTTCACTACTGAGCACGCAGTAAATCTATACAAATAAATAAAATTGAAGTGTGTGTTTTTAATGTCAATATAACAGATTTTTACTAAATGCATATGTATTTGCATATGTAAAATATTTTTACCGTACATACTTATGTACGGTACTAATAACAAAAAAAATTTTTGTCTCTCTGTCTGTCTGTTTGTTCCGGCTTATCTCTAAAACGGCAGGATCAATTTTGACGGAATTTTCACTGGCAGATAGGTAATGTTATAAGGAGTAACTTAGGCTACTTTTATTTTAGAAATAGAATTAAGGTTTCGCGCAAAAAGAAATTAAAATCAATCAAATCCAATTGTAATAATTTCCACGCGGGCTAAGTCGCGTATCAAATAAAAATGCAATAAGAATTGTTGTCCGGCGGAGAATACCTTTTAAGGCACGATTATAATATTCCAATCTCGGTTTATTCAGATGTGAAATATCCAAGATATGGAAAAGGTGCGAGACTTCTGGTATTGTCATTACAAATCCAACTACCGAGTGTGCCGATTATGACAAAGCCTCTCTACCATAGGGAGGCGTATGTTTAATAGATTAAAAAAAACATTGGTCTGAATAAAACATTGGTAATGATATAATTGGGAATATTATTAATATATACAATATTAAAAAACTATAATAAAAAATAAACTAAAACTAATAACTTAATTATCATACAGTCTTACTCCCCGTGGTATCGTGCCAAGAACGCTGACCCTTTGAGCGAGTAAAGAACCAGCCCTCTTATTACCAGCAGCAACGACCAGTCGCGGGTAGAGTTCCTTTAGGAATGTAATTGGGAATGAAACTCATTTGATTAAACTTTCACTCAACGGCATTACAACCCGTCACGAGTCCCCGACTGAAAATAGGGCTCTCTCAAGGAACGCCACATAGTACTGGCCTGTGCCATGCTATACGTCGACTTCCTGCATGTTTTACAAGGTCATCATTCCAACAAGGTGAATGAAATGAAGTTAATAGTTTCTTAATAGTCTTTGGAATAAACTGGAGTAAAAAGTAAAACAAATTTACAGTTTATTTTAAAGAAGTAAGGGTGACAAACGAACGCACGGTCTACCTGATGGAAAGTGTATGCTGTGAATTATAGATATATACTCGATTAAGAGTTAAAATGCAGCTACGTAGTCATTTTAGAGGACTGAGATGGACTGCTTCAATACTAATCAAAAGAGTATCCGGTTCTACACTCACCACAAGAAACATTGATTGATATTTATTCTTTATTATGAGTGGGAATACAATACGCTGGTATTCAGTTCCCAATCATTATATCATCCCATGGGTATCGTAAGAGGGGACAAAGAAGTTGGAGCAGGAGATAAGCAGCAGCATGTTCCTGATAACAACTGAAAATAATAAAAAACTGTTGCTATGAGGCAATCTAAAGAGGACCTCTGTGTTCAGTAGTAAGTAGACTCTTGATTGGTTGTTATAATGATGATGATAATTCTCTTCGAGCGTGGTCCTTCCACAGTTGAGTTGACTAATTCCTGTTGCAGCCATAATACGTTGGACGTGGTTGTTTCACGCAAAAAGTGAAGAACATAACTGGACGAAATAATTAAAAACATTATTAACCATTATTAACCAACCATGTCGATCTGAAGCCTACCTCCGATATTATTGCATAAACGTTGCATCAGTCGGAAGTTATTAGGGAAAAAACAATGAATGAATATGGACCTCAAACCGTAAAGAACCATCGAATTCAGGTTCAAATATCAGACAAAATCATCACGATTATTACATACTTATTGCACTATCCTCTATAAAAAGCTCCTATTTTATGTTCCTATTATGTAAAAGTTCTTAATTAACAACATTAAACTAATTGCAATAATTCAAGAATTAATGTGAAAGTAAAATTACAGCCTATATTCGTCTCACAGGCTTCAAAATTCTGAGGATTCGAGCAAAAAAAGATGTCTGCCGCGCTGCACCGAGGACTGTAGACGGAAACATTTATAAAATATGCAGGTTTCCCCACGAATTTTTTCTTCACCGTCGTGCATGTAGTAATTTAGCACTTAAAACTGCAATTAACAGTTTCATTGGTACCGGTGGGGATCGAACGGTTTGTTCGGGTTCAGTGAAATTTACGGCGAATACTTAGCCCCTAAGTTACTACGCCTCTAAACACAAGAATAAAGCGAGTGAGTTAGTGCTCAATGAATATTGGTTGTTGAAAATTGATCCAGAAATTATTTCAACGATTTTTACGATATAAAATACTAAAAGTAAATTCAATCTGTGGAGGAAGCAAGCAGTTTGAGTTTAGACTGGGAGATACTATGTCCTTATCAGATATCCGCGTGGTGGCGGCGCGGCGTAAAAGAATCCACCACACCATTTCGTCACGTGTATGATAAGAGACAACATTAGGAAAAGCCTAAAACATCTTATGGTTTTCGATAGATGGCAGTATAACAATCCCGATTACTCCAGACGTTACACGTCCCACATTCTATACGTGGTAGAGCCATGCTGCAGCTATATTAATAGTATAGTTGCAGCACGAATGGGTCGGCTCGACCGGGGAAGTACCACGCTCTCACAGAATACCAGCGTAAAATAGCAGCTTAACGCTGCTGTGTTTCGTATGGTGAGTGTAGAGAACCGGAGACCCTTTTTACTGGAAATGAGGCATTCCTTCTTAGTCCTCACGGGTGACAACGCATCTGCATTTTGATTTGTAATAGAGGATAGATGTAGATGTCTATGGTACCCCAGCAACCACTTACCATCAGGTGGACTGTGTGCTCGTTTGTCACCCTTATCCTATAAAAAAAAAACGTAAAATACTCAGGCCCAGCGACAGGCAGCAGCATCAAAGATGCGAGATTTCTGGTACTGCGATCATCAACCTTCCTGCCAAGAGTGACGATTAGGGCAAATCCTCTCTGCAATGGGAGAGGCTTATCTCCAGCAGTGGACTTGTACGGGCCAATCAAGAAGGTAGAACATCGGATACCAATGATGGTGTTATGATTAATGATGACATTAACCATCCTCAGTGCGTAAAAGTCTGTGAAGCATTGCATCTTAGTTTGAATACAGTAGTAAATTACTATCAGGTAGACCGTAAGTTCATTTGTCACGTCTGTTTTACTAAAATGTAGTAAAGACGTTAAAAATATTTTTCCAAAGATCCACGTAATAAATAAAATGATGTCTCTTACCTAGTTTGAAGAGTACAAGCGGTGGCTGACCGCGAAGTGAACGCAGAGTCTACTTCACCTGAGGATGCCTCGTGTTGAGGCGAAACACGTGTCGTATTGTCGTCAGTGGTGTGTCTTTCCTAGTGTAGCGGTGGTGGGAGTAGTGGTGCTGGGATTAGTGGTGACGGGGATAGTGCACGCAATTGAGGGAGGGCGGGAGGTGCTCTTCAAACTATGTAAGACACATCATTTTATTTTATCGAGCGGATATTGGCAAAGTAAATTTTTCCAACTTTAATAATGGATTTCCCCAAAGTAACATCTGACTCTAATAATTATCTTAAGAAAGGGTAGACTTAAAATCCCTGTTTTAAGTGCAATTACATAGGTTTTGAAACCTGTCGTTAAAAGTTACGGCTACCCTCAAAACATGCATATATGCATTTGCGTATTAAAGATTTTTCTTTGAATATTTGGCAGTTACATTACATATTCTGCGGATGCAAAATTATTAAACCAGCGAGTTGCTCAGGTACAAGCATTCCTTTGTTCTATGACATATTATGAACCCCTAACTTGTATGATAGTACGTTGCTACGCGTTTTATTGCCACACGTTATGAGTATTAAAACCTTGTTGTGTGAGATTACATTTTTATTACAGATGTGTCAACACTGTAAGATCACGTACGCGATTTTACGTATACGATATTTTATCTAGTTCAATTTAGAATCTGTGCGATATAAAATAATTGTTTGATTTAAAGAGTATTTAAAAAAAACTGCTTATTTTAATTAAAAGTTTCTGGGCGGTCTCTGTCGCATTTTCATTGTAGAAAGTTTTTTTAAATATCCTGCCCTAGCCTATAAACATTCCAATACTGGATGTGATACTTATTTTCTATACAAATCAATATCTATTATCTTTATAGAAGAGAGGACAAACGAGCCTCCGGCTCTACTAATGGTAAATGTCCACCGATCACCGACCGACCGGTCAGCCAATTTAGCCTTTCCTTCCAAGTGACCGCAAAACTGTACGTTATTTGATATGTTGACAATGAGGATTCCAATTCTGGCCGAGGCAGCAAGGGTAGTATCCTGAAGTTTACGAGATACGACAAAGGGGTTCTTTTAGGCGGTAAACGCTAGAATTTTTGTCTTTAGAGGGTCTAAATTGGACTAGATTTAGTTGTTCCCAATCCAAAAATTTGTTTAGCAAAAACTCTTCTTAACTTTTAAGTCCTTGATATCTTAAAAGTTAAGAACATTGGCCGATAGGTATGAATAACTTAACATAAAATATATAAAAATAAAATACTACCACATTACACTATTTAGGGAACTTTTTCTTCTGCATGTCACTATATCGGCGATACACTACTCGATATGACCAGATATGTCAAAAATCATGCAAGGAATCTCTCTTTATGTCTATAGAAACCTGGAGTACGTAGAATTTGAATTTTTTTACCTATTTAACTCCAGAGAAAGTTTAGAGATGGTATCGTTTATGCGGCATTGGCTTCTCTCGATGTACGTTTGTCCAATATTTTTTTTTATAGGAGAGGGGGCAAACGAGCATACGGCTCACCTGATGTAAAGTGACTACCACCGCCCATGAACAACTGTAACGCAGAGGGAATTGCAGGTGCGTTGCCGGCCTTTTAAAATGGAGTAGGCTCTTTTCTTGAAGGTTCCTAAGTCGCATCGCCGGTGGTAAACTATTCCGCAGAGAGGTCGTACGAGGAATAAAACTCCTAGTAAAACGTACAGTGGTGGACCGCCAAGCATCCAGATGGTGTGGATGGTATCGGGAGTTTTGCCGCGATGTGCTTTCGTCAAATTTGGCGGCTGGGTTTAATCCTAACAATTCCTCAGAGCACTCCACGTGGTAGATGCGAAAGAAAATGCAAAGGGATGCAACATCTCTTCGCAGCGCCGGCATGAAATATTGTCCCGCTCTGCTGAGCACGTCAAGCTTTTTAGAAACCAATTTGGCCTTCTTTTCCAAGTGACATACACTACTACTACTACTACGTGACTATATGAACTAAACAAAAGACCCCCCCCCTCCATAATTGAATTGTTAAATAATCTAGTCATACCTTTTTAATAACTTAAACATTAATATATTAAATTACTTTTTACATCCATGGCAGAAATTTACTTATTTACAAAATTTACCAATATGTCTCTAAACTTAATAAACAATTGTTTTGTATAATACCTTAGTGAATAAATCAGTAACTTGCTCGCTAGATGATACATATTTTATTTTAATATTTCCTTTCTCTATCTTTTCTTAAATAAAAAAATGCCTAATGTTCAAATGCTTTAATCTACGATTATTTTCTGGATATAAAGCTATATGAATTGCTAACTGATTGTCCTCATACAAAGTAAATGTATTTAAATTATATTTCAAGTTAAAAGCAATGATCAATGACCTTAACCAGCAAGCCTCAGTGACTGCCATTCTTATAGCAATAAACTCAGCCTCAGTAGAGGAGATTGATACAGACTGTTGTTTCTTTGAACCCAATAATACAGGTTTACCAAATACTTAAAAACAGTAAACACTGTAGTGGATTTTCTATGGTGATACTATCCTACACAAAGGAGAATTTCCATAAATTCCACGTTGGGATTTTTTATCTGGAGAAATACTAAATGAAAATACCGCCACATAGAATACACATAAAAGAAATCTTATTTAAGAATACATTTAGTAAATATATCTATACTATATCTATCACTATACAGAAGAAAATCCTAGTGTGGCGGTTAACGTAAAAAAATAAACTAAAAACATCTTATAATTGTTATTAAATTTAAAATATAAGATATTATCATTTTTATATAGCTGTAAAGAATGTAAAGTAGACATAAAATTAACTTATATAAGGTTTGATCTTAATACAATTTCATACAGTAATTTCATATAGTAGTTAACCCTAAAAATATTATTAGGCCAATAGACAGGTCTACTGATCCGATGAAACCATACGATGCTTAGATGCGGTGAGATTAATTCGGAGCGTGGGTGTCACACAACCTGAGCAGCGTCAAATCGATGCACTGTGGACAAAAAACTAATCTGGCACTAAAAGCGCTTTTTGGTTTTGTTGTGGATGAGGCGTTGACTTGCATCAGCAGGCTGTGTAACCCCATGAATCAGTCTGCACCATGTGTTTTTTTTTTAAATATATAGTACGGTCCAATAGCATTGCTCAGGTCCTATTACCACAACGCAGTGTCGCCTGTTCTTAGATGATTGCAGTAAACCTAGTTAGTAATATTCTCTGGGCCGAATTTCGGTAACAGCAGAAATTCTCACCGAAGAACATGTGTATCATTGAGTGTGGGCATTATCACTCTTTATTTGTGCTTTCTCCATTCTCTTTCTTCAAGTCCGATGGGGCATCCAACATGACCGGAGAGAGATCAGGCGCAGGACCAATTTCTTTACAAGGCACGGGATTGAAACACCGCACTTCTAGATTCCGGGCTGCTATAGAGAATTTCTTCACGGAAAAACCCAATAATTTTGACCTGACCCGGGACTCAAACCCATTACCACATGTCAACCGTATTGCTTACGACTACTGGACCAAAGAGGCTGTCGAAACTTTATTAATAATGCAAATAAATCTTAATCATTGCACTTGAAAATGTCATCGATATCCAAGTGCAACATTTACTAGAATGTTACTGATATCAAACTAGCGATTATTGCAAGTTTCATTGAAAACGGTTAGTATGAGAGACTGTTAGCTATGTCAATATTAATTTCGATAAAGTTTCTCGTTTGACTGGCGCACAAAGTCTGAAGTATGGTGCCAAGCATTTGCTACGATATTTTATTGTTTGTAAGAGATACTAATAATATTATGATCCTTCTATGATTTATCAAAAATTATACATCTACAATTTAACTTAAAATATGATTTATCTACAAAAAGAGATAACATATTTAGAAGAGGGATATAGAGATAGTGAAAGAAACAGTGACATGCATATCTAAATTTGTTCTACTGATTGAAAATCACAGAAAAAACCAATTTCATAGAATAAATCAGACGGATATGTTTATACAGACAATAAATCTATCACTAGCTTTTTTTCCACGGTTTCGCTATCGTGAAGTTCACTGTTTAGCAGCATCACTTTAAAGTATTGGGTAGAGACACGCTGCCGCGATTTATGGTTGGCTCAACTGGGAAAAAACCACGCGCACAGAATACCAGCGTGAAATAGCAGCTACATGGTTTTGTGTGGTTAGTGTAGAGAACCGGAGACCCTTTTTACTGGAAACGGGGCGTTCATTTTCAGTTATCAGAGAGTAGTAGAGAGATGTAGATTCCTATAGGCCACAGCATCCAATTACCACCAGATGGCACACTGTCAGTAAGTTTAGTTTGTTACCTTTATTATAAAAGAAGAAGGTCGTGAAACACATTGTGGACTGAATTACAAGACAAGAGGTTAAATGCATACTTTTTTAATCTTCTCTATTATTACGTTGACCATTAATGTATAAGACATTAGGACCTTTTAGCCTAAGAATGATATTGTTTATGAGAATTGTTGGTATCTTCCTCGAAATATCTCAATAAATTTTGTAATAACTAGCTGGCTTTTTGCAATAATGCCCCTGGTGTTGCAGTTATTTGTGGGCGACGGCCGACACTTTCCATCAGGTGAACCGCATGCTCGTTTGCAGGGGGCAAATCTATAAAAAAAGATGAAGTTCTGCCTTTTCCGGTAGGTGGCGTGATTAGTTACACTCCGAACTCTCTCCAGACTTTTTACTGTGTAAATATAAAATATAACTCGACCAAAACGCCATCTACCGGGTCCAAAACATGTGATTTTCTTTCTTGACACTAAATCTATAAAATACAATATACTGTGAATATTAGTATGAATATGAATTTCAGTCCTTAAATATAACATTTCTTCATAACTTGACGACAGCGACACCGATAGGATCCTAGCATAGCTATAAAACATCATTGTAAAAAAAACATGAATATGACCTTAATCGGTCAAGTTGTACGGAGTTTACATGATTGCTTACAATATATTATATATTTTCTTCCATAAATGTAGAATTTGATAATAATTTAACTGCCTTGCCACCAGTCGGATCCTACCATAGTATTGAACTACCGTCGTAACAAAAGAAATATAATAATATTATGTAAATATGACTTCAATCGGTCAATCCGTACGGAAGTTACGCGGTCACTAACAGATGCACATACGATATAATATGTATTACATAAAGAATAATTGTACTATATGTACTATAAAAAATATTAGAACAAAACTATAGTAAAATAATCAGTACATCAATAATTCAAGCGTAAATCTTCTACTTTATTAGCCCCTAGAAGTTCACGCTTAGACATGGGTCTCTGCCGTTGTAGTGATGTGTTAACGATGTGAAAATTAATTAGCAAAGATCTGCGTGAAACATTCAGTTAACTAATTAATTTTAACATCTTTAATACAATGAATTTCCGTCTGATGAAGTAAGGCCCGATTCTATTAACTATCTTCAGTCATGCTTGGCAGGCGGTTTAACGATCGCAGTACAATACTTTGAGTCTTGCAACTTTGACGCAACTCCCGTCGCCGGTGCGGGTAATGTAGACTGGCGGTAACGAGGTGGTTATACTGCCATCTATCGGAAGCCGCAAGATCTTTCTGGCTTATTTCTTAGTCGACCCTTTCGACACTTGCGTGACGAAATGGGTTTATGAGTTCTCAAACTACCACACGGTAATGACCTACCGTTACCGTTACATCCTAGTAAAGTCCACTGCTGAACATAAGCCTCCCCCATAGATTGCCTCGTAGGGGGGATAAGCGCCATAGTTGCCACGCTTGGCAAGCGGGTTGAAAACCGCAGTTTTGTTTATTTTTAGTCGTCATAATAAAAACGCTGGTGCCCATCTCCTGATTTGTTTCCCTTGTCGCCTCTTACGACACCCACGGGATAATACGGGTAGTGGATATTCTTACACCGCCATTACACGGTAAATAATAATCTAAGCTTACTTCTACTTATCAACAATAAAGATTGTATGAAACATTTATTTGTATAAAATAAATTCTATGTAATATGTAGGTATATTTAGTCAGACTTTTTGATGTAAAACTTTTCCGAGATTCAATAAATTACCTTTGGGAACTTTTACTACTCCCCGCTCAAAAACTTAGGTAATTGTCGGTCCCCATTTTCCTTTGGCCGTTTGTAACATTAAAATCAACGTTAAGTTGAGAGTTCGGACTTATATTAAAAGTTGATAAGAGATTTGGTCCTAGGTGAGCATGCTTTAGTAATATTGATAAAACTTTATCTTCAAATAATTTAAAATAATTTATTTTCTCCGTTTAGTGGCGGTGTAAGAATATCCACGACCCTATATCATCACGTAGGTGTCGTAATAGGCGACAGAGGGAAACAAATAAGGAGATGGGAAGCATTATCTTGCCAATAACTACTAAAAATAAACCAACCAGCTTGCAAAGCGTGGCAACTATGGCAAATATCCCCCTATGAGGCCACCTATGGGGGAGGCCTATACAGCAGCGGAATTTAATAGCCTGTAAAGGTAAAAGTCCATTGCTGAATATAGGCTTCCCCATATTTGCCATTGTTACCATACTTGGAAGGTGGTTTGGCAACCGCATTTATGTTTTCATATGTGATTGAAAGTTTTAAAAATAAGTAAATATTTTTCATAACGTTGATTTTTATAACTGTATATTAATATCAAGAACTGAAAGGAAATGTAATGTTTTCTTAAATATACAATGAGAATACACAATATTATATTATAATGAAGAACCTCTTTCCTTTAAAATATCTATAAATATGTAAAAACAACTTAGCGGCCACGCTTATAATTACAGTCATTTATTAAACAAACAACAATGTGACGCTCATTCTTTTAAATTATCTGTGATCAAAATGACACTCTATCTATCATTTCGCTTTATGCCATTGAATAATTTTCATTCATATTTTAATTCATTATATTGCCGTGAAAGGCCTACAGAATGATTCAATTTTTCATAGCCGTTACGATAACAGACATTAAAAGACGTTTTTTACTTGAGGTTTCTTTCGTTTATCTAGGGGATAAAATATAAAGTTGCCCTTATAATACAGTGCCCATTTAGAATTAAAATTAAACATGCATGACACTATAACATACCAAATAAAAAAATTATGACATTCCGTTTTACTTTCGAATGTTTTTATAATCAGTATTTAGAGTAAGTATTATTATCAAAGCTTGCAATATCAATGCTGCGTTAGAACGATCTGTGCCTTTTTTGGTTTAATCGCTTTTGTAGTGGAAACTTCGTCGAATCTGTGGCGCGGTGGCTTAGCATTGAGTTGCGCCGCTGAGAAATCACGCATGTAATGAGTATTTGTATGTACTACAAATAATTGTTGCGGGTTTGGATGTTTGTTCTTGTGCAACGGTAAAGACTTGTAATTTTTTTTTAATGACAAACGAGCACACAGTCCACCTGATGGTAAGTGGTTGCTGCGGCCCATAGACATCTACATCTATCCTCGATTACGAATCAAAATGCAGATGCGTTGTCACCCGTGAAGACTAAGATAGAATGCCTCGTTTCCAGTAAAAAGGGTCTTCCTCCGGTTCTCTACACTCACCATACGAAACACAGCAGGGTTAAGCTGCTATTTTACGCTGGTATTCTGTGAGAGCGTGGTCCTTCCCCGGTCGAGCCGACCCATTCGTGCTACAACTATGCTACTAATATAGCTGCAGTTTGGCTCTACCACGTAAATAAATAAAAAAAGAAGGATAACCTACGAGGGATACCAGATACGGAGATAAATAACCATGAATTAAAAGTAATGTTGTAAGCAGATTCCTATTTAACAACCAGTAATTTAGATCGGGTATCATGGTTTGACGTTAGCTTACCCACAATATTGATTCATTTGCACCAACTTGGTTGAATAAAAAAAATCTAGACATGGGTGCACTATAAATTAATTGATGTGATAGTACGCATTTAAGAATGCCTTGTTTTCATGAGTAGATACAGAAATAAGGGGATTTCGGATAGATATAATGACGTGTGATGAAAAGTGAATTATTAACATTAATTGCAGGTGAAAAATACAATGGCTAAACTAGGTCAAATGCCTGAAAAAGGCTTGAAAGCAAAGCTCTAATGTCCTAAAGCAAAAATAGGCAAGTAATTATAACTGTTACCTGTTACAATATATTGACATTTGTAATATTAGTGGCCACTTCATGGCGTCATTCACTATAGCGTTTTCATATCTATAATAGCGATTCTATTAATAACAGCAGATGTTTGTTGTAAAGAACTTCGAACAATGCTGCTAAAACTCTCAGAAAAATAAACCTGACCCGTTACTATTGTTATTCGCCCTTATTGCTCCATGAAAACGCAAGACCTTTCACTTATCGAGAAACCTACTATTTCATATTACAAAACCTGTTCACCATACGTTATCCTTCGTACTCGTCAAACCTAGCCTCAACCAATTACTATTATTTCCGCCATTTGTACAGATTTCTTGCCAAAACGTATTCTCAGAAAGCGGTACGAAATAGACTTTGTAAAGTCCACATCCCCAGAATTCTATCACAAATGCAAGAATAATCCATTATTAAAAGCCCTAAGGATATTATATATTTGACGGCTCCGTGGCGCAGTGGCTTAGCAATGAGTTGCTGCGCTAAGGGCCGCGGGTTTGAATCCCGCACGGAACAAGTATTTGTATGGTCTACAAATAATTGTTCCGGGTCTGGATGTTTGTCCTTGTGAAATTTATGTGTGTAAACTGCCCCCACGATACAGGAGAAAATCCTAGTGTGGAGGTAACGTTTTAAAAAAAAAAAACACAAAAAAACCAAAAAAAAAAAACAATTATCGGGGCATTGTACGATATTTTAATGAAACTGGCCCTCTTTTGGTGTAAAAACTTTGGCAAAGCGCTCTAAAGGGGGTTAATTTAAAGCCATTTGTACAACGAGCAAATCTGTTCACCAGCGTGTACACTTACTGACAATGCCCTGAGCTTCTTCTCAATACCTGTATAAACTCTCAGATTCTCAGTAGGTATATGAGCAAGAAACTAAATATTTGGGATTAATAAATATATTTTTCTAAGAAAAAAAGTGTTTGAATTTTTTAATATACAGGGTTATTTTTCAAGTTCAGTAGCCAAATTTTAAACTTAAGTTCAAATATATAAATAATGGTATAACGTTATTGCAGTTTTTGAAAATACGAGTAGATAAGGCTTCTACTTTTATTTGAAATTATCCCAAATTGAATGTGATTTATGGGCAATAAAGAATTTGCTTGCCAATCCACCCTTACAAATGTGTGCGTGCTGTTATACGGGGCTTCACGAAATGTCTTTTAAAAAACTATTTAGAAATTACAACTGTATTTTATTATAGAAAGACACAAATTAAGAATTGAATTTGAGAGGCGAGTATTTCGGATGAGAGTGTATGACGGACTGACTGGTATTGCTAGTCTTGAAAATGAGAAAGTACTGAAGCTACTAAGAGAGTGCTGACCGTGTGCTTTGTGTCAGCGGATCCCTATAAAAAGGGGATCTATAACAACCCCCCCGTTAAGAGGAAACTCACCCTTGAGTGAGTTTACGGCTACTCTATGCGTAGCTGTGGTTGATCAGCGTGATGATGACTTTCTGTATTTTCTTTGTTAAAATTAAAATGCTCTCTGAAAGACTTTCCTCTCTTACAAATTATATAGGTTATAAAAGATATGCAAAGTGCTACAGATATAAGACTTATTATAGAGAAACTAACATTATACAAATTTGGACTTTCTAGGGTGTCTAGTCGTTTGATAATCTGATCGGAATCAGTGTCGTACGATTTTAAATTTTCTAAATTCAAGGTTTTACATTTATAGAAGACGTAAGGTTAACTGAAAATTTGTTAAAGTTACTTAACACAACAGCTATCATTAATTATATTAAAATCCGAATATATTCCGGGAACATTTATACTAGGGTAGAGCTTAGTTTTTAATTTCAGATTCTTATGGAAAGCTACGCAATCAGGTGGAATTGTGAGTAAACCCGTACCGGATAGAGTGTATTCAGTTAAATTGTTACTACCTCCATTGATAACTTAGTGGGTTTGGTTTGAACAAAATCCATTTGTTGTTGTATAGTTTATGCCATATATCCAGATCACCGGAAATAAGTCTAAATGGACAGTTATCTGGGATTGATATCAAGGCTTTCGTCATAATTTCTATTTCACAGGGTACATTATTGGATACTGTAGCTACATCTATAACATCACAAAGGTAGGTATTTGTCGGGATATTTTACAATTATTTATGTCTTGTAGATAAACATAACTTGTTTTATCTTTGCTTAGCGCTACAAACTTTTCAGAAGGGATGATCATGGCAAAGAGTTTGCTCGATCTCGAGCATGTGGAGTTGGCAAGGGTAGGTTTTTATATATATTATATTCTAACAAACTGACTAAGGGTAATTTTATGATAAAATAAGCTTATTGTCTAAATAATAACATACTAAATCAGCAATGTTAATTAAAGTATGAATGTTGCTTAATTCTAGAGATATTGGAAAATCTTTGTATTTTGGCATAATTCTTAGGTTACTAATTATATCATTATACATTTGAGTTGGGCTTAGTATAGATGGATGTAAGGTGTTGGTTTTTACAAATAAAATTGAGTTTAACAAATCTTCAACTTTGAAGGACATTGTAAGTAAATTAGATAGCAAGGTATTTAAAACATTTGATAGTTTCGTTTGAAAACTGAGTATATTTAACATTTCAGATGCGTTTTTAACAGTAGAAGATAAGAGTTCAATGGCGCTATTTAACTTTATTTGATTGTCATTTAATTCCTCCAGGGATTTATTAACATTAGAAATAGCGGATTTAGAAACTAAGATATGCCTTTTGATAGATTCTGCTAGTTTATTTTCATTATTAAACAGAGCATGAATAGCTTTGTTGTAGTTTTCAGCGTCATCTTCATCCAGTGTACCGAAAATGTGTTTAAATACCGTGCCAATACCTGAGAACCAGGCAGATCTCTTGGACATACCGTTTAAGATAATATGGAAATCGCATTAAAATCTCTTAAGATGTCGTTGTAAAGTGCTTCTAGGGTTGTAACATATTTTCACACTGAGTATAATCTATTTCGGCACTCTCGACACTGAAATCGGACTATTTTAAATACTTCATGAATGTTTTCCAAATGATGTTGGATTGGATGTACGTCTACTGGTATAACGATGTGAAATTGATCATTAATTATCCTCAATGTACCAACAGGGTCGAAGAATATACCAGGGCTCTTGTCGATGCGTTCAACATATTGACCATTGCCGGTTGCAAGAATAATAGCACAAAATGCGATGGTGGTTCTGTAAATAATAATTAAAAGCTTACTAAGTCTAGATTGTATAATAATGTGTATATAATGTAAAAGGAAAGTGTATAAATTAATTGTAAGTATTAAAATATGTCTTAAAACAGATATAATTTTGATATTTAAGAACTTATCTCATGAGCAGGTTTACTTCGTCGAAGTGGTGTTTAACATGGCGTCTGTTAATAAGGAGAGTAAGGGTATTATTACTGTGGACCTTGACGACTTTGTAAGGCCTTCAAATAGGGGAGGGCTTTGCGAAGACGAAGATGATTTCTGATGTAGACGTAATCTCCTATTTTATATTTGACCGTGCAGGAGTTTCTGTCGTAGTATGTTTTAGACCTTTCTTTTGAAATTTGTATATTTTGTAGGGCTTTCTCTCGAGAAATATTTAATCGATGCTGGAGCATTTTAATGTAATCAGGATAGGTAACGTTACCTTTTGATTCGAAAATAGCATCAGGAATATACGGCTTATGACCAAAAGAAGTTCGTAAGGAGTGAACTGAGTTGTTGTATGGACGTTACTGTTGTAGGCTAACATTGCTGTATAGACGTATTTGTGCCAATCGGTTTGGTTTTCGTTCACGAAGGACTTAAGATACTCTTTCAAAGTGGCATGGCTCCTTTCGAGCACCTTGAGTCTGGGGATGATATGGAGAAGACCATATCTGTCTTATTTTAAAAATTCACATGTGCGTTTGAAAAGGTCAGCCGTAAAATTTGTTCCTTGATCGGTGATTATTGATTTAGGGATCCCAAATTGTGAAATAAAGTGAACTAGAGCTTCGCATGTTTCTTCTGCGGTGACATTGGAAATTGGATAGGCTGTAGAAAATTTGGTTAGATCATCTTGGAGTGAGTATAAATCAGGTTTGTGAAAACCCGCTTCGGGTAAGGGCCTACTATATCTAAACTTATTTTCTCAAATGGGCGAGTAGAAGTGGTTGTGATTTGCATAGGAGACCGGTTAATCTTGCGTAACAGTTTATTTGTTTGTAAAGTTTGCAATTTTGTACATACCTCTCTATATCTGCGCGCATGTTTTCCAATAATAACGTTCTTTAATTCTATTATACATTTTATTTGATCCTAAGTGACCGGCTATTGGTATATCATGATTTTCTTTAGAATTTTCGATATCTCTGTTGGTACAGGGTATATTATGGAGTTATGATGTATATTTATTGTTATATTTGTATTGTTATATAAATACATAAGCATGCCGTATATTTTGACAAACGAATGTTGTTCGAACAGATTCTTAAAATCAGAAATTGCGATTTCACTGATATTACCTGAAAGTATAATGTCGTCCCTAGCGGCTTTTAAGGTCTTGAAGATTTCGGGATGGAACAGTCATCAAAATAATATACTTTTGTGAAGAAGATAATAAATTTTGCCTTTAGACTCTATCTTTTTAAACGAGTGAAGTTCTCGTTCTTCGTTTAAGACCTTTGTGTCACTTAAACCGGAAAGAATATCTTCAAGGTAGGGATTTGATTCGTCAAAATCGATAGATACAGGGACTAGGATTGTTTTGCAGTCACTTTTTAAAAGGCTCTCATTATACTCTTTTATATAAGTATTAAATGTCTCATCCTTTTTGAAAACGTTTTAAGGAATATAGAGTAATCGTCGTTGCAGTGGGCAAGTTATTTTCAGAGCCTTTATTTGATTCATTACAGAATTTTGTGGGATTTTGCGTCTAATGGAATTGAATCAGTGTGTTCGGGATTCAGGAGTTCCGATGGGCTGAGATCCAAGTCACCCAGTTCAATGAGTTCTTCGAGAATGTCTGAAGGAAGTTCGGAATCTTGAGTAGTTTGGGGTTCTTCGTGGGGGTGGAAGGTTGCGGATCTGAGATAGTATCATTTTGTACAACCGGATTAACAGGAAACAGGATAATGCGTCTGCGTTACTGTTAATTTTGCCCTTTTGTATTCGACCTCGTAGTCGAACTCTTCTAATTTTAGCCTCCACCTTACTAATTTTGACCCAGGTCTTTGCAGTTAAATAACCACTTAAGTGGGCGGTGGTCGGTAATAATTTTAAAACGACGGCCATACAGGTATGGCCTAAATACTTTAGTACCGAAAAGAATTGCTAAGCATTCCTTTTCTGTTATACTGTAGTTACACTCTGCTTTATTTAAAGTTCTATCATTCCCTATGGGACCCTGTGATAATATGGCCGAAATAGCAAAGTTTGATGCATCACAAGTCAACGCGAAAGGTTTTGTGAAGTCTGGGTAGGCTAATATTGGAGCAGTAGTCAAGCAATTTTTTAGAGTTTCGAAGGCTAATTGTTGCTCATTTTGCCAATCGAAAGGAACATTTTTCTTCAGAAGGTTTGTAAGAGGTTTTGCAATTTTGGATAGATTTGGTATAAATCTTCGATAGTATGACGCTAGTCCCATGAAAGATTTGATGTCTTTTGGACATCGAGGTTGAAATTGTTGAACAGCTTTAATTTTCTCTGGGTTTGGCTTTACCCTCGTTGGTAATGATATGACCAAGATATGATACTTCCTTTCGGAGAAATTCCTTATCTGGCTGGAGCTTAAGATTGAAGTGTCGGAGTCTGTCAAAACGTTAGAAAGATTATTTATGTGTGTTTGAAGATCATATGAGTAAATAACGATATCATCTAGGTAGACGAAGCACTGGAGTCCTTGTAAGCCAGATAGGGCAGTGTTCATCAACCTTTGGAATGTTGAAGGGGCGTTTTTTAGCCCAAAAGGCATCCTTGTGAATTCAAAGTGTCCTTGCGGGACGGAGAAGGCAGTTTTAGGAGCATCCTTTTCGGACATTCTTATCTGGTGGAAGCCAGAAGCAAGATCTAAAGTGCTAAAGTATTTACATTTCCCTAACTGGTCAAGAATTTCTGTTATGTTGGGTATCGGATAGGAATCTCCTATAGTGATGTCGTTCAGACGACGGTAATCTATGACTACGCGCCATTTACGTTGCCCGGACGCATCGGTTTTCTTTGGTACTATCCAAATTGGTGATGACCAGGGTGATGTCGAAGGTTTGATGATGCCATCGTCAAGCATTTTATTTATTTGGCGTTCTACTTCTGGCTTATGAATGTCAGGGAAGCGGTAAGACTTAGTGTTAATTGGTATAGAAGATGAAGTAGGAATTTCGTGTTGCAAGACGTTTGTGTTAGTTAATTTGTCGCCAGGCAGATGAAAAATATCGATAAGTACAGCAAAGATCGCATAGTGCTTCTTTCTCTTCTTTGTTTAGGTGTGACAATCTTAAGAGATTTAGAGTTTGATCGGTGCGAGTAAGGGCGTTATTTCGTGAACCGTCGAAGAGTATAAAAGATTTGATGATTATATTTATTTTCCAAAGGTTGTAGCGTTAATTTTAGATCGGAATCGACGATTAATTCGCTTTCGGAAGTATTTACAACGGAAATATTAATTCTTGAATTTGACTTCACTTTTACGATGCAGTTAGCTATTAGGAGCGAGTCTACGGGGTTCTGATCGAGAACAAGTCCTTCTTTAATGTCCGGATTTCTAACAGAACACTCTATGATAGTTTCACATCGAGGTGCAATAGTATAGACTGGCTTAGTGAAACAGAGCTCTATTTCATCTTTATATATTTTTAGGGTGTTGTTGTCATAATTAATTTTGCAATTTAATTTGATAAAGTCGCTACCGATGATTCCATCATACGGCAAATCAAACGCCGGAAGTACGTAGAAGTTATGTTGGTAGGAACAAAATTCAATTGGGATGTGACCAAGGATGTAACAGAGTCATTTCCTATACCAATTATTTCTATAGTATTGTTGTTTATTTCAGGCATTTTCTACAGCAGAATCTTTAATAATACTGATAGCTGCGCCGGTATCGACGAGCAAGGATAAGGATTTCGACAGACAGAAGTTTGAACTTTTATAAAAGGTAAGTATTTTTTGATGGATTTGTAGAGATGTTATATATTTTAATATTGTTTTCTTTCTTTTCAGATGCAGGAGACGAAATACTCTTCGATATGACGCCGTTGATAGGCTGTTTGGTAATGAAGTAGAATTGTTAATTTTCAATCTGTCGGTTTGGGGCTGGATACCCTGTCAGTTAGATTGACTTGGAACAGGAATAGATGCAGGAGACGAAATATTCTTCGATATGACGCCGTTGATAGGCTGTTTGGTAATGGAAGTAGCATTATTAACTTTCAATCTGTCGGTTTGGGGCTGGATACCCTGTCGGTTAGATTGAGTTGGAACAGGAATAGAAAATGAGCGAAATGCTGTGTTATGATTGGCAATGGGTGAGTATCGGCTTCGCTATTTAGTCTTCCCGTGCGATACTGGACAGGAAATCCTCCGCGTTTAAATGATGGTTGGTGTTATCGACATTTTGATCGTCTGCAATAGCAGCATTGATATACTGATTACGATTCGGAAAGTGTGAGGCGGTGGACCATTATTATTGTAGTTATTGCGATTAACATTATTACTATAATTGTTTTGAACATTACCAAATCGTCGTCGATTATTAGACTCGCGTTTGCGGCATGTTTCTAATGTATGACCGGGTATTTTACAATATCGGCACACTGGATAATCAGTTCTGAACATAGAGGAAGACCCAGCTGAATTATTAAAGGCCTCTCTCGCGTTGTTTGGTTTTGTTGAAATTTACGACTAGTAAAGCGTCTTTGGTTTGAATCCTGGGTATTTGTTTGACTAAGATGGCGTCAGTCACCTGGAATATTTTTCTTCAGACACGGCAAAATTAATAGCATCATTGAGCGTATCGGGATCGCGGCATCGAACTACTGTTGATAGACGAGGATTTAAGCCAACCACGAAAGTGTGTAACGCTAAGTCCTGCATTGCCGCGAGACGGCCTGCCAGTTCTCCCTTTTTTGTAGGTATTGATATATTTATTTCTGTTAATAATTTAGACAAACACGTCTCTATTCGTAGGGCGTACTGGTTGACCGTTTCGTTATTGGACTGACGACATTCTTGTAGGTCTGAGAGCAGTGCAGCGTAATGTTTTCTGTCACCGAATTGGGATTTAAGAAAGTCTTCTAACTGTGACCAAGATTCAAATATTTTAATCGAGCACGCACTTTCAGCGCGTCCTTCTAATTGACTAAGTATGTATTTTAAAAGAATATCCTGTTGTTGATCTGACGCGAGGTTCATAGCATTACTACAGTTATTAATAAATGGCATTAATTTTTCTCGGTTGCCGTCAAACTTACTTATAAATTTACAAAGAATATTGAGATCGATGTTTGGTGTCGAAATAACCGGTGTAGGTTCGTCTTTAGGCATTGTGACGGACGAGGTTAGTCAAAACAAAGATAAGGTACTCGGCGTTTCGCGTGGAGTAGTAGCGATAAGGCGTAGCACTGGTCTCGAATACAAGCAATGGCACACAATTAAAATATAATATTTAAAAGACACTTGATATACAATGAATTATGCTAAAATGAATGAATGACAGTGTAATTGAAATATGAATTAATTTTGTATTTTTTTTTTTTGATTTGACTGTTTAAATAAATTAACTTATATTTTGTAAAGTTTATAAAATATTCAGTATTATTCACAATATTTAAGACTGTATCATTATAATATTCGTATAAAACTGGAGCGGACTTACAGGAACATGTCGGGTTTATGTACTTGTATTTTTTTTTTTTTTTGATCAGGATTCAGGAACACGGCGACAGCGTGAAAACAGCAGTGTGCAGCACTGCTGACTTCGTAGACTCGGTTTGCGAATGATGTGCAGATGCTGGGTGGTATTCTTCTTCTACTTTCTTTTCTTTTTCTTTCAGTTGTGTGACTTCTAGCATAAATTTTCATGCGGCCAGGCGGGTATCGTTTTCGGAAGTTCAGCGAAGAAACGAGTTTTAAGCGGTAAGTATTTATAGAGATCACAACACAGAATGTTTTAGTAATTGCACAATTGAGTCCTCAGAGGCACCAAGGACCTTTTATAGATCCCTTCACCGTTGCCACCAATGTTATACGGGGCTTCACGAAATGTCTTTTAAAAAACTATTTAGAAATTACAACTGTATTTTATTATAGAAAGACACAAATTAAGAATTGAATTTGAGAGGCGAGTATTTCGGATGAGGTGTATGACGGACTGACTGGTATTGCTAGTCTTGAAAATGAGAAAGTACTGAAGCTACTAAGAGAGTGCTGACCGTGTGCTTTGTGTCAGCGGATCCCTATAAAGGGATCTATAACAACCCCGTTAAGAGGAAACTCACCCTTGAGTGAGTTTACGGCTACCTATGCGTAGCTGTGGTTGATCAGCGTGATGATGACTTTCTGTATTTTCTTTGTTAAAATTAAAATGCTCTCTGAAAGACTTCTCTCTTACAAATTATATAGGTTATAAAAGATATGCAAAGTGCTACAGATATAAGACTTATTATAGAGAAACTAACATTATACAAATTTGGACTTTCTAGGTGTCTAGTCGTTTGATAATCTGATCGGAATCAGTGTCGTACGATTTTAAATTTTCTAAATTCAAGGTTTTACATTTATAGAAGACGTAAGGTTAACTGAAAATTTGTTAAAGTTACTTAACTTAACAGCTATCATTAATTATATTAAAATCCGAATATATTCCGGGAACATTTATACTAGGTAGAGCTTAGTTTTTAATTTCAGATTCTTATGGAAAGCTACGCAATCAGGTGGAATTGTGAGTAAACCCGTACCGGATAGAGTGTATTCGGTTAAATTGTTACTACACTCCATTGATAACTTAGTGGGTTTGGTTTGAACAAAATCCATTTGTTGTTGTATAGTTTATGCCATATCCAGATCACCGGAAATAAGTCTAAATGGACAGTTATCTGGGATTGATATCAAGGCTTTCGTCATAATTTCTATTTCACAGGGTACATTATTGGATACTGTAGCTACATCTATAACATCACAAAGGTAGGTATTTGTCGGATATTTTACAATTATTTATGTCTTGTAGATAAACATAACTTGTTTTATCTTTGCTTAGCGCTACAAACTTTTCAGAAGGGATGATCATGGCAAAGAGTTTGCTCGATCTCGAGCATGTGGAGTTGGCAAGGTAGGTTTTTATATATATTATATTCTAACAAACTGACTAAGGGTAATTTTATGATAAAATAAGCTTATTGTCTAAATAATAACATACTAAATCGGCAATGTTAATTAAAGTATGAATGTTGCTTAATTCTAGAGATATTGGAAAATCTTTGTATTTTGGCATAATTCTTAGGTTACTAATTATATCATTATACATTTGAGTTGGGCTTAGTATAGATGGATGTAAGGTGTTGGTTTTTACAAATAAAATTGAGTTTAACAAATCTTCAACTTTGAAGGACATTGTAAGTAAATTAGATAGCAAGGTATTTAAAACATTTGATAGTTTCGTTTGAAAACTGAGTATATTTAACATTTCAGATGCGTTTTTAACAGTAGAAGATAAGAGTTCAATGGCGCTATTTAACTTTATTTGATTGTCATTTAATTCCTCCAGGGATTTATTAACATTAGAAATAGCGGATTTAGAAACTAAGATATGCCTTTTGATAGATTCTGCTAGTTTATTTTCATTATTAAACAGAGCATGAATAGCTTTGTTGTAGTTTTCAGCGTCATCTTCATCCAGTGTACCGAAAATGTGTTTAAATACCGTGCCAATACCTGAGAACCAGGCAGATCTCTTGGACATACCGTTTAAGATAATATGGGAAATCGCATTAAAATCTCTTAAGATGTCGTTGTAAAGTGCTTCTAGGGGTTGTAACATATTTTCACACTGAGTATAATCTATTTCGGCACTCACGACACTGAAATCGGACTATTTTAAATACTTCATGAATGTTTTCCAAATGATGTTGGATTGGATGTACGTCTACTGGTATAACGATGAAATTGATCATTAATTATCCTCAATGTACCAACAGGGTCGAAGAATATACCAGGGCTCTTGTCGATGCGTTCAACATATTGACCATTGCCGGTTGCAAGAATAATAGCACAAAATGCGATGGTGGTTCTGTAAATAATAATTAAAAGCTTACTAAGTCTAGATTGTATAATAATGTGTATATAATGTAAAAGGAAAGTGTATAAATTAATTGTAAGTATTAAAATATATGTCTTAAAACGAATGTAATTTTGATATTTAAGAACTTATCTCATGAGCGAGTTTTACTTCGTCGAAGTGGTGTTTAACATGGCGTCTGTTAATAAGAGTAGGGTATTATTACTGTGGACCTTGACGACTTTGTAAGGCCCCTTCCAAATAGGGGAGAGGGCTTTGCGAAGACGAAGATGATTTCTGATGTAGACGTAATCTCCTATTTTATATTTGACCGTGCGGGAGTTTCTGTCGTAGTATGTTTTAGACCTTTCTTTTGAAATTTGTATATTTTGTAGGGCTTTCTCTCGAGAAATCTTTAATCGATGCTGGAGCATTTTAATGTAATCGGGATAGGTAACGTTACCTTTTGATTCGAAAATAGCATCGGGAATATACGGCTTATGACCAAAAAGAAGTTCGTAAGGAGTGAACTGAGTTGTTGTATGGACGTTACTGTTGTAGGCTAACATTGCTGTATAGACGTATTTGTGCCAATCGGTTTGGTTTTCGTTCACGAAGGACTTAAGATACTCTTTCAAAGTGGCATGGCTCCTTTCGAGAGCACCTTGAGTCTGGGGATGATATGGAGAAGACCATATCTGTCTTATTTTTAAAAATTCACATGTGCGTTTGAAAAGGTCAGCCGTAAAATTTGTTCCTTGATCGGTGATTATTGATTTAGGGATCCCAAATTGTGAAATGAAGTGAACTAGAGCTTCGCATGTTTCTTCTGCGGTGACATTGGAAATTGGATAGGCTGTAGAAAATTTGGTTAGATCATCTTGAGAGTGAGTATAAATCAGGTTTGTGAAAACCCGCTTCGGGTAAGGGCCTACTATATCTAAACTTATTTTCTCAAATGGGCGAGTAGAAGTGGTTGTGATTTTATAGGAGACCGGTTAATCTTGCGTAACGGTTTATTTGTTTGGCAAAGTTTGCAATTTTGTACATACCTCTCTATATCTGCGCGCATGTTTTCCAATAATAACGTTCTTTAATTCTATTATACATTTTATTTGATCCTAAGTGACCGGCTATTGGTATATCATGATTTTCTTTAGAATTTTCGATATCTCTGTTGGTACAGGGTATATTATGGAGTTATGATGTATATTTATTGTTATATTTGTATTGTTATATAAATACATAAGCATGCCGTATATTTTGACAAACGAATGTTGTTCGAACAGATTCTTAAAATCAGAAATTGCGATTTCACTGATATTACCTGAAAGTATAATGTCGTCCCTAGCGGCTTTTAAGGTCTTGAAGATTTCGGGATAGGAACAGTCATCAAAATAATATACTTTTGTGAAGAGAAGATAATAAATTTTGCCTTTAGACTCTATCTTTTTAAACGAGTGAAGTTCTCGTTCTTCGTTTAAGACCTTTGTGTCACTTAAACCGGAAAGAATATCTTCAAGGTAGGGATTTGATTCGTCAAAATCGATAGATACAGGGACTAGGATTGTTTTGCAGTCACTTTTTAAAAGGCTCTCATTATACTTTTATATAAGTATTAAATGTCTCATCCTTTTAGAAAACGTTTTAAGGAATATAGAGTAATCGTCGTTGCAGGGCCAAGTTATTTTCAGAGCCTTTATTTGATTCATTACAGGAATTTTGTGGGATTTTGCGTCTAATGGAATTGAATCAGTGTGTTGGGATTCAGGAGTTCCGATGGGCTGAGATCCAAGTCACCCAGTTCAATGAGTTCTTCGAGAATGTCTGAAGGAAGTTCGGAATCTTGAGTAGTTTGGGGTTCTTCGTGGGAGGTGGAAGGTTGCGGATCTGAGATAGTATCATTTTGTACAACCGGATTAACAGGAAACAGGATAATGCGTCTGCGTTACTGTTAATTTTGCCCTTTTGTATTCGACCTCGTAGTCGAACTCTTCTAATTTTAGCCTCCACCTTACTAATTTTGACCCCGGTCTTTGTAGTTAAATAACCACTTAAGTGGGCGGTGGTCGGTAATAATTTTAAAACGACGGCCATACAGGTATGGCCTAAATATTTTAGTACCGAAAAGAATTGCTAAGCATTCCTTTTCTGTTATACTGTAGTTACACTCTGCTTTATTTAAAGTTCTATCATTCCCTATGGGACCCTGTGATAATATGGCCGAAATAGCAAAGTTTGATGCATCACAAGTCAACACGAAAGGTTTTGTGAAGTCTGGGTAGGCTAATATTGGAGCAGTAGTCACAATTTTTAGAGTTTCGAAGGCTAATTGTTGCTCATTTTGCCAATCGAAAGGAACATTTTTCTTCAGAAGGTTTGTAAGAGGTTTTGCAATTTTGATAGATTTGGTATAAATCTTCGATAGTATGACGCTAGTCCCATGAAAGATTTGATGTCTTTTGGACATCGAGGTTGGGAAATTGTTGAACAGCTTTAATTTTCTCTGGTTTGGCTTTACCCTCGTTGGTAATGATATGACCAAGATATGATACTTCCTTTCGGAGAAATTCGCACTTATCTGGCTGGAGCTTAAGATTGAAGTGTCGGAGTCTGTCAAAAACGTTAGAAAGATTATTTATGTGTGTTTGAAGATCATATGAGTAAATAACGATATCATCTAGGTAGACGAAGCACTGGAGTCCTTGTAAGCCAGATAGGGCAGTGTTCATCAACCTTGGAATGTTGAAGGGGCGTTTTTTAGCCCAAAAGGCATCCTTGTGAATTCAAAGTGTCCTTGCGGGACGGAGAAGGCAGTTTTAGGAGCATCCTTTTCGGACATTCTTATCTGGTGGAAGCCAGAAGCAAGATCTAAAGTGCTAAAGTATTTACATTTCCCTAACTGGTCAAGAATTTCTGTTATGTTGGGTATCGGATAGGAATCTCCTATAGTGATGTCGTTCAGACGACGGTAATCTATGACTACGCGCCATTTACGTTGCCCGGACGCATCGGTTTTCTTTGGTACTATCCAAATTGGTGATGACCAGGGTGATGTCGAAGGTTTGATGATGCCATCGTCAAGCATTTTATTTATTTGGCGTTCTACTTCTGGCTTATGAATGTCAGGGAAGCGGTAAGACTTAGTGTTAATTGGTATAGAAGATGAAGTAGGAATTTCGTGTTGCAAGACGTTTGTGTTAGTTAATTTGTCGCCAGGCAGATGAAAAATATCGATAAGTACAGCAAAGATCGCATAGTGCTTCTTTCTCTTCTTTGTTTAGGTGTGACAATCTTAAGAGATTTAGAGTTTGATCGGTGCGAGTAAGGGCGTTATTTCGTGAACCGTCCGAAGAAGTATAAAAGATTTGATGATTATATTTATTTTCCAAAGGTTGTAGCGTTAATTTTAGATCGGAATCGACGATTAATTCGCTTTCGGAAGTATTTACAACGGAAATATTAATTCTTGAATTTGACTTCACTTTTACGATGCAGTTAGCTATTAGGAGCGAGTCTACGGGGTTCTGATCGAGAACAAGTCCTTCTTTAATGTCCGGATTTCTAACAGAACACTCTATGATAGTTTCACATCGAGGTGCAATAGTATAGACTGGCTTAGTGAAACAGAGCTCTATTTCATCTTTATATATTTTTAGGGTGTTGTTGTCATAATTAATTTTGCAATTTAATTTGATAAGGAAGTCGCTACCGATGATTCCATCATACGGCAAATCAAACGCCAGTACGTAGAAGTTATGTTGGTAGGAACAAAATTCAATTGGGATGTGACCAAGGGATGTAACAGAGTCATTTCCTATACCAATTATTTCTATAGTATTGTTGTTTATTTCAGGCATTTTTTCTACAGCAGAATCTTTAATAATACTGATAGCTGCGCCGGTATCGACGAGCAAGGATAAGGATTTCGACGAGACAGAAGTTTGAACTTTTATAAAAGGTAAGTATTTTTTTGATGGATTTGTAGAGATGTTATATATTTTAATATTGTTTTCTTTTCAGATGCAGGAGACGAAATATTCTTCGATATGACGCCGTTGATAGGCTGTTTGGTAATTGAAGTAGAATTGTTAATTTTCAATCTGTCGGTTTGGGGCTGGATACCCTGTCGGTTAGATTGACTTGGAACGGGAATAGATGCAGGAGACGAAATATTCTTCGATATGACGCCGTTGATAGGCTGTTTGGTAATGGAAGTAGCATTATTAACTTTCAATCTGTCGGTTTGGGTATGGATACCCTGTCGGTTAGATTGAGTTGGAACAGGAATAGAAAATGAGCGAAATGCTGTGTTATGATTGGCAATGGGTGAGTATCGGCTTCGCTATTTAGTCTTCCCGTGCGATACTGGACGGAAATCCTCCGCGTTTAAATGATGGTTGGTGTTATCGACATTTTGATCGTCTGCAATAGCAGCATTGATATACTGATTACGATTCGGGAAAGTGTGAGGCGGTGGACCATTATTATTGTAGTTATTGCGATTAACATTATTACTATAATTGTTTTGAACATTACCAAATCGTCGTCGATTATTAGACTCGCGTTTGCGGCATGTTTCTAATGTATGACCGGGTATTTTACAATATCGGCACACTGGATAATCAGTTCTGAACATAGAGGAAGACCCAGCTGAATTATTAAAGGCCTCTCTCGCGTGGTTGTTTGGTTTTGTTGAAAATTACGACTAGTAAAGCGTCTTTGGTTTGAATCCTGGGTATTTGTTTGACTAAGATGGCGTCGAGTCACCTGGAATATTTTTCTTCAGACACGGCAAAATTAATAGCATCATTGAGCGTATCGGGATCGCGGCATCGAACTACTGTTGATAGACGAGGATTTAAGCCAACCACGAAAGTGTGTAACGCTAAGTCCTGCATTGCCGCGAGACGGCCTGCCAGTTCTCCCTTTTTTGTAGGTATTGATATATTTATTTCTGTTAATAATTTAGACAAACACGTCTCTATTCGTAGGGCGTACTGGTTGACCGTTTCGTTATTGGACTGACGACATTCTTGTAGGTCTGAGAGCAGTGCAGCGTAATGTTTTCTGTCACCGAATTGGGATTTAAGAAAGTCTTCTAACTGTGACCAAGATTCAAATATTTTAATCGAGCACGCACTTTCAGCGCGTCCTTCTAATTGACTAAGTATGTATTTTAAAAGAATATCCTGTTGTTGATCTGACGCGAGGTTCATAGCATTACTACAGTTATTAATAAATGGCATTAATTTTTCTCGGTTGCCGTCAAACTTACTTATAAATTTACAAAGAATATTGAGATCGATGTTTGGTGTCGAAATAACCGGTGTAGGTTCGTCTTTAGGCATTGTGACGGACGAGGTTAGTCAAAACAAAGATAAGGTACTCGGCGTTTCGCGTGGGAGTAGTAGCGATAAGGCGTTGCACTGGTCTCGAATACAAGCAATGGCACACAATTAAAATATAATATTTAAAAGACACTTGATATACAATGAATTATGCTAAAATGAATGAATGACAGTGTAATTGAAATATGAATTAATTTTGTATTTTTTTTGATTTGACTGTTTAAATAAATTAACTTATATTTTGTAAAGTTTATAAAATATTCAGTATTATTCACAATATTTAAGACTGTATCATTATAATATTCGTATAAAACTGGAGCGGACTTACAGGAACATGTCGGGTTTATGTACTTGTATTTTTTTTTTTTTGATCAGGATTCAGGAACACGGCGACAGCGTAGAAAACAGCGAAAGTGTGCAGCACTGCTGACTTCGTAGACTCGGTTTGCGAATGATGCAGATGCTGGGTGGTATTCTTCTACTTTCTTTTCTTTTTCTTTCAGTTGTGTGACTTCTAGCATAAATTTTCATGCGGCCAGGCGGGTATCGTTTTCGGAAGTTCAGCGAAGAAACGAGTTTTAAGCGGTAAGTATTTATAGAGATCACAACACAGAATGTTTTAGTAATTGCACAATTGAGTCCTCAGAGGCACCAAGGACCTTTTATAGATCCCTTCACCGTTGCCACCAATGTTATACGGGGCTTCACGAAATGTCTTTTAAAAAACTATTTAGAAATTACAACTGTATTTTATTATAGAAAGACACAAATTAAAATTGAATTTGAGGCAGTATTTCGGATGAGGTGTATGACGGACTGACTGGTATTGCTAGTCTTGAAAATGAGAAAGTACTGAGCTACTAAGAGGTGCTGACCGTGTGCTTTGTGTCGGATCCCTATAAAGGGATCTATAACAGTGCATGAAAAATCAGTTAAAATATTGCATTACCACGCATTTTGAATTTAAAAGATAAAAAGGCAGAATGTTTGAGATTTTTTTTACTTATTTCTTCTTCACCATTTGCCTATATTACTTATTCTGAACCTTCTCTGCAAATTTGGCCGGTTATCGCAAAATAACTCTGTATAACGGCAATTTTACCTCTAATAAATTAATTTCTAAAAGTTTAAAGTTCCTAAATGGAAATAAAAATTTATTTAAAAAACTTTCTTAACATTTACAAATAAAAAGAACCAAAAATTGGACAATTATGTGAACTTAAATTTTAACTTTTAGCTAAAAATGATTTGTTATGTAATTAGTTGCGTAAGAAAATTCTTTAAAAGAGCGTATAAGATATTATATTACAGCCCTTCACAAGTCCACTTCTGACCATAGGCCTCCCCCAAGGAAGGCCACAAAGCACGGTCCCGAGCCACCTGCATCTATTGACTTCTTGCATGTCTTACCAGGTCGTCACTCCATCTAGTGGGGGGAGGCCCTACACTTCGCTTGCCGGTACGAGGCTGACACTCGAGAACCTTTCTTCCCCATCGGTTGTCGGTTCATCGAGCTATATGGCCGGCCCATAGCCACTTCAGCTTACTAATCCGTTGGGCTATGTTGGTCACTCTGGTTCTACTGCGGATATCCTCATTTCTAAGTTTATCTCCTCTCCATAGCTCGCTAAACGACCTTGATACTCATACGGCCAGCAGTGAAAGACCACGTCTCAGATCCATAAGTCATCACTGGCAACACGCACTGGTTGTACAATCTCGTTAGGTTTTGAGGTATACCTAACGAGAAGATGTGTCGTAATTTCCCGACCACTGCCCAGCCGAGTTGAATCCGTCGATTGACCTCTCGGTCGAAGTTAGACTTACCTAGTTGGACAATTTGATAAATATAGATGTCTATGGGCCACAGTACCCACTTACCATCAGGTGGACTGTGTACTCGTTTGTCACCCTATACTATAAAAAAAGTAAACATAGTCGTCAACAACTTCGAGCTTAGTGCTCCCAACAACTACCGGCATAGGTGTGACATGGACATTAAACGTGACCTTTGTTTTGTCCATGTTCATCTTAAGACCTATCCATTGGGAGACACTATTGAGATCATTGAGCATACTGCTTAGGTCCTCCAGCGATTCTGCCATAAGGACTTTATCGTCGGCAAATCGAAGATGAGTGATGACTCGCCATTCGCCATTGACGTTAATACCGTATCTATTCCAGTCCAGTAGCTTCAAAACGTCTTCCAATGCAGTGGTGAACAGTTTCGGGGATATAACGTCACCCTATCTTACACCTCTCTGCAGTTGGATAGGTTTCGTACTCTGGTTCTGTACTCGGATAGCCATCTTAGCCCTATTTACAAACTTCTCAGCACTTCGATATACCGACAGTCTACTTGGCACCGCTGAAGGGACTGCAGCACCGCCCAAATATCGACGGAATCAAAGGTTTTCTCACAGTCCATGTACGCAAGACAAAGTGGCAGATTGTTTTCTTCTGTCTTCTGTACAATTTACCGAAGGATATGTATGTGTTGCTAAGGCCTTTTTGGAAATCGGCCGAGTCTGCGTGTGGGAAGATTCGTAATGACTCTTGAAAACAGCACGTCGACGCGGCTCAGAAGGGAAATCGGTCTGTAGTTCTTCAAGCAGTAGTTCTATCATGGAGGACGGAAGTAAAGAGCTTCTGAAGGATTTCAAGTACTGGTTTTTGTTTTTAGTTTCGTTTTTTGTCGTTAGTTCGATGGATGCAGGTGGCTCAGGACCGTACTTTGAGGCATTCCTTGGTGGTTGGGGCCTAGGTTCAGCAGTGGAATTTTGAAGGGCTGTAATGATGATAATGTTTAAGGGGGTTCTTTGGATGCCATTAAGATATGAATAACCAATTTTAAGATATATGTCTCTTTGTCTGTCGGTCTATGGTAATCGCGGGGCAGGGGTGCTAAGAATCTCCGGTGGAGGTTTGGTTGCCACCTAAGACGACTCGACCTGGCAACATATAACGCATGCACCCTGAGGACTGACGAGAAGATCCTGAAGCAGGCAGACGAGATAGACAAGTTGCGCTGGGATATTATAGAATTATCTGAGGTCCGAAGAGTGGGGGAGGACACGGTAATCCTCGAATCCGGGAATTTGTTCTATCACCGGGATCATCTGTCCCAAGGAGGTGTCGGATGTATCGTCCACAAGTCTCTCGTTAGCAACATTGTAAAGATTGGGAGTGTGTCGATGAGGGTTGCGTACCTTATACTCAGAATCATCAAAAGGTATTCGTTGAAGGTCATATAGGTTTACGCACCAACTTCGGCACGCATCTGAGACGTGGTCCTTCACTGCTGGCCGTATGAGGAAGCTCAAGGTCGCTCAGCGAGCTACGGAGAGGGCTATGCTCGGGGTTTATCTGTCGGTTTCTGTCGGTCTGTCTGTCCGGGCTAATCTTCAAAATGGACTAACCGATTGTTATGAAACTTCACAATTTCATGATTACTTCTCTTTTTATAAAATAGGGGAAACAAGCATGTGGCTCATTTGATGGTAAGTTACCGTTACCGTTACAGCCTATTAATTTCAACTGCTGAACATAGGCCTCCCCCATAGATTGCCTCATAGAGGGGAACTTGCCATAGCAAGTGTTGACAACTGCCGTTTTTTTGTTTTAGTCGTTATTAGGAAGACGCTGCTGCCCATCTCTTGATTTGTTTCCCTCTGACGCCTTTTACGATGATATGGGGCAGTGGTTATTCTTACACCGCCACTACACAGCCTTTGATAATAATTGACTACCACCATATGACAGAGGACACAAGATCTTCCTGGCTATTCCCTTAGTCGGTTCTTTTTCTCAAGGGGATGAAATTAGGTGATGGTTTCTATTATGTCGTTACCCCACAGCACAACTTTTTTATAATTTGATAATTACCAGATAAATGCTTAAAATAATTTCGGTTAAAACGCCAGGCGTTGTCAATTTAATAGTAACATGAAAATATTAAACATCACATTTATAGCTGATTTAAAATTCACCAAAGTATTTTATTTATTATTTATTTTTATTTATTTATCCTTTATTGCAACACACCAACTAGGGGTTACATATTATACTATCAGACCTAGAAATCCAAAGAATATAATATCAAAACTTATACTTTCTTTAGATATTATTTTTATCGGAGAGATATATACAGGGTATTTTGGAAACTCTCCCGAAAACGAAGACAGAAGACAGTACTAACTATATCTTTGATGATGGGTGAAATATAAAATCGATCCTGATGAAAAAAAATCATCTTTTCACAACTTTTTATTAGCTTTATTCACGCTCCATCGTGTTAGTATAGTTAAATAAAACGTTAATTTCAGTTAAAAAAATCATGAAAATACTTAAACATAAAACCGGCAGTGGAATTACTGAATTACAATCAGCTGACTAGGGGTCAATATACGCGCGAACGCCGAATTCGCGCGGCCCGCAACTACCGATGGTACCACAATACCTAATAATTTACAACACTTGTCTAAATACCTAACTTATCTACTTAACCTACTATTTGCCACTGTGCTTGTCTCCACGTAGCCACTTTAATTCGAATTCACAGGTTAAATAAACCAAATAACTGGTTCGATTCCCCGCTAATAAAAAAAAAACTTAAATAAAATGATAACAAGGTTAGAATCATGCTTTTTTATCCATTGTGTAGGTATGTTTATTATTCTGATGTATTCAGTTATGTTCCTATTCAGATCAGTTAAGTACTAAGTTATTTAAAAAAAATAGGTATGAAACAGCTTACCGATCCTCCGTGGCCTTATGAGATTCTCCAAGGCACATTAACATGTTGCCGTATTCACGAACACTATAAACGTACCTACGCTTTAGGCATTATTAAAACAAAACAAAAAACACAAAACGTAACAACAAGAACAATATCATTAATTAATAAATAACAAGTAATAACGACAATAATTTAATAAACAAAACAATTGAACTGTCGTTCGTGATAGTCAAGACGGAACTGTCTCAAAAACTAAAATTATTAATCAATTCCACCAGAACAAATGCGCATGAAGTAACGTCCTTGAAGCATGTGTAAATTCTACAGCTCGAGGCGACACGAGGCAGCGTGTGTGTGAAAGGGAAGGGTAGAGTGAGTAGTATACCTAATGCATTGTTTCGTACCGATCTAGATAAGAGTTCGACGCCCGCGAGGATATTGACCCTATTGTCAGCTGATTTTCTTTTTAAAGTTTCACTGCTGGTTTTATGTTTAAGTATTTTCATGATTATTCGGGATCGAAATTCTTTGTGACCTATCATCATAGGTATCCTTAGTACTATCATCTGTCTTCGTTTTCGGGAGCGTTTCACAAACACCCGGTATTTTGTCGGAGCGTCTGTTATCGTTATCGTGTAACTTATCAACAACTTTAACGATTGATATCATATTCACATAATATAATATCTGTACATAAATATACTAGATTTCAGAAGCTCCGCTGTAATTCCACCCTAGCCCGGGGACTTACCGTTTTTAAGGTGCTGGAAAGCCATTGTAATCTCACTCAGACTGACGTCCGGGATGTCATCGGAATAGTGTCGGATAAGACTCGCTCTTGGATCGTTCCAACGATGACGTGTACAGCTGCCCATAAAACATCTCAATCTCACTCAAAATCTCAGATGTCCCGGAAACGATGCTGCCGCATTCGGTCTTCAGCTTCGACAGTTGGTTTTTTCTGGCAGACAGATCTCGCAAAGACTTTGGAGCCCTGGTTCCGATCGATTGCTTCTTTAATACGAGCTGTATTGAAGTTGCGTAAGTCCCGCCGCATGCATTTGGAGATCTGTCTGTACAGTTGCCTGTGTGCTGTGAAATCTTCTGAAGACTGCAGCTTCTTCTCCCGTCTAACAGTCATGAGATTAAGAGTGAGATCTGAGAGTTTTTATGTTCTTCTGTGACGGGTCTTACAGAACTTAGCTCCGACCGCATCGACTGTTTCCAAAAGCTTGTCATTCATATCGTCCACTTCATTACAGTCTTCTAGGCACTGAAAACAATTTTGTAATTCGACCTGAAAGTTTTCGGTGCTTTGGATTAGAGCAAGAGTGGGTGGGACAGAGCGTTGGCTTCATTAGACGTGTCCTCTCCAACTTAATTCAGTGTGCCTCTCACCATTCGGTAATTGCTGCCAGTTTTCACCCTCGGGATTACTACAACATCACTTAATAGTTGTCGTCTGGTCGTCATAATGAATTCAATCCCATTTTTTGTCGAATCATCGGGGCTCGACCAGATGGATGAACTCTTTTTTCCAAAAGCAGCCCCACATAAAGTGGATTAATGTGGGGCTGCTTTTGGAAAAAAGAGTTCATCATAAAGAATCCCTCTTTCTCCAAAAAGTCGGTCAGCTGCTGGCCCCTTGAGTTCCGTTGCCCTATTCCGAATTTCCCAACTATCAGCTCATCATTCTATCTTGTGCCTAGTTTTGCAATGTAGTCTCCCATGAACATCGTATAGTGGGTTTTATGGGACGGACATACACTAAGCGGTAAAAGTCCCTTAAGTGATTGTAGAATACAAAAATTGTGGGTTTTGGAGGAATGCATGGTTCTAGAGATATCCTCATACATTTCCTCCACCTCCTCATCGGGATGTGCCGATGTTGGTGCGTAAACCTGTATGACCTTCAGCGAATACCGTTTGATGATTTTGAGTATAAGGTACGCAATCCTCGTCGACATACTCCCAATCTTTAAAACGTTGCTAACGAGAGACTTGTGGATGATACACCCGACACCTCCTTGGGACAGATGGTCTCCCTCCCGGTGATAGAACAAGTTGCCGGAATCGAGGATTACCGTGTCCTCCCCCTCTCTTAGGACCTTAGATAATCCTATAATATCCCAGTGCAACTTGTCTATCCCGTCTTCTTGCTCCAGGATCTTCTCGACAGTCCTCATGGTCCGTGCGTTATATGTTGTCAGGTCAAGTCGTCTTAGGTGGCAACTGAACCTCCACCGGAGATTCTTAGCACCCTCTGCCCCGTCGTTACCGTATCCAGGAATAGCGGGGCCGCCGGGGTCTGGGGGTCGTTTATTTGTGTCGTTGCTCATAGGGGGAGGGGATATTGCCATAGTTGCCACGCTTGGCGAGCGGGTTGGCAACCGCTGTTATTTATTGCTTTTTGCTGTTATCAAAAAGATGATGCTGCCCATTTTCTGCCTCAGTTTCCCTCTGTCGCCTCTTACGACACCCACGGGAATATATGGGGTATAAGATACTATATAAAAAAAAAAACACATCATCTTCCTGCATATTCTACGTTATAATCGTAGTATATATTTATTAGAATTAGATTAAGAAAAATAAAGCCGTACATTGGTTTAATACGTTAAAATAAAAAAAAATAAAAAAATTACGAAGTTGCCCTCATCAATTTCAAGCACGGTCAACACCAAGCCATTTTACTACTTTGAGAAATAATGTTTTAATATAGTAATTTACCTGACTAAGAAATAACACAATTTTTTATATTATTTTTAACGTTATTTGTAATATTGACATTGTTAAAATTAATAACAAATTATCGGTCCGTGGGGTCCACGTGCGGAGAAGTTCCAAAAGGAACTCTATCTGCGACTGGTCGTCGCTGCTGGTGATTAGAGAGCTGGTTATTTTCTCGCTCAAAGGCTAGGAATAGCCATTGAGCGAGGAAACGCAGCCAACGTTCTTGGCACGATACCACGGGGAGTAGGACTGTATGATAATTTAGTTATTAGTTTTTTTTTTATTATAGTTTTTAATATTGTATATATTTTCAATGTTATAACATTTTAACTATGTCAATATTACATTTATAGGTCATATTACAGTACAGATTCTAGATTGCAGGACTCCTTTCCTACCTAGAAATCCGTCTGGGTAGGTCTTCTTACCTATTTCTATCGCTAAGCAACAGTATCTGCACTGCTGTGTACCTGTTTGAAGGTTAAAGAGTGAAGATGCATCTATAGCCTCCTACTTTGGAGTTAGTTCCAGGTGTCTATGGACTGCAGTAACTAATTAGCACCTGCAAGCCTACTCGATAAGCTTGTCTATAAGAGCTACCAATGCTCGTAAAACCAGCGACTCAATGTACTTCAAAATGACAACAAAGTCAGCGAATAGACCTGTTGGTTAACTACAAGTCCGTTTGTAACTTCAATTCTATAAAAAAAGTACTGGGCAACATTAAAATAGACTCGAATTGATTTCCTAAGACAACTAACACTGCATATGTGCACAAGTGTGCATTGCAGCACAATCCAATAGATTTATTTCAGTACAAAAAGTACGCAAATGTAAGTTATAACTGTTACCTATCCACAACCATTAATATTTTGTATATACGTGGGTTGTCTGAAAAGTTTCCGACTAACACAGATACAAGAAAAAATGTCTTGTATCTTTGTTAATACAAGACATTTTTTCTTAAAATTAAGTTATATTTTTCTACATAGTCTCCTTGTAACTACACACTTCTCCCAACGATGCTCCCATCTCTTTAACCCGTCCAAATAGTACTCGGCGTTTTTCTCTGCAAAATAATTGTTCATGAAGTGATAGCCTCCTCATTTGACGAAACTCTCTGTTCTCCGAGCGCAATGTTTATATGAGAGAACAAAAAGAAATTGCTTGAGGCTAGATCTAGTGAGTAATGAGATGGTCAAGCAGTTCAAACCATAATTCGTGGATTTTCGCCATGGAAACCGCTAAGGTGTGAGACAGTGTGCTGTCACGGTGAAACAGGTTTCTTTTTCTGCAAATGTGGCCGTTTTTCCGCAATTTCTGCCTTCAGTTTGTCAAATAATTATGGCTAGTATGTTCCTGTAATGGTTTTTCATTTTTGAAGATAATCGATTTAGATAACTCCATGACTCTCCCAAAAAAACTGCCGCCATCACTTTCCCAGCCGAAAAAACAGTTTTTGCTTTTTTGGAGCCGGTCCCCCTTTACAGTCCACTGTTTTGACTGTATTTTTAATTTATGCGTATAATCGTGTATCCAAGTTTCATCTACAGTAATTAATCGGCGCAAAAATTCGGATTTATTGCGCCTAAACTGCGCCTACAAAGCGTTGGAAATGTTCATTCGAACACGTTTTTGGTCTAACGTGAGCAAACGAGGCAACCAACGCGCTGACAGCTTTCTCTTGCCTAATTTAATACGTGACAATCACGTTCTTTGGACATTGTCATAGCCTCTGCTATCTCTCTCACTTTAATTCGGCGGTCGTCTAGCACTATTTGGTGAACTTTAGCGATGTTATCGTCAGTAGTTGGAGTTTTTGGACGTCCCGAACGTTTATCGTCTCCCAAGCTCTCACGACCACATTTAAATTCAGCTGCCCAAAATTTCACTGTGGTAAATAATGCAGAGTCCCCATACATAGAGTCCAACTCATTTTTGATTTGCGTAGGCGTATTGCCTTTAAAAAAGGAAAATTTAAATTTGTGAACTAGACACTCTTGTTACACCATTAAATAATGGGCCACTCGAGACCTTGTCTTTATACTGTCCCTTATGTTCTCTGCATAATGAGATACAAAGTTACAAGAATCCATGCATTTCTTACAGAATATGTTTTACATGAAATTAAAAATTCCACTATGGTTTACCTTTGGGGCCACTCTTCGGTTTTAACATATTCTATCTCAGCTTAAATTGGTCTACTTTCCTGTTAACTCTCCGAATTTGTAACCGATCGTGAGCAACCTCTTTTATCTTCTATTAGTCTAATTGCTAGGATATTCATATTATTGAAACTGTCAATTCTTTTCCTTTTTAAAACGAATCGTTATCTTTTTGTCTTGTGTAGGAGCATTAGTTACAAAAACTACACATTGACTAATACCCAGACTCGTAAAAGCTATTTGAGGCCTAAACAAATAATAATTACGCAGGAATCAAATCAGCGGCTTTCAAAGCGGCAAATAAACAAAACGGCAAACGAACGCCGAAGCCAATGCGCTACTGATTTCTCTTTCGTCATTAATTCATTAGTTTTTTAAATTATTTTTTTTCCAAGTGAAGTCGACGAACAATCACACCGTCCACTTGATGGTAAGTGGGTACTGCAGCCCGTAGACATTTGCATCTATCGTCGATTAAAAATCAAAATTCAAATACGTCGTCAACCCGAATCGCCTAAAAGATGAAGTGCCTCGATAGAAGTCAAGAGGAGCCCCGTTTCTCGTCACTCACCTTATTACAAAATATAGCAGCATTATGCTGCTGTTTTCAGTGCGACATTGGTGTTTCAGTACGATCATGCTCTATTCCCGCTGTACCAACCTAATCGAGCTACAGCTATAAATACTTGCATGGCTTTACCACGTAAAATTTAAACCCACAAACAGTCACAAGTTAACATGTATATATTTTAATCATCATCATTCGTAATCATGAGCGTGCTACTTCCCGATAGAGCCGACCCAATCGTGATATAGCTTTACCACGGTAAAATGAAACTCAAAATATAAAACACAAATTATGATGTGTATATTTTGATACAAAATACAAACGATTATTTTTATAGAGCACAATGACGGAGAATATAATACGTTTATTTCTTTATTATCATTATTCAAATGAACAGTTATCGAAATTCAAGAGATAAACTTCAGCAATTATTCCAAGGTTTATTTGAAACGATACTTTGAGAGACTGCATTTAATTGTTATAATATTGATGAAATTATGCTTTCAATTTGTAGTTCATAAGATTAAATGTCAAATCTGGATATGCGAAATAATATTTTCTATCAGAATAATGTTATCATAATACATTCTTATGTGCAGTTGAATATTCGGTATTATTCGATAGAAAAAAAGCGTGAAATGTCTGGAATTGTAATAAACTTGCTGCAGCTATATTAGTAGTATAGTTGTAGCACGAATAGGTCGGCTCGACCGGGGAGGGACCACGCTCTCACAGAATACCAGCGTAAAATAGCAGCTTAACACTGCTGTGTTTCGTATGGTGAGTGTAGAGAACCGGAGACCCTTTTTACTGGAAAAGAGACATTCCATCTTAGTCGTCACGGGTGACAACGCATCAGCATTTATTCCTAATCAAGGATAGATGTAGATGTCTATGGGTCACAGCAACCACTTACTATCAGGTGGACTGTGTGCTCGTTTGTCACCCTATACTATAAAAAAAAACAATTTATGTGCCAAGCTAGTGGTCACGATAGTTATTTTTACTACAGGACTGTTCAACTGCTGATAAAGAAGAAGAATATTTAAGTTTAACCCCCTTTCCAACTTTCGCACAGATTTATTTGATTTATTTATTTATGTGATAATGTTTAAATCATATTACGTCATTTTCAAGTAGATCCTCAATTTAGAATTAATCGATCGAGCTGATTTAGAATTACCGTGTGTTGGTGATATCGAAAATTCAATCACCACATTTCGACCCGTGGGTATGGTAAAGGCGATTAACGCCTTCCAATAAATGGTGGTAACCATCTCGTTTACGCTAGATAATAGAAAGATAAGAAAAACCACCCAGGCTACGACAACAGGCAGAGTCAAAAGTACAAGATATCGGTATTGCGATCGCTAAGCCGTTTAATAAGCGTGGCGATTAATGCAAATTCTACCAGGAGAGTCCCATATCCAGCATTCGACTTTATGGGCTGATGTAGATAAAAATTAATTTGAATAATCTTCTGGGTAGAAGTTAATCAAGGGAAATGTTTGTAAACTAGTGGTCAAAGCAATTATTTATATATGATCACAATGTCTGATATAAATATCCAGAATGGTGGCAGAGAACATCAATTTTAATTTCGACAAATTCTTCTAAGGTAGAATGTAAATTTAATTTAATGTTCAAATGTTCCAGACCGAATTTCGGTCATGGCGACTGGCGATGGTCATGGAAACTAACCACCTGCGTTACAGTGCACTAGAGTCAGTGCGTAAACACAGGTGCGCTCTTTATTCACTGGACAAAAATCCGACACGATCGGAGAAATATCAGGCGAAAGACGTGCTTTCCGAGGCGCGGGGGTGAAACACCACCAACCTCCTGATTCCGGGCTGCCACTGAGAATCTTTCTTAACGAAAAAACGCAACTACTGATTTTGACCTAACCCAGAATTAAACGCACCTGCAATTCCCCTAGTGATGCAGTTGTTAATGGGCGGCTGTCGACACTTACCATCAGGTGACCGAAAAAAATCGAACTCGGCTAAGCTATAGGATCAGCAATCACGCAATAGACCAATGGGGCAGTCAGTGAATTTTATACGTTGTTGCAACAACAAGAATAATGAGAACTAACAAAGTTTGTTTTGAAAACAATAACAACTTCAGATAGTCATTTGAAGAATTAATCAGTGTTGTGATTTTGTCCGGTATGGTTATTATCTTAATACAAGATAAGAAAGTCATGTTATTTTATTTCATTTCATATTTTATTATTTAAGGAAACATACAGCATAATAAAGTACATATAGGTTATTGCCGTGTAGTGGCGGTGTAAGAATATCCACTACCCCATCACGTGATATAAGAGGCGACAGGGGGAAAATAAAACAGGTGATGGGCAGCAGCATCTTCCTGATAATAACTCAAAATAATAAAATACTGCGGATGACAACCCACTAACCCACTCGCCAAGCGTGTCAACTATGCCAAAATTCCCCCTATGAGGTCATCTATGGGGGAGCCCTATACAATACAATACAATAACTTTATTTCAGGCATTAAGGACTTAAAAATTAAGAACATTGGCCCATAGCAATATATACCTTAACCTAAAAATATATATAAAATATAGACATAACACTATTTTGGGGACTTTCTTCTTTGGCGCGTCCCTGTATCGGCCAGAAATCGGGAGCGAGGAATGTCTCTTTGTGTTTTACAGGAACCTGGAGTACGTAGGATTTGAAGTTCGTTGACCTATTAGACTCCAGACGCTGCAAATGTAAAGAAATCGGATCCTCAATGCGGCATCGGCTTCATTCTTCCACGAAACGCAGGACGTTATGTTCAGCAGTGGACTTAAAAGGCTGTATTGGATGGATTGATAGATGAATGCAGCTTAATGCTGCTTTGTTTCGTAAGGTGAGTTTAGATATCCAGAAAACCTTTTTACAGGAAACGAAGCATTCCATCTAAGTTCCCAGGGGTGACAGAGTATCATCCATATTGCATGCCTTAAGCGCGAAGCGCGTAGGATGTTCTACTAGGGCCTATATTATTGTACATATAAATAATATAAAAAGCACATTGTCAGAAAGTTAAATGATTGTTGAACTTATTTTTTTTTTAAATCGATTAGTGGCTTATGGTGCAGATTTGTCAAGTCCGCATGTAGGGGTAAACACGATAACTTTTGAAAATATCAATTTTTCAACTCAATCTAATTTTTAATCTCTTCATATTATATCATGTGGGAAGCCATGGAATGTAAATGGCAGTTTAATTTTTGTTTAGTTTTTGTTTATTTATTATAATTTTTTTTCGGCTGCTAAAATTTCGGCATTTCTCATTCCGAAATTTTCGATGTTTTGAGCAGCGTTGTAATAATTTATTTTACTAAATAGCCTGCCTCACTCAATCACTTTAGGCTCAGCTGCCGTCTTGAGTGTATACTGTATCAGTTTTTTGCAGTGACTCGTGCTCAAGAAGATCGCTGTACAAATACAAAATATTCGAAAAACCAAATTTGATATATATTTGATTATTATTATTATCACTGATTTTTATTACAATATTTTAAAAGCACAGTATAAATAATAGTAGTACGTACTAAAAGTAAGTAGAACTTATATTTGAATATACTTAAATACGTCTTGTGTGATTGAAGTGAATTGAATGATAATATGATGATCATATGAGCATTATGAGTCGTGCACTTTTGGATTTTCCAAACTTTTTTTTAAATTGAAGTTCGACATAAAATTATCGGAAAATTGGAAGTATAATAATAAGATTATTTGTGAAAACTTGTGTGTGTTTAAACTACTTTAAAAAATTAACGCTTAAGTCATGCACAATTGGATTTACCAATAGTTTTTTTTTCTTACTCTCAATCGAATATAGATGTAGATATTTAAGGGCCACATCCACTGATCATCAGGTGGACTGTGTGCTCGTTTGTCACTTTTATTCTATTTAAAAAAGCAGTAATAAAACATTTAAGTACTGCTGCTAAGTGTTTACTTTATTTTATGAATGTTTTATAACGTAGAAAATAGTTACTTTATATGTAGAAACGGAGCCAAACAATTCTTTTATGAAAATTAACAATACAAGAAAAATTGCAAATGTCATTTTAGGAAGAAGTAAACTTAATGTATTTTCCCTTCTTAAAGGTCTGATTGGTCTATTGGTCAATTAGTCAAGAGGGAAAACCACGACCGATAACGAGTGGTAGAAAATACCCAACCATCAAAATGATGTTATTCTACAATATTTTTATTTGTATATACAGTTTCAAAGGCAATAACTAATTAATATAAAATTAAAACAAAGTTACATTCATATCATTTGCCAAAGGGCATAACAGCGACGAAGTCTTACAATTACTCAAGACAAGCAAAGTTTCCAAAAGGCAATTTGTCGGGTCCTTGTAAAGTTTTACATCAAAAACATCTGTTATTTAAAAAAGTGAAGGTTTGGTTTGGAAGAAACGTAGATAAAGCCAAGAGCTTTTTTAAGAAGTAATTTAGGTTTCTGTGGGACTTTCTTTTTGTATTGTATTGTATGTGTGTGACATTCAATTACCGTGTTGTGGTGGCATAAATTATCATTCACCCTCCAACCGACACTTTAGTCCCGTGGGTGTCGTAACTATGGGAAATGCCAAATGGTACGAAACGTCTGTTACTACGATCGTCAGTCCATCTACCGAGAATGAAATTAATGGTAAATTTTCATTACACTGGGAAAATTATATTGTTATATGTACAGACGCACTCTTTTTCAGATTGATATGGATAGATAGATACAGCATTTATTTGTTTCTCCAATCACACACGTAAATTAAGTGACTAAACTAGGTACAAATTAATGTATTACAAAAAAAAAGTTACATAATCTTAAAATCTAAATGCTTTCATGCATAGCATTTCATTCAATGGTTCACCTGATGTTAAGTGACTACCGCCGCCCATGAACAACTGCAACACCAGGGGAATTGCAGATGCGTTGCCGGCCTTTTAAAAAGGAGTAGGCTCTTTTCTTGAAGGTCCCTAAGTCGTATCGGTCCGGAAAAATCGCTGGTGGTAATCGGTTCCACAAGGAAGTTGTGCGAGGAAGAAAACATCTTCTAAATCGCACAGTGGTGGACGGCCAATCATCCAGATGGTATGGATGGTATCGCGAGTTTTGTCGCGATGTGCGATGGTGAAATTGAGCGGCTGGAATTAGTCCGAACAATTCGTCAGAGCACTCCCCGTGGTACATGCGATAAAATACGCAAAGAGATGCAACATCTCTACGCAGTGCTAGTGAGTCAAGTTGATAGGAAAGAACTCGGTCGTCGACGATTCGATCCGCTCTGCGCTGAATGCGGCCAAGTGGAAGGAGCTGGCACTGGGGAGCCCCTGCCCAGAGATGGGAACAGTATTCCAGGTGAGGCCGAACCTGCGCCTTGTAAAGTTGCAGGCGGAGTGCCGGCATGAAATACTGCCCCGCTCTACTGAGCACGCCAAGCTAAAGGTTAAAAAGAAAAAGTTTGCGTTCATTACCATAATGTTCGAAACTTGTGTAGTTGCAATTGCAGTATGAGACTACAAAGTAAATGGCGGCTTTCACTTCCCTAAAGAACAATTTACCACTTTAATGCAAGAAACGTGGTGATGTTAAGCGCACTTATGTACAGAACAAAGAACGTTAAACATTTAAATCGACAGGGGAGGAATTCCTGAGTGAAGAGAAAAATCGTGCTAATTAAGGAAATTATACTTGTAGCAAGCTGGAACCAAGTTTTTAAGTGAAAAAATTCATGAGTATATTATATTAACGAACATTTTTTTAAATATAATTAATAGTGAAAAAGTAAAGTAATGTTACAATCAACATACGTTCCACAGCTGGACACAGACTTTCTCTAATTTTACACAAACTCTCACAGGGTTATGAGTCAATTAGTTTATTTCATTATTCGATGTAGGTGCACTGAAATGTATGGGGCGACCTATGACGCTTTTTTACTGAACGACACGACACCGATATACTGTCGCTAATGTGTTATCGGCAATGACATATCAGCACATCCGCTCCCCATAGAATTTACCCGTACACAGTTACCTGTGTGGGTTATATTAATTTATATTGAAGCAAACAACGTGCGTGCTGTTTGGTATATAAATTAATCTATGTTACGATACACATTATTACACTATTTGGATATGAAAAATCTGCACACTATTTGGATGCACACTATATCACTGCGCGACTTATTAAGAGTTTTCTTCCTCGCACGACTTCTTTGTGAAATCGTTTACCATCGGCAATTTTTTTTAAATGTTGGCAACGCACCTGCAATTCCACAGGTGTTTCAGTTGTTTATAGGCGGTATTCGACACTTTCCATCAGGAGAGCCGTATGCTCGTTTGATCGCTCTTCTAAAAAAAAAAATGTTTATAATTAAACTATGTTGTTTGTTTATATTCATAACACGCGAACATCGAACGTTGTCGATAAACGTAAAATTTTATTGGATCTTCTTCTAGCTGCTTGAATATAAAGCTGAAGGAGCTTTATATTCAAGCAGCTAGAAGTGCCTTACTTTAACTATTGGATGTTGCCAAAACTGTTTAACAATTTTTCTTTTTTATGATATAGGTAAAGCAAATGTTATAAATATAAGTGCATGTGTGTCATATTGCATAAATATACAATATGCTATATCTAGTCCAAGAAAGAAAGATAACAAGCTCTCATGCACACGTCTTTCTTCTTTATTTTCGTAAAATTCCACTACAGGAAACATAATAATTATTACGCACCCAAAACCATGTTGTTGGTTGCCAATAATTTTAAATGCATATAAAGTTTAATTTTGTTTTCATTTTTTATTTTGGCGTCACTTAAAATATAGGAAAGAAAGAAAGATATGAAAAATCTGCACTATCGCCACAATAATGGTGTCATGTCGTTTAATGAAAAAGCTTCTAGATAACATCGGTGTTGCTGTTCGTATCATTTTCGGTATTGGCCAGTTAAAACGCTCTTAGTCCACGTTGCTCCATTGTGTATTGGCGAACCTCACTTGTATTAGGAATGTCGAATTATATGTATTCCTTACACATCCGGATTTCCTTACGACGTTTTCCTTCGCCGCCGAGCACACACATGTAACTACTTAAATTACTATGACTTTTATTGCACTTGGGATTGTTGAATAAAGCTTTAATCACTTTTCCGTCTCCCTACTTTGTCCTGTGGGTATCGTAAGAAAGGAATATGAGAAATGCCAGAAGAATCTAATGGCTTCCGATAGATGGCGGTACATCTTAAATCAGATGCAAAATACCCTGACCAGCGGCGGGCAGCGGCGTTAAAGGTGCGGACGTCTGGCACTGATAATAATTATGCCATCTTGACCATTAAGGCAAATGATCCTAAGAACGAGAGAGGTTCATATCCAGCAGTGGACTTCCACGGACTAATGGAATTTCACTTTTATTTATAAAATAATAATAAGAGCCGTGTTAGCTCAGATGGTTAGCGCTCTCTATAAATTTCACAGTACCCGAGCAAACCGGGTTCGATCTCCGCCGGCACGAATGAAATTGTTAATTGCAATTTTAAGTGCTGATTTACTACCTTCTCGGCGGAGAAAGAAAACATCGTGAGGAAAGCTGCATGTCTGAGAAAGAAGAAAAAAATATTTCGAAGACATGTGAAGTTCGCCAACACGCATTGGGGCAGCGCGGCGGAGACTTACTTGCCCCTAAAACCCTTTCAGAAATGAGGGGAGGCCTGTGCCCAGCAGGCTAGGCTGTAACTTTAATTTTTTTTTTTTAATAAATAAGGTTGACAAACGAGCACACAGTCCATCTGCTGGTATGTGCATGTTCTGGTCCATAAACATCTACATTTATCCTCAATTCTGTATACAACATCAAAATACAGATGCGTTGTTACCCCGTAAGACTGAGATGGAATGTCTCGTTTCCAGTAAAAAGAGTCTCAGTTTCTCTACACTCACCATACGAAACACAGCAGCATTAGCTGCTATTTTACGCTAGCATTCTGTAAGAGCATGGTCCAACCCTGGTCGAGCCGACCCATTCGTGCTGCAACCATAATATAGCTGCAGCGTGGCTGTACCACGTATAAAACACTTCAATTGCGTCATCATCATCAGCCATCAATAGCCACAGAGCAGCATATCTCTCGTTTGTGTTTAGATTGGCAAACTATCTTCACAATAAAGGCCAGACCAGGAAACTGGAAGACAACTGGAAACTTCTGTTTCTGCGGCCGCTGATACGTCTGTCAATACTCATCGTGGTAATTACAAGAAAGTCTTATTAATAGCTGAATAAGACCAACTTATATTGATATAATTATCATTATCATCGTCATCGTTACAGCGAATTATAAGTCCACTCCTTAATATACTTTCTTCGGCTTTCCATAAGGAACGACAAAATGCACGGTTTTGAGTCACTCGCTTTTATCGACTTTCTTCATCTCTTACCACGTCGTTATTCCATCTAGCCGGGGCTGGTGGTAAATTACCACATGGAATTTCGATAAATAAAATCAGTGGTACCGGTGGAGACCGAATAAGGTTACTTGTAAGTTTAAATTTACCACTTTACCAGTGCAATTGAAATATAAATTAATTTCGTTCAGATAATTAATTTCAAGCATTATTTCTTTGCGGAAATTCAATATATTCATATGGAAATTAGTTATCTAAGATCCGGGTGAAAAATAAAAAAGGAGTGTCATACCTGGTTAAAGCTGAACGCACATTTGTCCGCACCGTACGTGCTGTACGCGCCAAATTTTACTGATGGCCTCGCACATTTGCACGTACTCACCGTCCGCGCCGTACGCAAATCTTTTGTATTGCCAACAACTTTTGCAGTTTTTTCCAACCACTGGTGTGAAACGGTACAGTGACATTGATCGCTCGAAATCACTATGGGAAAAAAATATAACAATAGCCTGCTTATTGGCAAAGGAAGAAGAAAATAAAATTCGAAGAAAAAGAAGATTCTGGATTCATAATATTAATTTAAAAAGGCGTTCAGCTTTAAATAACACCTCCCTTCCCCCATAATTGCATGTATTATCATAACACCAATAAACCCAAAAGGATACGTGTTTAGCCTCTAGACGCGTCATCATCTGGAAAAATAGACTCTACGATGGCTTACTGCTAAATAAGTATTTTTCACGCTAATATTAGCTAATTAATTTTCACATTTTGAAATATAACGTCGTTCAGAAAAGTTTTTCTTCTTAAAGTAAGAATGTAATTGCGTCCTTCTTCTAGATATAATACTACTTTTAAGGTGATGAAATTGCTTTATGAAGAAAGTTATTAAAAATTTAGCAGTCAGATTAATTAGCGGTTAGATTTTATAATTACTAGAGGTTATTCTATAGCAGAAAGAAAACAAAATTATTAGAAACATATTTATATCGTATTACAACTTTAGTAGAAAGACTTTTTTAATTTAAAAAAAACCTTCCTTCTCCTTCCTTAGTTTTCAATCCTATGCTTCCAACGTCACTCTTTTATAAATTAATATAATTCGATAATATTTGGAATAACACCAGTCGCTATGTTTGGTTTTTAATTGTTTAATTTATTTATTTATTTTTGTCAGAAAATAAAAGCTTTTCCCATTCCGATAAAATAAATTCAAAATAATTTACGCTTTTACATTTTTAATAGCTTTTTTTTTATTGGGTAGGGTGACAAACGAGCACACAGTCCACCTGATGGTAAGTGTTTGCTGTGATCCATAGACATCTACATCTATCCTTGATTACGAATAAAATGCAGATGCGTTGTCACCCGTGAGGACTAAGATGGAATGCTTCTTTTCCAGTAAAAAGGGTCTCCGGTTCTCTACACTCACCATACGAAACACAGCAGTGTTAAGCTGCTATTTTACGCTGGTATTCTGCAAGAACGTGGTCCTTTACCGGTCGAGCCGACCCATTCGTGCTACAACTATACTACTAATATAGCTGTTCTGCCCTTTCCGGTAGGTGGCGCGGTGAATTTCACTCGATATTTGCCTTGGACATTTTACGTTTTAAATATTAAATTTATTAATAATTCGCCTCCTGTTGGAATCTACTATATCTATGTACTGTAATCTTGACAAAACAAATATTGTATTGTGTGAATAATATGATGTCAATCGTTAAAGTTTTTGAGAAGTTACACGATAAATACTACAATACTATACATATATAATATATAAAGAAGTATAAGTATTGATATTATATTCTTTGGATTTCTAGAGCTGGTAATAAAATACTTTGGTAAATTTTAAATCAGCTATAACTGTGATGTTTAAAATTTTCATGTTACTATTAAATTCACAACGCCTCCCATTGCTGGCGTTGTAACCGTCGACATTAAAGAAACGCAAGACTCTAGTATTACGATCACCCATCTGCCTTAATGGAAGAAGCCCAGAAATTATTTTAAGCATTTATCTGTAAATTAGATTATCATATTATAAAAAAGTTGTGGTGTGGGGTAACGACATAATAGAAACCATAACCTAATTTCATCTCCTTGAGAATAAGAACCAACTAAGGGAATAGCCAGGAAGATCTGTTGTCCTCTGTCTGGTGGTAGTCACTTACCATCAAAGGTCGTATAGCGGCGGTATAAGAATAACCACTACCCCACATCATCTCGTGGGTGTCGTAAGAGGCGACAGAGGTAAACAAATCAGGAGATGGGCAGAAGCGTCCAAATAACGATAAAAAATTTAAAAAAAAACTGCGGTTTCCAACCCGCTTGCCAAGCGTGGCAACTATGGCAAGTATCCCCCCTATAATGCAATCTATGGGGGAGGCATATGTTCAGCAGTGGACTTTAATAGGATGTAACGGTAACTGTAACTTACCATCAAATGAGCCACATGCTCGTTTCCCCTATTTTATAAAAAAAATAACTAATCATTACGTATGAACTAACTTTTTACCCCTAAATCGATAATGTGGAGCTATTCCGAGTTACTCTGCTCGCCGATTCTCCAGAATTTGATAAAATGTCAAGTTTTTTTTCTAATATTGGAGGAAAAAACGAACTTACAGCCTGCCTGATGGTAGGTGAATACAGAAACTGCCACCAATATTAAATAAATAAGAAACCGATCGTACCTTATCATGTCTGTAGACTAAAACGATACGTCTAATAGCCTGTAATTATTCAGGCGATCGACTAATTCCCACAATGTCTGTGGGAATGAGTTGAACGCTAACATGCTGTTTCTAACTGTTTTAACATATAATTGTACAACATAATATCGTAAATTAATATTTAATAATTATAAATTTAAAAAAAAAGTCAAAACCTACTTCAAATTGTTAAAAACGTAGTTATTTATTTGCTACCATTAGAGGTGCAATTTTTTCTCCAAATTTATATGGGACCACCCTTGAAGTGTAACCTATTTAAAAAAAGAACCATCAAAAATGGTTCACAATAAAGATATCGCGTAACATACATGCAAAAAAAACGTACACTCGAATTGAAAACCGCCTCCTTTTTGAAGTCGGTTAAAAAGAAGGCACATTGTTTTTTTGCTGCTTTTTTCCGAGGACAGAAGCTACACCCGAATCTTTGGTGAAAGCATAAATGATTTTCAATAAGTATTGCTTGTAATCTTAAATGAATGAACAAAAATATTTTATTTTATTCTATCTTATCACATATCACATATTTTTTTAAATCTGTTCCATACAATCCTATCTTATTCCATCTCATTCCATTCCAACCCATTTCATTCCATCCCATCCCATTATATTAGGTCTTTACCGTTTTTTATGATATAAGTTTACGTTTTTTTCTTCTATATTTTTTATTTCTATGAATCAAAGTGCCATGCAATCGATGCATCTTTGCCAACGCAGTGGCAGTTTATTGATGCCCTTCTTGAAGAAATCAGCTGGACGGGAGGCAACAAATTCTTCAAAGGCATTTTGTACTGCCTCTCGGGTAATTGACTTTTTTTCCCGCCAAAAAGTTATATAAATTCTTTGTAGGCGCAAGGTCTAGTGAGTACGGTGGATGACGGAGAACTTCTAACCCCAGTTCTTGTAACTTAGAGACCGTCTGTTGCGCAGTATAAGGTCGCGCGTTGTCCTGCAGGAGCAAAGGGGACGAGGAATTGACCAAAGCTAGTTGGAGACGTGCGAGCCTCTCCATCATTGTGTTCAGTTTTTCATAGTACACAGCTGCAAAAATAATGCTCATCCCGTTTGGTAAGAAGCTGTGATGTGTCACACCGGCACTAGATCACCAAACAGTGACCGTGCTGACCCATGATCCAACCAACTTGTTGAGCGCTTGCGATTGTCATACAGAATCCATTTTTTGTCGCAGGTAACAATGCGGTTCAAAATTCCTTCGTTTGTGTGCCTGTTGAGTAGTGTAAGGTACGTCTCGACACGAACTTCGCGCTGGCGATCATTGAGTTCGTGTATCACCCATTTTCCAAGCTTTTTACCTTGCAAATTTGACGCAAATGGACCAATATTGTTTTGATGCTAACGTCGAAAGCTGTTGCTAATTCAGCCATAAATAGAGAATCATCAGCTTCCACAATTGCCTCCAATTCGTCATTGTAGACCAAAGTTTTTGGACGACCATGGGGTTCATTTTCAGGTCAAAATTTCCAGCACAAAAGCGGACAAACGCTCCTTAAATGTCGTTGATGTTGTGTGCCGCTCGTGCCGCTTTGCTGTCACGACGGTACTCATATTCTATAATTACTCAAATTTTTAACGTATCCATGATGACGAAAATGATTCAATTGCGATGAAAACATAACGCTAATCAATAAACCAATGACTAATTTTGAAAAAAAAACTTCCATTTTTTTAAAACAAAATTAATTTCAAATTAGAATTGTTATCCAAAAAAAAAATTATTTTGATTTAAAATGGTCAATTCTGCAGAACGGCAATTTCATAGGTAAAGACCTATTATTAAACTGTTGCTCTGTATCTGTACGTGAAGTTTCATTACAATCGATTAGTCCATTTCGAAGATTAGCTCGAACAGACAGACCAACAGACAGAGAGACATATATTTTAAAATTGGTTATTCATGTCTTAATGACATCCAAATAACCCCCTTAACTTAATATATTGCAGTTTTTACAATATTACAGACGACACTTCAATTTTACTTGAAGTGTCTGTATGTGGATATAGATTGTAAAACCATGCTTAACGTATTGTTAAATATCACGAACTCACGTACATATATTTATCATATACATAGTTGCTAGACTGGTATATGATAAATATATACTGGTATACTGGTAGTATTAGTTAATAGACGTCACTAGGGAGTTAAATACTCTAGTGTTCTGTGGAAATTACTATACGACAAATTTCTTTTTCATATTAGTTTTTATGACATATTGATTAAATCATCTATGTAACATTTCGATACACTAATATTTAAGCAATATAATAAAATTATAATATATTAAAAAATAAACTAGCAACCCGTCCCGGCTTCGCCTGGATGTGATCTATTGTCTAATTCTGTTCGTAAAATTTATATTAAAATTAAAATGAACTAAAATTAGAAAAATATTGCTCAGAACAAACAGACATATAGACGGATAGACAGACAGAGAGACGAGATCGGCGGACGAGGTTCTGGAATTCATGATGCAAAATTCATCCAAAATCCCTGAACTCAATTTCTATAGACTAGTGATGTAGAGTAGTGTAAGTAACAGATAGTGCCTAGCCCTACGCTCTCCAGCCCATGGCATAGCATGGCGATGGCCTTTACTAAGGCAAATCTTCCAAGTAATACATGCCTATGCAATGAATATTATATTGTTTTGACTGCCTCGTTGGTCATACCTCATTATCAGCGCGGTTACTGATAATGAGGTCTCGGGTTCTAATCCCGGGTCGGGCCAAAATCAGTTATTGGGTGTTTCAGTCAAGAAATTCTTAGTAGTTGCTCGGAGACAGCAAGTTGGCCGTGTTTCATCCCGGGTCGGGCCAAAATCAGTTATTGGGTGTTTCAGTCAAGAAATTCTTAGTAGTAGCTCGGAGACAGCAAGTTGGCCGTGTTTCAGACCCGTGCCTCGGAAAGCACGTAAAGCCGTAGGACCTGCGCCTGATCTCACTCTCATAGTCTGATGGGACGGTTATCCGACACGACCGGTTAGACTCGGGCACTATAATCCTGTCCTGCGCAAATGCCTAGTCTCCAATGAGACTGGCTGCCGTAGCAGAAATTTGGTCTGGAGGACATTATTAGTATATTGTTATTCAATATCAATACCATTATCAAACTATATACTATATAACTTCAACAAATAAAAAAACAGCCTGTATGAGTCCAGTCTGAACATAAGCTAGCCGTAGACTCCTAGTGGGTATTACGAAACCCACGTGATGATATGTGGCGGTAGATTTTGATACACCAACACAACACTGCTAGTCTACTAATATAGTTATTCACTCTATATAGTTACTCAATATGTTATAACATAATATATTATAACCGATGACGCGTGTGTCTCAGGAACGAGATCTCGGAATCCATCTCACCTCCGATCTAACGTTTCGCGAGCATATTGTTAAAAGTTGTAAAAAGGCGTATAGAAACCTGGGGTTTGTCCTGAGACAGTCACGAGATATTACAAATATTACCACACTGAAAGTGCCATACGATGCTCTGGTCAGGAGTCATGGAGTACGGTGCTGTTATATGGGCTCCGCACGAAGAAAAGTACAGCCTAATACTAGAACGTGCCCAAAACAATTTTATGAGGCACATGTATCTCAAACCGTATGGGGTATATCCGTTTTACCCTTTGATGTACCCCACATTGTTCGTGCTTGGGATGGTCAGGTACAACCAGCTCAGAGTGAGACGGGAGTTTGCCCTGGCTGTGTACGTAGTGAAGTTACTCCGCGGTGCCGCGTGCAACCCGGGGGTGCTGCGCCACCTGCAGCTGTGCGCACCGGACCGGTACGTGTGGAGGCGGCGCCGCTCGCCGCTGCTCGCGCTGCCCGTGGCCAGGACCAATTTGTTTAGTAACTCACCTCTAGTCCGAACAATCCTCGTAATGAACAAAGTTCACGAGATGATTGATATATTTTCGAGTAATCTGAGTGAACTCGCTAAGGTACTTTTATACAGAAACAGAAACAGAAACTTTTTTGTTCAATATTTATTATAAATAATACTTATTGAAAGTCACTCTTTTGTTTAATTACCACTGGTTCGAAAAAAAAACCTCTGTCCTGGAAAGAACCAGCAAGAAACCCAGCGAGACTTTTTTTAAATAACAGCTTACAATCATGTATGTTACACAATTAACCACACAAAACAAATTAGAAATAGCTTAGTAGCGGTCACCTCATTCCCAGGGGTTATCATCATGGGGTGCGAAGTCAGAAGTCCTCCACGTGTGCCTGGTAGTTGCGGGTCCCTCTAGATACGTCTGGAGGGAAGAGCAGCTACTAGGCCGGTGCACACCTTTAGTCAGTAAAAGTCTGACACTCCCTTCCGCTCCACCCACAGCGAAAGGCGTCATTAGATGATTTTCCATCCGCAAAAAAAAAAGGGTTATCATCATCCATAAATTCCTTAATATTATAGAGAATCATTCCACACGCACTGCACACCTGACGCCTTCGCAACAATCTCAAACAAAAATAATAGTAAAGAATGGATCCCTTAAGATAAGCTCATCCCTCTGGATCCCAACATACAGCACTAAATGAAAAATATTTATTATTGCAGACCAACAGGGTCGAGGAGTTCGTCACTGCCTTCAAAATCTTATAGATGAATTTTTAGTCACTTGTCTATGGAAGCCGGGTGCGAAAATGTATGATCTATTATCCTCATATAAACATACTTATGTGGGGAATTAATGACAAAAATCCATTTGAATTTAAGTGTAATATAGAAGTTCATTTGAATTGTTTATCAAATAAAAATGTAATTATATCCGAAATTTCATACAATAAACTTTTAAATGAAAAAAATTAAATTATGAACTTAGAAATATTTGTAATCGTCATAAAAATTGTATATTTGTAGAGACGGGTTTCGATCGTTTTATACCATTTAAGTCTTTTTTTTTCTACTTTTGTTTGCCGAGAAGAGAATTACGCAAAAGAAATATTACGCAATGAAAATGGAATATAAATTAACGCATACAAAATAACAAACAATCATGTAATTTTATATAATTGTATTAATTCTAACAAATTATTCGGTAAATCTACGCAAACAGAAGAATGTATTATTTCTTATAACAACAACTTAGATTATTTGAATATAAATACATCTTCCGATGTTGTAAATAATGATCACAATCAGTTTTTTCTTGTACAATAGTATAGCTTTGCTTCATCAAAACATAAATGGACTCATAAGTAAAGCTGACTTATTAACTGTTACTCTAAATGATTTATTATAAAATAATATATCTATAGATGTATTATGTATAACGGAACACAACGTGAAGTATACTGATGAAGAATTCTTGAATATTTCATCATATAATTTAGCTTCATTTTATGCAAGGGATAATTAATAGGAATGGCGGATGTTGTATACTGATTAGCAGTAATTATACATACATTACCCTTAATAACATAAATAACCTATCTATAACTAATATCCTTGAATGTTGTGCTGTTGAGCTTACTGGCCATCAAACTATTATTATATGCATTTACAGAAGCCCAAGAAATAACAGTCAATTCTATGAAATATTTTTTAGTTAAATGGATACAATGCTAAAACAAATTTGTTTCAAACTAAATAAAAAAGTAATAATTTGTGGCGACTTTAATATTGACATAATAAAAACAAATAAATACCCTTTACAGTTTATACAATTAATGAATAGTTATAACTTAAAATTGGAAATTGACAAACTGACAAGAATCTGTAGCGCCACTTGCATAGATCATATAATACACCATGTTGGGAAAGGGAGAAGTGATATTTTAGACTTAGGACTTTCTGATCATACTGCTCATGTATTCAAATTTTCAGTGAAAACAAAATACACATTAAAATATTGGTATACAAAACGACGAGATTATTCAACAGAAAACTTAAATAAATTCAAATACTACATGGATAAAATTAGATTTACAGATGTTTATACCAGTAGCTCATCTGATGAGGCTTTTAATAAGTTTTATAATGAATTTAAATTATTTTATAATCTTTGTTTTCCTGTTATTCGAGCACAAATTTCAACAAATACGGATTACAAAAGGCATAAAATTTTGTTGTAAACGTAGGCGTCACCTTTTGTGGCAATAAAGAAGAGATCCTAATCAAAACAATAAAATATGCTAAGGACTTATTCAAAAACATTTAAAAAAAATTAAATAAACACAAAAAGCTCAAAACAATCACATTGTTAATGTATCAATTCATAAGACAAAAACAACTTGGAAAATTGTTAATAGTTACAGAAAAAAATATAATAAAGAGTAGTAGAAATTGTATAACACGAATTAAAACATTTATAATATTACAATTTATAACGAATCCAAAAGCCATTGCGCAAGCATTCAATGATCATTTCATTGACCAAGTGTATACAATAGATGACAAAAATAATATGACATATTCTAATAATTTGACACATAATAAATATAATTCATTTTTCTTTAATTTTGTTACTCTTATGACATTCTATTAACCATAAAATTATTAAGAAACACAAATTAATAGCACTGGTTTTGATGACATTTCGACGAAAGTAATAAAACACGTAGGAAACACAGTTGCCCCCGTAATGAGTCATATTATAAACCTATGTGTTGAAGATGGTGTATTTCCTGAAGTTCTTAAAACGTCCATTATTAAACCACTATTCCAAAAAGATGACAGGGAGGACTTATCCTGTAACCATCCGATTGCTATGACTTCTATATTTTCAAAAATTATAGAAAAAGTAATTTATAAGAATCTATATAATTACTCTGAAAAATTCAATATTTTTGCAAAAGAACAAAAAGGCTTTCGTAGAAACAAATCTATTAATGTAGCAATTTATGAATTTTATACCAAGTATTTACAAACGTTGACAGAAAAGTACTAGTGACAGCCCTATATATGGACATTTCCAAAGCTTTCGATTTTGTCAGGCATGACTTATTAATTATAAAATTAAATAAATACGCTATAAGAGGTAAAACACTTGATCTTATAAAATCCTACTTAACAAACAGGATTCAAATTACTCTAGTATCACGGATTTGTCCAAAGACTAATGAATATATTTATTGGTCTTATCCTCGATCCCCAAATTTTGGTGTTCCTCAAGGAAGCGTACTTGGTCCTTTATAATTTTTAGTATTATATTAACGACTTACCTAACAGTGTAAATTTTCCTATCACTCTATTTGCAGATGATAGCTCTATGGTGTTAACATGTACAGACATAAATAATTATGAAAATGAAATTAATAACAGCCTAAAGAACATAATTAGCTGGCTTAAGTCAAATAATTTAATAATAAACTTAAAAAAGATTCAAATAATGAATTTTTATCAACGTAAATGGCCCCTTGATTTACTTAACATTAATTACGATAGTGAGACCGTTAGTGAAACCAAAGTAACAAAATTCTTAGGTCTTTATATTGACAACAACTTAAAGTGGGAAACTCATACAGAATATATTTGCAAAAAGTTAAATCAATTTTCTTACGCTCTACATGTATTATCCAATGTAGTAAATGAAGATGCTTTACGGACGGTATATCATGACTTTGTATCTTCTACTGTGCGCTGCGGTATAATTTTTTGGGGCAATGCTACAAGACGCGAAGATATATTTAAAGCGCAAAAAAAGTGCGTGCGTGCTATTGCAAGTATACCGAGTATAGAAAGCTGTAAACCACAATTTAAAAAAAACTAAGTTATTGACATTTCCCGTAATGTGTATTTATGAAGTAGTGACATTTGTAAAAACTAATTCTGAAATATTTAATAACTTAATAACAAACAATCGACGTAAAAATAAAATTCATACAATTTCATCAAAGACAGCTTTACTTAGAAAAAGCGTTTTCGGTATATTATCTAAAATGTACAATAAAGTTCCATCTGTTTCATAAAATGGAAAATATTTATAAATTTAAAAAAGAATTTAAAACATTTTTAATTGAGAAATGCTACTACTCAATCGATGAATATTTAAGCGACGCATCAGTAGGTATATTATAATGGCATTGCATAAAATATAATTTAAATTTTTTTGACATTCGATTAGACTATATATTATTGTAAATATCCTATTATAATTAATAATTACATCATTGTTGAATATTCTTATATAATTATGATAAAAATAATATAATGAAATAATGTAAATGTGGAAATGTATTAGATATAATTGTAGCTATAATATTTGTATATCTAAGGGTTGAATGCAGCGAATATCATTTTTTTAAAGATCTATTTTATCTCATTACTTGTATTCATAAATAAATAAAATATGAATTTGAATTTGAAAAAAAACCCTTTTTATAAAAACTTTGTTTAATAAAGTGTTTCAACTTTGAGCTGGTCAAATTTTGTATAGTTTCTGGGATTTTGTTGTAAAAGCGTATACATCGCCCCAAGAATGAATTACTGACTCGGTGGAGTCGAGTAACTTATACTACTAGCTTGTGTCTGTTCCTAGTATTTACAGAATGAATATCACTTATTTTTGTATAACTACTTTTATTTTTGTGTACGTACATTACATTTTCATAAATGTATTGAGAGGCCAAAGTTAACATATTAATTTCCTTAAATTTTTGTCGAGCGAATCTTTAGATTTTAAATCATAGATTGCTCTTATGGCCCTCTTCTGTAAAACAAATATAATTTCAGTGTCAGTGGCGTGTCCCCATAGCAAAATACCATACGAAATTATGCTATGGAAATAGCTAAAGTAAACAAGTATAGCTGTTTCCACACTGGTAAGATTTCTGACCTTTTTTACTGCATATGCTGCAGAACTAAGAATGCATGCTAATTTTGATATATTATGGCTCCATTGAAGCTACGCGTCTAGTGTTATTCCAAGAAAAATGGTGGTATCGACAAGACTCAATTCCTCCCCATTTAAAATTACATTACTATTTAATTTTTTGACATTTGGAGTCTTGAATTTCATACATTTCGTTTTAGTGCCATTTAAATGCAAGTTATTAACATTAAACCAATTTCCTAATTTAGTTAAAGCATTATTTACTTTGTCATATTTTAATAATTGTCGTTTTAATTTGAAAATTAATGAAGTGTCATCAGCAAATAATACTATATTATGGTTATCCCCTGCTATGTAAGGTGAGTCATTAATATATACAACAAACAGAAAGGGGCCGAGAATTGAGCCTTGAGTCACGCTCATTTGTACTATCGAGCCGGAAGAGCTCATACTATTAATGACAACTTTTGCGTTCTGTTACTAAAATATGAAACAATTAATTTAAGAGCATTACTTCTTACACCGTAGTGTTGTAGTTTCCTGATTGATGTTTCATGGAGAACACTATCGAAGGCTTTCGATAGGTCACAGAATATACCCAAAGCATCCTGTGAATTCTCCCATGCATTGAAAATATATTTAATCAGTTCAACACCAGCATCAGTTGTCGAGCGTTTGTGAAACCGAATTGATTTTTATGAAGTTTTATTTCTTTCTTCTTTAATGTATTGTAGTGAAAGTTGGGTGTGGCAGAACAAGCACGAGAGTAGAATAAATGCTGTAGAAATGCGGTCATCAAGGAGTATATTAGGGCCGAATCTAAATGACAGAGTGAGAAATTGTGTGATAAGAGAAGAGTGTGTTTTGCAAGATGATGTTGTGAACAGGATTAAGAAAGGAATGCTTCAGGGGTTTGGTCATGTAGAAAGAATGAATGAGGAAAGAGTGACAAAGTAAATTTATGTGGCTGAGGTGAACGGCAGAGTCTGGATGGGACGCCCTAGGCGAAAATTTATCGACCGAATTGGCGATATATTGAAAATGGGCCAAATTAAGAGTACCCTTAACCGACAAGCATGTATACGTAGGTATATGGATGTGGACGAGGCGAGAGAGGTGTGTCAGGATCGTGCCAAATGGAAGTTCATAGTCTCTGCCTACCCCTCTGGGTGACAGGCGTGAGTGTTTATGTTTATATTCCTTAAACTCGACGCTAGGGTTATATGACCTTTCTAGCTCTTTGCCTATCATGCCTTGTATATTCTGATACACCAGGTGTAAACAATTTTTATTATCACTCTGTGGAGTCATAAAATTAAGGTTTAGTAAGCTACATTCTAAATTAATTTAAATTTTTATAAATGCTAGAAACTACCTCTATTGTGTCATTTTCTAATGTAAATCACTTGGAACTGATTCCAAATTACATTTTAAGTCATTACACTGCTCAATAGAAGCAGATGTCTGTGTAGCCAAGTCCTTGGCTGAGTTAATATATAAACAATAAAGATAGCAAATTTGCTATCTGTCTTAAATTATATTTGGCTTGTAATACCTATCTCTATTCAAAAATTTCTTAATTAAATTATTTATATCTATTAAAGGAGTACCCTTAACCGACGAGCGTGTATGCGTTGATATATGGATGTAAAGGAGGCGAGAGAGGTGTGCCAGGATCGTGCCAAATGAAGTCCGTAGTCTCTGCCTACCCCTCTGGGTGACAGGCGTGAGTGTTTATGAATGTGTATGTATGTCTATTAAATTAATTCTATTATTATAATTATAACAATTAAATGTCAAGTTTAAATTTTCACGTGGTAGAGCCATGCTGCAGCTATATTAATAGTATAGTTGTAGCACGAATGGGTCGGCTCGACCGGGGAAGGACCACGCTCTCACAGAATACCAGCGTAAAATAGCAGCTTAATGCTGCTGTGTTTCGTATGGTGATTGTAGAGAACCGGAGACCCTTTTTACTGGAAAAGAGGCATTCTATCTTAGTCATCACGGCTGACAACGCATCTGCATTTAAATTCGCAAACGAAGATAGATGTAGATGTCTATGTGCCACAGCAACCACTTACCATCAGGTGGACTATGTGCTCGTTTGTCACCCTTATTCTATAAAAAAAAATTGTTATTATTAAAAGTTATTCATTAATACATTTAAATTGTATCTTATTTTATTTTCCTGTGGCCAACCTTGTATGTAAGGCAATGTAAACAAGATAATTTTATGTACATTTAAAGTATTTAGATAATCAATATATTTTAATAATTGAGTTTTGTTTACATTGCCTCTTCTCCCAACAAGAATTATTAATATGCTATTAGGGCAAAACTTACTAGTTAAAACTTTATTCATTATATGACTAAAGGATGCTCCAGGCATACAATAATTACCATTACTAACCAGATGTCCTTTTAAACAGTTATTTGACATCGTGCCCAAATTTTTGCCTATGTCATCACTATACATAATAACTTTATTTTTTTTAAATATTTAAATCACTTTTTAAGTTAATATTCTTTGTCATAGCACTGTCATAGCGTGTAGGTGAAAATAATGAATCCTTACTGTTATCATTATTATTTATACATATTGTCCCCGATGTACCTGTTATGGAGCGCTGATACTCACTCTGATATTTTATTAAGGAGCCAAAGCGCTCCTCATTATACTTACATGACTTTACCAGATCATTCATGGCCAATATGTGTTCTTTTATCTCATCCAGAGCCGATGCATATTTATTTGATATAATTTGTAGGGAGTTTTTAAGTGATAAAATTGTTGAATTTGGACACTCTATATTAATCTCATAACAGTTATTCATATTTTCCACCTCAATTGAATAAAATTTAAGTTTATTAATTAATTCTTGTTTTTCTTTACATACCTTTATACAATTTTTGACATTAATTATTGTTTTAATTAATTTTTGTACTTTCCTAATATATTTATTAATTTTTATGTATTTATTTAATTTTCTTCTACTGCAGGTAATCCTTGCTGCTGTTCTTGATGTGACATATCCATCAAATCGATTGTTGTGGAGGGTTGCAATGCTTTAGAAGATTCACATTCTATGAGCTCATTGAACAGACTTTGAGTTTTGGACGCTTTCAAGTTATCTATGTATTGTTATAATTGCACAATCTGCTCTTAGCCTCACTTAACTGTAACTGCAGCAATTAATCTGAGGGATTCCTCATATTCCTTTCTGCATTGGTCAAACTCATCGACTATTCTCTGAAGTTGATCCTTTCCTTTTAAAACAACAGTATATTCTGTAAGCAACTTAACCATATCACTTTTTAGCTCAGTATTTTTAGCAATTATATTTCTTATTTCCTTTTCATTGTCATCCCTTTCTTTACACAACAGCTCAAACTGCTCCTTTGACGCCTTAAGTTATTGAAGCGCCATTTGAAGTTAGTTCTCCAATTGGCGCTTTTTGGCGTTGCGTGTATTCATTTTACTATTAAGTGTAAATAGCAAAAGAAAACAAAGAAAGAAAACCGAAGAAGCAGAGTAAGCAAATGTCTAGATGTATGGGTTTATTTACAGATCTCAAATTAAATTATCATGTAAATAATTAAAAATGAAATCCAGAACAACACTTACTTAAAAGATAAATCTTAAAATATTAAAGGGATAACAAGAATAACACTTACAGTAAGTTTAAACGATGTTCGTTACAGCTGTCACTTTTGGTTGGAACACTTTTTTTTAACTTATGACTTTTACTTATTTTACAAATGAAGGGTACAGGGAAAGAAAGATCATTGTCCATTTTTTCCGAATACGAGTTAACAATGCCATCTAGTACAAAAAATCATAAAGCTTTTTGGTTATGAAACCGAAAACAGCTAAAACGAATAATTGTACACATGCGACTCAAAAAACGTCAGTATGGCTATTTGCATAAAAGATCATAGTTGCCACTCTTGTATTTAAAAAGAGCATTGTCTATAGACTATGTCCCTTTTACCACGTTTTTTTGACAGCTGTCAACGAATGTTGTACTTTTATCGTGCGCGTGTGCTGTGAACTGCTGATTTGTTTTAAACGAATATTGAATTGTAAATGAATATTAAAAATGTTGTCCGATAATGAAAGTGAAATGACCAAATGCTAGATTACCGATAATACTAAAAAGGACCGAAAACGTTCCGTTCCAACGACGTGGTAGAAAAGCTTAGAATTGCAAGCCATAGCACAGGAAAAGATTTTAATTTTTGATTGGATAATTGTTTTTTTACTTAATTTCTAATGTAGCATTAGTAAAAAAAATAATTTTGGTAAAATTTTGTAACTCATATATTGTAGTATTAAAAGATACTTCACAATGTTTTTAAATAAATACTTTGAGAAAGTTACATAAGTTTTATCAGTTTTCTCAAGACAATCGTCAAGTGACAATTATCTTTCTTTCCCTGTACCCTTCAAATACAAATAAGTCGTATTTAACAACTGTAACTCAAAATTGAGGTGGATATTATCAATTTACAATATATATTTTTTAATAGTTGGGAGCAAGTATTTTAGAACTTATCACCGGGGTTGCCACAGCAAAGAAAAAAGTATATAGTTAGTTATGTAGATAGTTATGTAAGTTAGTTGTAATACATAGTATATTTAAGTAGATTAGCGACATTATCGTAGTGGGTTTGTTTAGCCTGTAAGGATAGTTGTTAAGTGTGTGTAAGTAAATAAATAAATAAATATTATTAATCGTATTTGCAAATAATTTAAGAAATTTTCAGAAGCAATAAAATTTCTTTATTGAAAGATTAAGGCAAAGAACTTACGTGTAATGTTATCAACTAATATAAAATTACAATTTACGGTAGAACGTAACAAAATACTTAAAAAGAAAATTACAGATTATATGCGTCCCACAATTGGGCATAGGCAATATCTCAATTTCGAGAAATTAATCATTTACAGTACGTCTTGATGTTTTTAATTTACAAATCCTAATACCTAGACATTTTAGTTTTGTGATACCTATGCAAAAGCACTTTAAAATAATGATTTTGTCTTTATTTCCTTTAACTATTTATTCAACTTTTTAGTTTATTTTATCCTAGTGTAACTGCTATTTGAAAAATAAGAGTCGGAAGCTTATATTTAGTTAAGTTGGAAACAAACATGCATTAGTTAATTTACTAACAACGCAAAGTACAAAGCGGTGAAGATAAGGCAAAGACACTCTTATTGTGTAATTTATTTTATAGAAAACACTAAAACAAAGTATTAGTTTTGTATATTTTAATTTGTTTTTACTTAATTTTATTTATTTATTTTTACTTATAATTAAGGAAAACATTTTTTTTAAATTTCCGACGTGCTTTGCAGCACCCATTTTCTTGTAAGTTTGCAGTTTACAAATATGTTAAGTATCACCTCCACCATTATAATATCAGAATTGGTAGACTAAAAATTGTTGTGTCATAGATACTATTTACTTTATGTTATAATACCTGTATACTTTATATTGTTTATTTACTTAAAAGCTAAATGACTTTCTTAGAAAACAAACTAATGTTATGTCATAGGATACTATTTACTTTATGTTATAAGACCTGTATACTTTATAAATCATATTGTTTACTTCCTTAGAAGCCACACTAATTCGATTGTAATATTATATGCTAATGTTTATAGTTTACCATAAGTTAACCATAACACCAAGAACAATGTTGTTCCCTTATGTTTACCCCTACCCCCTAGCTTCCTACACTATTTAAACCAAATCTTTCGATCCCTCAACATAACTACATTCCCAAGTTCTCTGTATCAACTACTATATTTTATGTTAGTTTAAAAGTAAAGTAAAGACACATAATAAATTTGGCGCAGTCGGTAGGATCTTGCGTGATTCATTCGCTTAAATAGCGTAAAGACGAAGTAAAAGCGTACCAAATTCGACGGGACAGCATCGCCCAACAAGAAGACAAAGTACGGTAGCTGAAGGCTTTTGAAAAACTTCGCCTAACCATGCAGCTCCACATTTTATTGTTACTGTGGTAAGTGGCTAAACTTGTTTGTTCGAATTACTATTTTTCCATTTTACCAAAATATTTTCCTACATCCACCACCTCATTCACATTCATTTTTTTTAATATAAGTAATCGTACTATTCTATTATTTACTACTATATAATACTATTCTATTATATCAATTATTCATTGCCTGTGTAAAACAATCTCAAAATAACCCTAAGATGGCCTTAGACATCACCACATTACTTAAATTAATTCCCTCATTCGATACAGATAATAACGACTAAGCGTACAGATTCGTTAGGTCACGCAATTCAGCTTTCGACTTAAGTTCAGCGGACGAGAAGTCAGTACTTTTAGTATACGCGTTAAACAATATCACTGGTTCGGGTGCGGCAGTTGTTCACAGTAAAGAACATGCCTCATGGACCGGTTTAAGAACGTCTCTAACGTTAAAACCATAGCACACCTTAACCTTAAACTGCAATCCATGTTCCAAAAACCTACAGAAACGTTAACCGAATATTTTCACAGAGTCGACCTTTGTCGCTCTAAAATAATTGAAAAGTTAAACGCTGAAATATGCGATAAGACGTTATTAGGTCGCTTAGCGACAACGGAGGAAACGGCTCTTAACGTTTTTATTAATGGCATTAGCTCAGACATCGGAGCAGTATTAAGAACAAAAGATTTTCCTAGTCTTTGTGAAGCAGGCCGATTCGCACTTCAAGAAGATAAAATTCGTGCAATGAACAAAGCTAGGCAATCTTTATTTAAACTGAACACAACGCGTCCACCAACTTTTACAAAACCACCATACCATAACCATAATTATAATAATACAAATAAGCCTATGAGTCGAACTCATCTACCGTTTACACACACCATGTACAATAACGCAAACACACCACAACAAATTACGGAACTATGTAGCTATTGTAAAAATATTGGGCATAATATTACAGAATGCCGTAAAAGAGCTTACAATAACATTTTAAGAAATAATCAAGCCCAACGCGCACTTACTGCGCCTCCTGTCCCAGTTAACCATTTAAACTACCAAACGACCAACGAGACGAGCAACTCGTTGGAAATCGTTTCAGTATCCTGCTCACCGATCCCGACTCAGGATATGGAGAAACTACAGATATAAATTCTAGCAAATCGAATCCTATTTCTTGAAAGCGTCTTCAACCGCCAAACCATCGAGATCACACTACACAAACAAACAATGTACCTTCCAAATCACCGCTTAAATGTCAGACACAATTGAAAAATGTGTCTACACAAACTAGTGACTTAGTTACTACACATCACTCAGTACTCACAAATTCTAGTTCTCAAACGGAAACCAACGAACAGGGTAGCCAGCCTCAAGCCCTTGGTTTTCCAAAGCTTATTATTCCTTATACATCCACTGACTCTATTATTACTATTTCTACTACATCCACTAACTCTTTCAAGACCACTGCACCCACTATATCCACTGATTCTTTCAAGACCACTGCACCTACTATATCCACTGATTCTTTCAAGACCACTGCACCTACTATATCCACTGATTCCATCAAGACCACTGCACCTACTACATCCACTTCTTCCACTGTTTCCAATAAACTACGTTTGAAATCAAAACCTAAAACTGAAAAGCCTAAATCAAAACTTCCTAAATCCAAATCTAATAGACATAGACATAGACATAGACATGCATTTATTCAGCAACTTACACTCATACAGTTTTGATACAGAAAATAAAATGATACATAAAAAACATCAAAGATAAAAGTAAATAAGAAAAAACAGACATAAAATTATCCGATTGTTTGATTGATGTGATGCTGAAAGGGGCACTGACTCAACATAATGCTATCGCAGAATTGCGGTAGCGTTGGTTTTCAGCAATGCCCATTGAGGTTGGACTCGCCCGCGAGGATAGTGTGTACGCTTTATTTCTATTTTCGAGAAAGGTGTTATCAAAATAATAAAATAAAATAATGGAAAATGAAAAAGGATGGGAACTTTATTTATGCTGTAGGTATATATAAATGTATACAATAAATAATATAATGAGTATTCACTATAAAACAATGGAGATATTTATATTATGCTATGAAAATAAAATAAAATAAAATAAAATGCAGCTATTTTATCCGCCCTAAAAGTTAAACTGACAAAAGTATTCTTTTACTTTTACTTTGAAAAGGCTGATGGTATTTAGTTGACGGATAGGTGGGGGCAAGTTGTTCCAGCATTTAGTAGCTGCATATCGGAAACTACCGCGGAATGCTGCCGTTGTGTGTTTTGGTTTTGTTCGAAAGGACACTTGATTTTGTTCGAATGTTCTGAAAATTACCGTCCTTGCGCCATTTTAGTTTTTCTAACAGATACCCGGGCTTTTGTTTTGAAAGACACCGAACATTAGTGTTGCCAAATGTAGCGCTCTTAATTGGGACATTCTTAATAACTTTGATTTGTTTAAATAGGGACTAACGTGAGTTCGTGGGGGAATGTAATACAAAATATTTTGGCATATCCGCCTTAAATGATGTACCAACCGATAACCTCTTACACTGCACTTTTCATATAGAAGGCAAACCAGTCACATTTCTCATAGACACCGGAGCAGGGATCTCGGTTGTAAAAAAGGATAAAATAGGTTCTTCACCCTTAAATAAATTAAACATCGTGTCAATCGTAGGCATTTCCGGTAGCCAAAATTCAATTACAACCTCAGGCACCACCGACATATCTCTAGATTATTTACCTAAATATCGTTTCAATGTCACCTCCCTTAACATTATAGCAGATGGTATGTTAACATTCAATCCAAAACTATGAGAATACGTGAAAGATCCTACAAATTACATTATTTGAACGAAAATCTTCAAAATATAATCAATTCTAATAACCAATTCCTTTCTAGCCGCTCTGAGAGTGTAATTATGTGTAGGACAAGCAATATAAATTCCGGGACAGCAATAGTCGAAAAACAAATAATAGATAACGGTATTGTTATTCCTAATGCATTAGTCGAAGTCAAAAACAACTCATTTATTATCACTTGTGTAAATACAAACAAATCCGACAAAGTAATTAGCATTCCAAACATCGAAGTTCTCCCTTACCAACCAAATCAACAAACAAACGACATTCATAACCACTTAATTAACAATCTTAATCACAAATCCGACACCGATAGACAAAACCAAGTACTCACCCTTATTAGACGTGAACATTTGAACAAAGAAGAGTCAAACTCATTAGATAAAATTGTTTCCAAATATCCCGACATATTTTTAATCGAAGGCGACTCACTCACATTTAGCAATCATACAAAACATCAAATACCTACCACTACCTGACATTCCAATTCACACTAAAACATATCGCTTTCCTCAAGTACACGAACAAAAAGTAAAATCACAAGTCCAAAAAATGTTAGACCAAGACATTATCAGACCTAGCTCATCTCCTTGGAGTAGCCCCATCTGGGTTGTTCCTAAAAAACTAGACGCATCTGGGAAACAGAAATGACGGTTGGTTATTGATTACCGCAAGTTAAATGAAGTCACAGTAGGAGACAGTTATCCTCTTCCCAACATCACAGACATTCTATACAAATTAGGTTTTCATCAAATAGAAGTAGATCAAAAAGATTCCCTAAAACAGCTTTTAGCACTCCATACGGTTATTACGAATATAAAAGAATGCTATTTGGCCTGAAAAACACGCCAGCGACGTTTCAGCATGTAATGGACTTCGTTTTGTGTGGCTTACAAGGTGAAAGATGTTTCGTTTACCTCGACGACTTAGTAGTATTTGCTCTTAGCCTCAAGAACATGAACAAAAACTTGAAGAAGTTTTCTCTAGACTTAGAAAATATGAAATAAAAATCCAACCAGACAAATGTGAATTTCTTAGACGCGAAGTTGCTTATCTTGGCCATAACATTTCCAACGAAGGCGTTAATCCGAACCACGATAAAATACGGGCAGTTCAAGAATTCACTATTCCTAAATCGTGTAAAGATATAAAAGCATTTCTAGGTCTTACAGGATACTACCGTCGGTTTATTCCTAACTTCAGTAAACTCACTAAACCTTTAACTAGCCTTCTTAAAAAGGACACTGCTTTCATATGGGGCGAAACCCAACAACAATCCTTCAACGAATGTAAACATCTTCTTACTAACCCTCCAATTTTACAATATCCTAACTTCACAAAGTAATTCATACTAACCACAGACGCTTCAATAAACGCCTTAGTGCTGCGCTATCGCAAGGCGAAATAGGCAAGGACTTGCCTATAGCATATGCATCTCGAACTCTCAATAAAGCTGAAACTATTCCACTCTCGAAAGAGAGTTATTAGCTATCGTTTGGGCCGTCAAACAAAACATTTTAGACCCTATCTGTTTGGTAGGAAATTTAAAATGTAACTGACCACAAACCGCTTACATGGCTTTTCTCGATAAAAGACCCTAGTAGTCAGTTAGTTCGTAGGCGACTTAAACTCGAAGAGTACGAATACGAAATAGTATATAAGGCAGGTAAAAACAATACTAATGCGGACGCTCTCTCACGTCCACCAATTCTCCACACAAACATATATAATCCAACAAATAGCAACAAAAACAAAAACACACATCTTGACTCAAACACTTCAGAAGACTATTTACAACTTAACTTTCAACATTACTTAGAAATTGACTCCACACATTTGATACTCCATATCCTTGGAATTCTGAAAGCTATTTTAAAATATTACTTGCTTGCCTACACAACCATAAATTAAAATCACTTTACATTCCAAATCTAAAAAATGACCCTACTTGTAAATTTAAAGGAAACGAACAGTTACACATCACAGCTTATTTAGCAGACATTTACGAATGCAAAATCACCATATGTGAAAATAAAGTTAAAACTCCAGCTCCAGAAGAGATAGCATCAATCCTGAAAACCTTCCATGATGATCCCCTATCAGGACATCGTGGCATTATCGAAACAACACACAAAATACGATCTGAATATTTCTGGTAAGGAATGACAGAAACTATTAAAAATTATATAGATAATTGCCAAATGTGTCAACGAAACAAAATTCAACGTAAAACATATAAAGCTTCTATGGTTATTACTTCTTTTTCTACTGAACCTTTTGAACGCGTAACTATTGATTTAGTTTCTTATACAGACATAACTAATGACTTTAATAAATATATACTCAAATTACAGATAACTTAACTCGTATTGTTCAAGCATACCCCATTCAAGACAAACAAGCAACTACAGTAGCCAAATCTCTTTTAATTTTCTGTCAACATTACGGAGTACCTAAACGTTTCCATTCCGATTAAGGTACAGAATTTCTACATAGTGTGATCAAATAATTGATGAAACTACTAGGATCCAACCACACAGTTAGCACCGCATATCATCCTCAAACTAACGGTTCATTAGAATCATTCCATTCAACATTACGCGATCACATCCGAATGTACCACAAATGTAATCAATCTAATTGGGATCAAATTGTGCCATTTGCCGTTATGTGCCATAACACATCAATTAATCAGTCCACAAAATTTACACCTCATGAATTACACTTTGGTTACAAACCACGTTTTCTATATTCTTTAAAAGCAAACGATGACTACACAACTCATGACTACCTACGAGATTTAAACGAAAGACTCAAGGTATCACGGGATATAGCCCGCCAAAATGTAGAGTCATTGAAAGAAAAGGCAAAAGAGCGATACGACAGCAATATTAAAAATATAGCCAAATTTAACGTAGGAGATAAAGTTATGCTTAAAGTCCCTAATCCAAACAACTTAAATAGCCTATGGGACGGGTCTCATGTTATTGTTAGAATAGGTTTTAATGAAAATTATATTATACAAAAATCTGGAAAAAACCAAATAGTGCATGCGAATCGCTTAAGACCATTGCATGACTTCATTCAATAATTATAACATTTTATTCTAAGACTAGATCGTAATTATTCATAAATATTTAACTTTAAATCTATTTCAGGGTGGCTAGAATAATGGCACACCCTAATAAGACCCTTAGTTTAATTGAAAATCTTTTATATCTTATAAAAAACTCATACATTACTTTTAGTATTTGTTTTTTTTTAATCATTTTATACAAAGTTTATCTATTTCTAAGAATTATTATATAACTAAATTTAAAAGAATTTAAAACAATTAACTAGGTTTATTTTAATTTTAAGGTACTACACAACTTTTGTTGATGGGGATACCCACATAAATCCTATTCCTTATAATTCTGGACTCTATTTCGAAAACAATGGTGAAATATTAATATCTGAAAATTCCTGGAAATTTATCATATATCGTAATCTTGAACCTTTATTCCTAGCTCGCAACTCACTCGACTCGACTTATAAATAACTATCAATCTTTCATTACCACATATTCAAATTTACCTAACGTTATAACTACTACTTCATTTATAAAAATAAACATAGACAGAATAGATTCTAGACTCGACGAACTTAATTCTTACACTGACAACAGGCAATCCAAACGCGAAATACTAGACGGCTTAGGTTCAATTTTGAAATGGCTCATTGGTGTTCCAGACGCAAAAGATGCCAAACATTATTACAAATGTATTGAACAGTTAGAGAAACAGCAAATATCTACTAATGATATCTTAAAACAACAGTTACAAATTATTTCTTCAACGATCACGAATTTTAATGAAACATTACATAAAATCTCTTATGATGAATACGTTATTAATGAAAATATTAGAAAAATAAATTCATATTTTACCTCAACACACAAACTTATATTTAATTTAACTATTCTTGAAGAAATATCCACCGTTTTAATTCAAATTCTAGAAGCTATAGTTTCTTTGGAACGAGATATCGATGATGTCATTACAAGCATACTTTTTATTAAATCAAATGTAATTCACCCTTCTATAATATCCACTATGCGCCTATACAAAGAATTACTGTCTTCTAATCCCGCTAAGCTCAATAAAAACTTAGTTGCCCCGATAGCATTACCTAACTTACACAAAACACTTGAATCTGCCTCTATTACTTCCTATATTTATATGAATAAAATTATATATATCTTACAATTCCCTATAGTAAAAAACGAAAAATTTACATTATACCATTTATATTCTATCTCTATTCTACATCCTGATTCTTCCTTATATTCTACTATCCTTCCCGAACAAACATATCTTGCCATGAGTACCGCAAGACAGCAATACGTCATCATGAGCTCACTGAACAAATGTAAAGACTTTGCAACGGAATCTAAAGTCTGCAAGGATCTTCTCATCTACAACATCAACACCAGACCCATATGCGAAGTTGTCATCTTAACAACGACGAGTCAACAAATTCCTGAAGTTTGTGATGTAACTATGTTTTCTGCACATATCAACACTTTCCAAGCTCTTAAAAACAACAAATGGATCTACATAATCCAACGCAAGACTCCGTATGCTTTAGAATGCGAAAGCAAAACGACTCACGGCAAAATCTCTGGAGCAGGTATGTAAAATGTACACCGCGTTTGTTACACTCCTAGCTGAGGACACAAAATCGATCAACATCAGCCATCCTTTTACCTATGTGGATATTGAACACATTTGCGTCCCAGATGAAATTAAGCTGCAACAACCAGAACTTGCACCAATCCAACTCAACAACATTCAACTCGACTCTCTTAACTCGGTTAGAGAACAAATAAAAACTCACACAAAATTGCTTCAAGATAATAAAATTACATTCTTAGAAAAACATGTAACAAAATTTTCCATATTAATTAATATTATAAAACGGCACAAGCTTTTTAAATAGTTTTTACACTAAAAAAAAGGTCTTATAAATATTAATATTTTTAATTGAGAGTTTTATTTTTATTCTCCGTTTTACTCGAGAAAATATAATTTTTCCTAGAAATTGAATATATCCACGCGAGCGTGCATGCTCCGTCGCCCTGTAATCACCCGCGAGCTCTGTCGCAGTCCGTTTTCGGACATCGTCGAGGGTGGACCGCGCGTCGGTGTTGCAGTGACTTCGTTCAAATATATTTTAGTTTTTTAAAAGTTTATACTCAATTATAAATATTTTATGACTAGAAATACTTAATTTATTTAATATCTGTACACTGGTAACTGCAAATATTGTTTTCTAAATAAATTAATTTTTAAAGTGCCCAAAGAAGAAGAAATTTTCGTGGCGACGTTGATTAGTGAAATTGAAAAATGTATTTTTATATAATTTAGATGTGGAACGACCAACATACTCTCGTTACTTAGATTTCGATAGTTTTTAATACCTATGTAATTTTATTGTTGCATATTTTTATTAATTAGGTGATACTGAATTTTATAATTATGTATTACGATAAAACGCTGTTTTTATGACTATGAATTTAACAGAATATCATTGGGGAGGGAAATATAGGTACTTAAATTTAGGTACACTATTATCAAATTAAATCAAACAATTTATATAAGTAAAAAAATAGTGCTTCCCTAAGTGCTATATAAAGACATTCTTGGGTTTATGTTTTTTTTTTAATGTTAGACAAACTATCATCTAAAAAATGTAAAAATTTTAAATTGGAGAAAAAATTTACCCTGTGAAAAAAAATGTAAAAAAAAATTTACCCTGTGAAAGTTTGCATGTAGATATAATTTATCTAACCAACCATAAAAATGTATTAGATATGATGAGAATATGTATATAAGTATAAAAGTTCTCCGTGGCGCAGTGGCTTAGCAATGAGTTGTTGCGCTAGGGGCCGCGGGTTCGAATCCCGCACGGAACAAGTATTTGTATGGCCTACAAATAATTGTTCCGGGTCTGGATGTTTGTCTTCGTGCAAATTTATGTTTGTAAACTGCCTCCACGATACAGGAGAAAATCCTAGTGTGGGGGTAACATTTTTATAAAAAAAAAAAGAAAAAGAACAGGTTGTCTCACACGGGACAGTTATAATATAATATTATATCTTCCAGTATCTGCGCATGAAAACTTTTAAAATCTCTGAATCCCGAGGTATGTCCATATTAAGAGGCTGAATAGAGCCACATTGATATACATGGGGATCATTTTGTGATTTCACATCGTTATCGAAAAAAAAATTTACGTTTTTCAGGTGGCGGTTTGAAAAACACGATTCCACAAAATTCACTCAATAGAAAATAATTGCAAAGTAGCTTCTGAAAATACTTAAATTTTCAACTTTCTGAGATTTCAGTAAAATAATGTTGAGTATTATAAGTACTCGCACAATTATGTGTTTATAAAGCTATTGGGCTATTTTGATTTTTAATAAAGTGATTTTACTTTAGGTTAAATAATTTATTTTGCCCTTCTATATCAAGAAGCGTTTTTTCTCACTCCCATTGAATTTGACAGTTCTTGCTGAAATTTAGCGTCTTTAGACGCATTTTATCTGCAATAATAATTTTCATCAAAAATAACATCATACTGAAGATGATCAATTGTACTACAAAATATTTAAAAGACTTTTTCCAGTATAATGACCCAAATATCATCATTAATGTTTGACTGGCACACTTAAAAATTTTATCAGATGGCTAAATGATTGACTATTTATATTATGAGAAGGTCATGCTTTTCTATAAAAAGCTGCAAGAAATTTTAAATCACGGACCTATTGGTTTGTTTTATTATTCACTTAATTAGTGAAAAACTGATCTAAAAGTTTACTCTTTTGTGTAAAAAGTGCTATTTAGAATTTTATGCAGATGATAATTAAAGTTTCTATGTAAATAAGTATAACGTAGCAGGTATTATATTCATTGGTAGCGGCCATCCATATGTGGAACAGTTTTCTGCAGCACTACGCCTACGAATTATTTCAAATAAGAAATAGCAAAGCCAGCATCATTTTATGTACAGAAACCGACAAAGTTTTGCTCAAGGCACTATGAACAAAGCAGCTGATAAAAATGTAACAAAAATTGTTACTGCAAATGGTCTTATAGATAAAAACTATTCCGCCGTGTCAGATGTAGGAGCTGTTATTAGAAGGGGAAGAGGTAAAATTTTGTTTTAGAGATGCGCAATCAATATTGTTTTGTTTTCAATTGTACATAAAATAAAAAATAACTTCATCCAAAGAGCACAACTGGCATTATACTCAGGCTCATCAATTGGTATGGAATAAAATAATTTTACCAGGTTTCAAAAAATCAAACAAAATTCAAAAAAACATAAGTATTAAAATCAAAAAAATTTATATCTGGATGTCTATACATACATATAATGATTTATGGCCGCTTAGTAACTGACGGTGACTCCTACAGTCACGCCAAAACTAAGAGGAGAGAATTACTGTAGAAAACGTAATAATTTATTGCGGAATTTTGTGATAAAATTAAAAAATTTACAAACTTATCCAAGATACCCTATGCATTACAAAAAAAAAAACAAAAAAACAAATTAATGAGATTGCGTCGGTTTTTAAGAAGATATAACAAAAACAAACAAAAAAAATTTCAAAAAGTTCAGGATCCAATTGACAATATACAGCTGACACTTAATCACGCTTTTGGAAACCACGCCAGTTGTAAGTTGTAAAAATATACAGGAATATATATATATATATTCCTGTCTTCATTTTTACCTAATATATATATATAGATAGGGGCAGGGAGTGCTAAGAATCTCCGGTGGAGGTTCGGTAGCCACCTACGACGACTCGACCTGGCAACTTACAACGCACGCACTATGAGGACTGACGCGAAGATCCTGGAGCTGGAAGAAGAGATAGACAAGTTGCGCTGGAATATTATAGGATTATCGGAGGTCCGAAGAGAGGGGGAGGACAACGGTAATCCTCGAATCTGGCAACTTGTTCTATCACCGGGAGGGCGACCATCTGTCCCAAGAAGGTGTTGGATTTATCGTCCACAAGTCTCTCGTTAACAACGTTGTAAAGATTTGGAGTGTGTCGACGAGGGTTGCGTACCTTATACTCAGAATAACCAAACGGTATTCGCTGAAGGTCATACAGGTTTACGCACCAACCTCGGCACACCCCGATGAGGAGGTGGAGGAAATGTATGAGGATATTTCTAGAGCCATGAATTCCTCCAAAACCTACTATACGGTGTTAATGGGAGACTTCAACGCAAATCTAGCCACAAAAGAGAACGGTGAGCTGAAAGTAGGGAAATTCGGATTAGGGCAACGGAACCCAAGGGGCCAGCAGCTGGCCGACTTCATGGAGAAAGAGGGATACTTTATGATGAACTCTTTCTTCCAGAAGCGGCCCCACAGGAAGTGGACCTGGTCGAGCCCCGGCGGTTCGACAAAAAACTAGATTGACTTCATTATGACGACTAGACGCCAACTGTTCAGTGATGTCTCAGTGATCGCGAGGGTGAAAACTGGTAGCGATCACCGAATGGTTAGAGGCACACTGAACTTAAACGTTAAGTTAGAGAGGTGTCGTCTAATGAAGTCAACGCTCCGTACCCCTCGTGCTCTAATCCAAAGTCCCGAAACCTTTCAGTTCGAGTTACAAAACCATTTTCAGTGCCTAAAAGATTCCAATGCAGTGGACGATATGAATGAAAAGCTCGTGGAAACTGTCCATGCGGTCGGAATTAAGTTTTGTAAGACCCGCCGCAGAAGAACACAAAAACTCTCCGATCACACTCTTAATCTCATGGCTGTTAGACGGGAAATGAAGCTGCAATCTTCAGAAGATTTGATAACATACAGGCAACTGAACAGACAGATCTCCAAATGCATGCGGCGGGACTTACGCAACTTTAATACTGCTCGTATTGAAGAAGCAATCGAGCGGAACTAGGGCTCCAGTCTTTGCTAGAGATCTGTCTGCCAGAAAGAGCCAACTGTTGAAGCTGAAGACCGAGTGTGGCAGCGTCGTTTCCGGGACACCTGAGATTTTGAGTGAGATTGAGAGGTTCTATGGGCAGCTGTACACATCACCGTTGGAGCCACACGCAAGTGTGAGTAACGATCCAAGAGCAAGTCTTATCCGACACTATTCCTATGATATTCCGGACGTCAGTCTGAGCGAGATTAGAAAGGCTCTCCAGCACCTTAAAAACGGCAAGGCCCCAGGCGAGGATGGAATTACAGCGGAGCTGTTGAAAGCGGGTGGAAAACCGGTACTTGTAGTCCTTCAGAAGCTCTTTGATTCCGTCCTCCATGGTGGCACTACACCGAAGGCATGGAGCAGAAGTGCGGTGGTCTTGTTCTTTAAGAAAGGCGACAACGCTCTCTTGAAGACCTACAGACCGATTTCCCTTCTGAGCCGCGTCTACGTGCTGTTTTCGAGAGTCATTACGAATCGTCTCGCATGCAGACTCGACGACTTCCAGCCTCCCGAACAAGCCGGTTTCCGAAAAGGCATTAGCACCATAGACCACATACATACCCTTCGACAAATTGTACAGAAGTCCGAAGAGTACAATGTGCCACTGTGTCTGGCGTATGTGGAATATGAGAAAGCCTTTGATTCCGTCGAAATTTGGGCGGTGCTGCAGTCACTTCAGTGGTTCCAAGTGGACTGTCAGTATATCGAGGTGCTGAAGTGTTTGTACAGTACTGCTACGATGGCTATCCGAGTACAGAACCAGAGTACGAAACCTATCAAACTGCAGAAAGGTGTAAGACAGGGTGACGTAATATCCCCGAAACTCTTAACCGCTGCATTGGAAGACGTTTTCAAGGTACTGGACTGGAAAGGATACGGTATTAACGTCAATGGCGAGTACATCACTCACCTTCGATTTGCCGACGATATAGTCCTTATGGCAGAATCGCTGGAGGACCTAAGCACTATGCTCAATGACCTCAATAGCGTCTCACAATGGATAGGTCTCAAGATGAACATGGACAAAACAAAAATCATGTTTAATGTCCATGTCACACCTATGCCGGTAGTTGTTAGGAGCACTAAGCTCGAAGTTGTTGACGAATATGTTTACCTGGGACAAATAGTCCGACTAGGTAAGTCCAACTTCGACCGAGAGGTCAATCGACGGATTCAACTCGGCTGGTCAGCGTTCGGGAGATTATGACCCATCTTCACGTCAGGCATACCTCAAAACCTCAAAACTAAATTGTACAACCAGTGGGTGTTGCCAGTGATGACATATGGAACTGAGATGTGGTCCATCACTACTGGCCGTATTAGGAAGCTCAAGGTCGCTCAGCGAGCTATGGAGAGGGCTATGCTCAGGGTTTCTCTGCGTGATAAACTTAGAAATGAGGATATCCGCAGTAGAACCAGAGTAACCGACATAGCCCAAAGGATTAGTAAGCTGAAGTGGCAATGGGCCGGCCATATTGCTCGAAGAACCGACAACCCTTGGGGAAGAAAGGGTCTCGAATGGCAGCCTCGTACCGGCAGGCGAAGTGTACCGGGGCGTCCCCCCACTAGACGGAGTGACGACCTTGTAAGACATGCAGGAAGTCAATGGATGCAGGTGGCTCGGGACCGTGCTTTGTGGCATTCCGTAGGAGAGGCCTATGTTCACCAGTGGACTTGTGAAGAGCTGTAATAATGATGATATATATATATATATATATATATATATATATATATATATATATATATATATATATATATATATATATATATATATATATATATATATATATATATATATTGTGTGTAGTATATTTTTACTATATTAGTTTCTTTTATTTATGTTAATATATATAATATTAGACTATTTTTAATTTATAAATATGTTGATATTAATGACAAGTAAACCCAAACAAATAAAGCTAACAACTATAAATAAAATAAAAAAATAAACCCTTGTGGTAGAGCCACGCTGCAGCTATATTATATATTGGCATGAATGCCAACCCATTCGTGATGCACGGCGGTGAGACCACAACCTCCACCGAGGTAAGACCACGCTCTCACAGAATACCAGCGTGAAACAGCAAAATAATGCTGATGTGTTTTCAGGCAGGCATTTCGTATTAGTCCTCAGGGGTAACAACGCATCTACATTTTAATCTTATATCGAGGATAGATGTAGATAATAATGGGACGCAGCATCCACTTACCACCATATGTACTGTGTGTTCTTCTATGACTTGTGTGTCGATTCGAACCCAACACCTGCACAACAGCTAGATAATTTCATCTTTTATCTACGATGTATTTATTTTACGTACATGTAAATGTTGTTTAACGTAAATTTCTGATTAAATTACATAGCTTGTAGTTACATAATTAATTATAAAAGGAGCCCATTCGAAATAAATAATTAATTAGTTAATTATCGCAGGCCTAGTTTAATTATTCAGGACGGTCGGACGTCAAGTAATACTGTGTGTAAAATACAAAAGGATGCTGTATCCCATCTTTACACGTAAATACAAGTACAATAAAAGATTATATGAAATTTATTATCAACTATAACAAGCAAAATTTACATTTTTGCTTGAAATTTCGAAAACTGTCTGAAATTTGAAAGTTTTGAATACTTACTGTCTCAACTTAGCCCAGAAGATGTGAAATTGCTCACAGGTAAGCAACTCCTTCAATTCATTGAAGACATAGGGCTTAGCAGTGAACTATAGCCATAGCAGTGATCCAGCATCATTGATGTCACCACATGCACGCCAGCTCTACTACATAAAATAACCAACTGGAAAGTGGACCCTAACTTAATTCCACTCTCAGATGACCGTGCGATTATCTTCGAGATAAACAAAAAAAAAAACAAATAAAACGACACATCAAAGAATCTCAACACGTATTTATAATACAAAAAAGCAGACTTGGAAAAGTTCTCAATACGACTGAGAGGAGAACTAAATAATTCTAAGGTCACACTTGACTTCATCGACTCCATTGGTACCCATAAATTATTAGAACAATGCATTAACAGTTATACCACACGTATTCATAATTCTTGCAAAGACACTATACCCTCACTAACGAGGAAAATACCTAAAAGACACAATGGTGGATAAGGAACTACAAGAGATAAAGAGGGAGGTAATAAAGAAAAGGAGAAAAATAAATTATGCTAACGAAAGACGGAAACCGTATGTAATTGAAGACTGCATACAAGTCAAAACCTATTAAAAAACCTTATAATGAAAGCAATGACCACAAGCTGAAAACAGTTCTGCTCCAGATCAATGCTGCATACAATAAATTTATACTTATTTATACTTACATATTTGATAAATTTATCATTCGAAGTAGGTTTTTTTCCAAAGTCATTAAAACTATCTTTGGTCAAGCCTTTATTTAAGCAAGGTGATAAGAAAGATATGAACAATTATCGACCAATAACAATTTTGTCAGTTTTCTCCAAAATCTTTGAAAAATGAAGATAAAAATTTATGTAAATAATATTCTGAGTGGAAGTGGTTATTCAAGGGAAATGTTTATAAACTAGTGGTCAAAGGGATTACGTAAATATCATCACAATGTCCGACCTAAATATCCAAAACGGCGACAGAGGGCATCAATTTTAATTTAGATTTTTTTTCCTATTTAGTAAGTAGAAGGACGTGCTTTCCGAGGCACGGGGGTGAAACACCACCAACCTCCTGATTCCGGGCTGCCACTGAGAATCTTTCTTATCGAAAAAACCCAACTACTGATTTTGACCCGACCCAGGATTAAACACAACTGCAATTCCCCTAGTGTTGCAGTTGTTCATAGGCGACTGTCGACACTTACCATCAGGAAAATTTATATAAAAAAAACGAACTCGGTTAAGCCACATGATCAGCAATCACGCAATATACCAATGGGGCAGTCAGTGAATTTTATACGTTGTTCATAACAATAATAATGAGAACTACAAAGTTTGTTTTGAAAACAATAACAACTTCAGACAGTCATTTGAAGAATTAATCAGTGTTGTGATTCTGTCCGTTGTGGATATTATCTTAGTACTAACTAAGAAAGTTATTTTATTTTATTTCATTTCATATTTTATTATTTAAGGAAACATACAGCATAGTAAAGTACATATAGGTTATTGCAGTGTTTTGGCGGTGTAAGAATATCCACTAACCCATCACGTGCCATAAGAGGCGGCAGGGGGAAAACAAAACAGGTGATGGGCAGCAGCATTTTCCTGATACGAGTAACAACTCAAAATAAAAAAAAAGCAGTTGACAACCCACTCGCTAGGCGTGTGAACTATGTCAAAATCCTCCCTGTGAGATCATGTATGGGGGGATTTTGCCATAGTTGACACGCCTATGAATATAATGGTAATTGAACGTTGAATAAATACATAAAACCAAAATTGTTTCTACTAAACATTTAAACAAAATTCAAATGAATAGAATACAGAATATTTTATTGAGGCCTTACACTATAATTTTTATTACGTTGTGTTGAGGAGAGGCTGCCATATCACACCATGATGGGCAGTGCTGCTGTTAGTTTGCATACTTCATCTATTTTAGTGTTTTCTTATGTATTTACTTACAAACGTGGTAGAGACACGCTGCATTTATGTTATAGTTGTAGCTTAAATATATCGGCTCGATCAGTGAAGAAATACCAGTGTAAAATAACAGCTTAATGCTGCTGTGTTACGTAAGATGAGTGAAGATATTCAGAGAACCTTTTTACAGGAAACAAAGCATTTCATCTAAGTCCTCAAGGTTGACAGAGTATCTATATTTTTATTCTCAATCGAATATAGATTTAGATATCTAAGGGCCACATCCACTGTTCATCAGGTGGATTGTGAGCTCGTTTGTCACTCTTATTCTATAAGAAAAAGTAGTAAACGCAAATAAAACATTTAAGTACTGCTGCTAAGTGATTACTGTGTGTCATGAATGTTGTATAATATAGAAAATAGTAACTTTTTATGTAGAAAAGGGGCCAAACGAGTATTTTTTGACAATTAACAACACAAGAAGATTTCAAATTTCATTTTACATACTCTAAATGTATGTTCTCTTAATAAAGGTCTAATTGGTCTATTGGTCAATTAGTCCGGGAAAACCGCGACCGAAAACGAGTGGTACAAAATTCCCAACCATTAAAATAATGTTATTCTGCAATATTTTTATTTGTATATACAGTTTCAAAGGCAATCACCAATTAATATAAAATTAAAACAGGGAAAGTTACATTCATATCATTTGCCAAAGGGCATAACAGCGACGAAGTCTTACAATTACTCAAGACAAGCAAAGTTTCCAAAAGGCAATTTGTCGGGTCCTTGTAAAGTTTTACATCAAAAACATTTGTTATTTAAAAAAATGAAGGTTTGGGTTTGAAGAAAAGTAGATAAAGCCAAAAGCTTTTTTAAGAAGTAATTTAGGTTTCTGTGGGACTTTCTTTTTGTATTGTATTGTATGTGTGTGATATTCAATTACCATGTTGTGGTTGCGTTAAATATCATTCCCACTCCAACCGACACTTTAGTCCCGTGGGTGTCGTAACTATGAGAAATGCCAAAAGGTACGAAACGTCTGTTACTACGATCTTCAGTCCATCTACCGAGAATGGAATTAGTGGTAAATTTTCATTACACAGGAAAAATTATATTGTTATTACATTTACAGACGTACTTTTTTTCAGATTGATATTGATAAAGCGTTTATTTGTTTCTCCAACCACACAGGTAAATTCAGTGACTAAACTAGGTACAAAGTAACGTATTACAAAAAAAGTCACATAATGTTAAGATCTAAATGTACATGTGAGTTGCAATTTAACAGCGGTCAGCGATTAATATATTATGGAATATTCAATTCCCGTTTTCTTACGGTATTTTATTAAACATACTCTTATTTGTATAATATCTTTCCAAATGATAACCTCCTTAGCTTAGTGGTCGTAAGCGCACAGCTGATTATGAGGTCGCGGGTTCAAATCTTGGGTCGAGTCTAAATTAGTCACTGGGTTTTTCTATCGAGTAATTCTCAGTAGCAATCCGGAGCCAAGAAAGTTGGCGGTGCATCACTCCCGTGTCCCGGAAAGCACGTCAAGCCGAGGGTCTTGCACCTGCTCTTTCTGGTCGTGTTAGATTGCCGTCGCTTCGGACTATTAGAGTTAGGGAATAGAGAGTGGACAGTCTGGCGCAGTTGGATAGTCTCCGATATGACTGAAAATTCGATCAAGAGGTCATTATTTCTTCAAAAATATTTGCAATAATAAAAATATTGTATTTTAATTTACTATAAAAATAAGTTAAAGTTTAAACATAAAAAGTTTGCGTACATTACCATAATGTTCGAATAGATGCAATTATGCAGTATCATACACTACAATATAAATTGTGTCTTTCACTTCCCTAAAGAACAATTTACCACTTTAATGCAAGAAACGTGGTGATGTTAAACGCACTTATGTACAGAACAAAGAACGTTAACCATTAAAATCGGCAGTGGAGCAATACCTGAGTAAAGTAAAAAATCATGCTAATTAAGGAAATTATACTTGTAGGATGCTGGGATCAAGTAATTAAATGAAAATTTTTATGAGTATATATATATTATCGAACATTATTTTTAATATCACTAATAGTGAAAAAGTAAAGTAATGTTACAGTCAATATACGTCCCATAGCTGGACACAGACTTACTCTCATTTTACACAGACCATCACAGGATTATGAGGCAGTTAGATTCATTCGATATCGGTGCACTGAAATGTGCGGGGCGACCTATGATACATTTTACTGACCGACACGACACCGTTATATTGTCGCTGACATTTAATTGGCAATGACATGTCGGCACCACAACCGCTGCACACAGATACCTGTGTGGGGAATATTCAATTCCATTGAAGCAAACAACGTGCGTGCTTCCACACTATCTGAATGCTTGGCGGTCTATCACTGTGCAATTTACTAAGAGTTTGCTTCCTCGCAACTTATAGGTTTTGAGCTTATTCTTTTTTAAAAGGCTGGCAACGCACCTGCAACTCCCCTGGTGTTGCAGTTGTTCATGGGTGATAGTTGGCACTTTCTATCATCTATGTTGTTTGTTTATAATTATTTATTATCAAACGAACATCGAATGTTGTCGATAAATGTAAAATTTTATCAGATCTTCTTTTAGCTTCTTGAATCAACGTGCCTTACTTTAACTATTGAATGTAGCCAAAACCGTTTAATAATTTTTCGTTTTTAAGCTACAGGTAAAGCAAATGTTTATGTATATCTAAGTCGGAGCGTCTATAAAATACAGGTTGGATCGAAGTGGAATTGAGGATACATCGAGAAACCCCCACTTGTTTGTGCAGTATAAAGTTCACTGTAGCTGAGAGATTCCGCTTAAGTCATTTTAAAAGTGAAGTCATTCTACGAGTGCTAAGATAGTGTTGTGGTGGTTCTTCTGGTGCAGACAAAGATGATGTTGCTGAGAGGTTGCCCTGTGTTACACTGAGATAAGCAGTGTTGCTGTTGGTTTGCATACTTTGGTGTTATGATGTAATTATGTCCCTCACGTTACACTGGTGTGTGATTGTGGCGGGGACGTGTTACAGTATGGTCGAACTGTAATTACTCTATACTGAATGTATAGTACGTTACTGATGATGATTAATTGCGTAAGCAAGAGAGCAAGTTGAACATCCGCGCTCACACTTTTATTATTTTTTACAATTAATGATATCCTGGTGTATTTCCGAGATCAGAAGTGGGATAAAGTCCCTGTCATCGCCCACATAATATAATCTTCGAGTAGTGTGATGGTTATTACGTTTGTTAAAGACTACTTTCTTTTTATGTTAAATGTCGTAATGAAATTTGCTGTCCTATTTACGTCATTGACATACCATTATAGTGTAGAGTAAAAGTTCAAAGTAAAATGTTTTAACTAAAAGTTAAATATTTTTGTTCAATTAATATTAAGGTACCTTTATTATTCCTAAAGTACTTTTATTATTCCTCAATGTACCCAAATATGTTCACAAATGTCGAAGGAAATGTTGGAGGTATTTAAGATGAGTTATAGTCTTGCATTTAGTGGAATTTTAAACTGTTCGAGTTATGTTATAATTTGATAGTTCATGCGCAATATGATTTACATGTGGTACATTTTAAAGTTCGAAATGTTTAAGCGATGTACCGTAAAAAAATGTTTAACTTTAACGTGCTATGAATTAAAAACACTAAGTAGTCTTTTTGTGTTCTAATCTATATACATATAATAAATCTGTAGAAAAATTGTGTGTTCACGATTCACGCAAAAACAACCGGACGGATTTCCATGAAATTTTGTATGTAGGCAGCAAATGACCGTGTATAACATATAGGCGACTTTTTATTCGCTTACGGAAGAGTAAAAAAAAGGGTTATGTTTTCCTTTTTTAAGTTTATTATCATTATGGCTGCTGATGGTTCTATTAGTTCTAAAAAGGATTAAGCTGTACGTATAATAAATATATAGGAAAGGGTGCGTGTGAAAATGAAACTCATCACCCCACCAACCAGAAAGGGCGGAATAACTTCTGCCGGGCCAGCTAGTGTGTTAATAAGTGTTACAGTTTACTCCGAGTATTATGTAGTCGACAAAATTGGGATTTGATTTTGATGTGATGGTTTAGTAGAAGGCCTGGTGCAGTGCCCCTCGATCTTGAATAGAAGTATGCTGTCGACGTATGACACCGCGGACACATTATTTGCCGCTGCTGCCGATCACCATTTGATACATGAGGAAAGTAAATTTATCTTAAACATTGCCTTAAAAATATTTTTTAGGAATAAGTGGTTAAATTTTTTATTGGTGGAGAGAAATGCCTGAGCCAAGCTTATTTCAATTAACTAACCTAAGTGTATTGGGCGATTAAGAACCCTGTTAAATTGCAGAGTTTCTTACTTCATTTTATTTTGTGTTTTGATTATGTCAATAGCCATACCGTAGCCATAGCTCAAAGAGTGGGTGCGGTACACGTGTAGTGTTAGTCTAGTTTAGTGGGCGTTGAGATGGCACGGGGATGACTGAACATAAAGATGAGTGGCTCTTGAACATTTTATTTTGTTATGATAAGTAAAGTTTTCTTTTATTTGATGTATGTGACGTGCCAGGTCTCAAAACCGCACTCAAGTAAAGTTCAGGCACACTCTGCATATTGACGCGACCGGGAAACCCAGCGCTAAGAATGACAAGAAGGAATACGTCTTCGTCATCATCGATCCATTCAAGAAGTACGTGTTACTATACCAAACCTTGCACATTGACTCCTCTAGTATCATCAAGGTCTTGAAAGGCTGCGTTCTGTTCTTCGGCGCACCACATCGAGTTATTGCGGACCAAGGGTGTTGCTTCACCAGCAGAGACTTCAATGACTACTACGTACTACCAAGGGTGTTGCTTCATCAGCAAAGACTTCAATGAGTTGGTAAATATAAAGCTCCACTTAATTGCGACAGGTAGCTTACGAGCCGATGGCCAGGTTGAGCGGGTAATGAGCACCCTGAAGAACATGCTTAACACCGCAGAGACCAGCAAACGTTTATGGCAAGATACTCTACCAGATGTGCAGTTCGCGCTTAACTGCACCCAGAACGGCGAGTCTTCTGAAGTTAATCATAGGTAAAGTTGTGACCTGTAGAGATAATGTTGGCTGACGATGTCGACAATGTCAGAGCTGAAGCAGTAGGAAACATGGAACGAGCCTCTGCTTAAGGCAAAGCCCGATTCAACAGCACCAAGGCCAAGATAAAGCCATTCTCTGTTGAAGATTACATTCTCTTGCAGAACGAAGACCGTTATTAAACCAAGCTTGACTCAAATACAAAGGTCCATTTAAAGTCGCGGAAGTTCTGGAAGGTAATCGTTACGTCCCGAGAGCCCTTAATTCGTACTTGTAAATTCGTAGTACGTACATGATAGGTTGCGCTAGATGCCTGACAGTACTTGTGTCATCGACGACAACGACAATGATTCTGAACAGTAAAATATTTTAGTAACTGCCGAACAGTATTGCCTTTTCTTTCGTTCGCTTTTGACTCACAATGTGATGACTGTGCTAGCTATTGGATACCGGTTGGAGGTTATCTTGTGCTATCAGATACTGGTTGGAAGTTATCTTGAGCTATCAGATACCGGTTGGAGGTAATCTTGAGCTGTCAAACGCCTGTAGGAGGTTGTCTGTCGTCATCACGCACCGGTTGGAGGTTGCTTGAAGGTTGCTTTGAGATCTATCAGACGCTGGATGGAAGCTGTCTTGAGGTCTATCAGGCACCGAACGCAGATTCGTAGAGCCTATGACAGTTTACTGTTTCTAAAGTGCTATTCGATATGTTTCGACTGATTTACCTTGTGTTAAATTTATTCTGCTATATCTGCTGTTGTAATTTCCGAGATATATATAAGTGATAAAGATTACACGCCCTCAAGCATACGTTTTTCTTCTTTATTTTCGTAAAAGTCCACTACAGCAAACATTATATGCACCTAAAACCATGTTATTGCTTGTCAATAATTTTAGATGCAAATGCATATGGTTTTGGTTTGGTTTCGGCGTTACTTGAAATATACGAAAGAAAGAAAGAAATTAAAGTTCTGGACTATCGCCATGATATCGGTACCATGTCTTTGAATGAAAAAGCTTCTAGATATTAACGGTGTCACTGTTCGTATCGTTTTCGGTATTGGCCAGTGAAGAAACGCTCTTAGTCCGCACTGACCTAGAAACTTAGAAGTATATTTATTCCTCACACATTCAGAATTCCTTACGACGTTTTCCTTCGCCGCCGAGCACACACATGTAACTACTTAAATTACTATGGTTTTTATTGCACTTGGGATCGATGAATAAGGTTTTAATCAATTTTCCGTTTTCCTATTTCGTCCTGTGGGTGTCCTAAGAGGCGATTACGCGAAATGCCAGAAGAATCTAATGGCTTCCGATAGATGGTGGTATATCTTACATCAGATGCAAAATACCCTGACCGGCAATGGGGAGCGGCGTTAAAGGTGCGCACGTCTGGCACTGAATTAATTTTGCCATCTTAACGATTAAGGCAAATACTCCTACGGTCGGGAGAGGTTCATATCCAGCAGTGAACTTTCACGAACTGATGGAATTTCACTTTTTTTTTACAAAATAAGGGTGACATACGATCACACAGTCCAACTGATGGTAAGTGCATGTTGTGGTCCATAAACATCTACACTTATCCTCAATTAAGGTCAAAATAGAGATCCTTTGTAGCCCTGAGGACTAAAATGGATAGTTTCCTTTCCAGTAAAAAGAGTTTTAGTTTCTCTACACTCACCATACAAAACACAGCAGTATTAAGCTGCTATTTTACTGGTATTCTGTGAGAGCGTGGTCTTATCCCGGTCGAGCCGACCCATTCGTGCTACAACCATAATATATCTGCAGCGTGGCTCTACCACGTATAAAACACTTCAATTGCGTCATCATCATCAGCCTCGCGTCTGCGTTTATAATGGAAAACTGTCTAGTTCATAATAAAGACCAGAACGGAAAATAGCATCAAAGCTGGAAACTTCTGGTGCTGCGACCGCTAACACGCCTATGAAGACTAATCATGGTAATTACAAAAAATCTTATTACTCGTAACTGTAGAAGAAGACTAACTTGTAATGACAAAAACATCATAATCATTATCATTATCGTTACAGCAAATCATTCGCACACTAATTAATATACTTCCTGTGGATTTCCTTAAGGAACGAAAAAATGCACGTTCCTGAGTCACTCGCTTCTATTGACTTCCTGCATCACTTACCACGTCGTCGTTCCATCTTGTCGGAGCCGCCCTTAGTTTACAGGTACGAAAAAACATGCAATATGATATTCAAAAGCTTTTTAGTTTCTTTTGAACCGCGCAACAAAGGAAAATAACAGTTTGATTTTTTTACGTGGGTTTCTTTTGTTTTTCTAGGTTTTTAGGGCAGAGAAGAGTCACAGTGGACTTTTATTCTTCTCCAATACGTGTCTGCAAATTTCACATGACCTCCAAATATTTTTAACGTCCTTAAATATAAGTTTACACGCGATGGTTGCCTTTACTGCCGATCAAGTGGTAGGAGACCGAATCGGGTTACTTGAGACCTATGAAATTTAAGACATCCAGTTTTTGAGCTACCACGGTACCAGTGCAAATAAAATATAAATTAATTTCGATCTGATAATTAAAGCGCTTTTTTGCGGAAATTCAATAAAGATATGAAAATTAGTTTTCTAAGATCTGGGTGAAAAAGGAAAAGGAGTGTCAAATGCCTGGTTTGAATAACATCTTTCTTTCCCGATACGTTAATTATTTTATATATTAGGTTAATTTAACGATACGTATTTTGCTTCTAGATCATCAGTAGAAATAGACCCTTACGATGGCTTACTACTAACTAGGTATTTTCCACGTTGATATTAGCTAATTAATTTTCACATTTTGAAGTACAACGTCGTTCAGAAAAGTTTTGCTTCTTAAAGTAAGACTGTAATTGCGTCCTTCTTCTTGACATAAGTCTTCTCTTAAGGTGATGAAATTGCTTTATGAAGAAAGTTATTAAAAATTTAGCAGTCAAATTAATTAGCGGTTAGATTTTATAATTACTAGAGGTTTTTCTATAGCAGAAAGAAAACTAAATTATTAGAAACTTCTTTATATCGTATTACAATTTAAGCAGAAAGACTTTTTTAATTAAAAAAAAACCTACCTCTTCCTTCCTTTGCTTTAGATCCTATGCTTCCAAGTATACGTTTCTCTTTAATAAATGAATATAATTCGATATTATTTTGATCAACAACAATCATGATGCTTGATTTTTAATTATTTAATTAATTTTTTTTAAGAAAATAAAACCCTTACCTACCCATTGCGGTACGATAAAGTAAAAATACATTTTTACTAGCTGGCTTGGTAGACGTTCTGCCCTTTCTGTTATGTGGCGCGATGAATTTCACTCTAAGTTCACCTCGAAAATTATAAATCGAAAATATTATATTTATTAATAATTCGACTACAGCGCCTCCTATTGGAATCTAGTATATTTATGCTCTGTCGTCTCGATAAAACAAATATTATATTGTGTGAATATGATGTCAATCGTTAAAGTTTTTGAGAAGTTACACGATAACTAACAGACGCACCGACAGTTATATACAGGTTGTCCGGTAAATAATAGATAACAGGTACTAGTGGGGGGCACCTAGGCCACTAAGAAAAATGAAAAAAAAAATATATCTGCAACAGTGAAAAAAAAAACTTTTTTCAGACTGCTGTAAAAATGCGTTCAGATTATAGAGTACTACGGCTTAAAATTTATTAAATAACAATTAATTTTCTCTGGAAATAACCGTGAACTTTGACCTTGCCATCGCGCATTACAAAGTATTTCTAGCTGTAACTGTTTTAAATACTTAAACATATAAAATTTGAATTTTCAATTTTACAATGACGAAGTTTGAGCAACTGTGGTGTAAAAAAAACGTACAGTGACCAGGGTGGCCAATAGCTTAAAAACATGCTTAATACTTTTGTGTCCTTTGTCGTATGGTGGTATTCGTCATCATCATCATCATTGCGGCCCTTATTGGTTTTCTAATGAAAGAAAAAAATGAACTGGAGAGAAAATCTTTCAATTTTAAATTAAAATTTTCATTAATTAAATTACACGATTCAGTTATAATATAACTCCATAATTTCTTTCATTACCTCGTAAATTTGCGGAATGAAAATGATATTTCCTTTGATTCCATTACTGAAACATGATAATATATTAATGTCAAATAATAAGTGTCCCAACCACAAATTGATTAGTATTTATTGATATTAATAAAAACATCAGTAATTATGGATATATTATACCGTGTATGTGTAAACCGCTTATGTGATATGAAAAATAAAAATACGGTTAGTTATTATCGACAAAATGACAAGCAAGGATAAAATTATCATCATCATCATCATCATTACAGCCTTTCACAAGTCTACTGCTGAACATAGGCCTCACCCAAGTAATGCCACAAAGCACGGTTCTGAGCACGTACATCCATTGACTTCCTGTGGTCGTTACTCCATCTAGGGGGGGCTGCCCCACACTTCGCCTACCGGTAAGAGGCTGTCACACGAGAACCTTGCTTTCCCATCGGTTGTCGGTTCTTCGAGATATATAGCCGGCCCATTGTCACTTAAGCTTACTAATCCGTTGGACTGTGTTGGTTTCTCTGGTTCTGCGGATATAATCGTTTTTAACCCTTTAATGGGCATTGCAAACTAAGCAGAACAAGCTCAAATAGTGTAGTGATTCTATGTAATAACAAGTTAACAAGTGTATCGATAAAAAAATCCTGTAACATAGTTTTTCAGGCGTGGCATAATATTTGCCTATGAGCTTAAGGAAATTGCTTTATACGTTATTTTGCCAATGATTGAAGAAAAATAAATCAACAATTATATACTATAATCATGTAGTTATAAAAAGCAGTCTTATTAATATTTTTCATGTTTATGCTATGCCCGGGGTGCACTATGAACATGTTCAAGATCGTCCTCACCATTACATCAAATTTGATAAACTACAAAATCTCGCAAAAGGATACAGATTCCTACCAAGGATTATTCGCGGGGCTATTGAAATTGAAAACATCCTAATTTCAATAGAGAAGATGGATGGGTGCTACCATCTGCTTAGGATCCTTTAATTAATAAAATTAAATCCAAACCCAAGCATACCACTGCAAGACTTCAAGATACTGCTAGTTCTGCGTAGATCGTACCAAAAATAATATTCAAAAACTGAAGGTAGCCAACTAGAGTGTAGAGCGTCCCAAAAATCACCTCATTTACGCCATATTTTTTCAAATGACATTTTTGCAAAATGGCGGAAGAACTGAGAGCTGTAGAAGTAATTTTATTACATCGACGCTAGATGGAGCGAGAACCGTAGAGCATTATTGACGATAATTATGGTTTATTTATTTGACAGCATTACGAAACTTTGCCTAGCAAGTATTTTGCCTATACCAATGAAAGGGTTAAGTCTATCAGGCAGAGAAACCCCGAGCATAGCCCACTCCATATCTCGCTGAGCGACCTTGAGCTTTGTCATACGGCCAGCAGTGAAGGACAAAGTATCAGATCCATAGGTCATCACTGGCAACAAGCACTGTTTGTACAATCTTGTTTTGAGGTTTTGAGGTATGAATGACTGGAAGATATGCCATAATCTCCTGAACGCTGCCCAGTCGAGTTGAATCCGTCGATTGACCTCTCGGTCGAAGTTGGACTTACTTAATCGGATTATTTGTCCCAGGTTTACATACTCGTCAACAAAGAGCTTAGTGCTCCCAACAACTACCGGCATATGTGTGACATGGACGTTACACATGACTTTTGTTTTTTCCATGTTCGCGTATATGCATGTTGACGTATATTAGCTGGTACTTTACTTTTTACCTTTAATGAGACTTATAATAAATCAGTTTGTAATTTAAGATAACTTTCATATTTTCAGACATATTAAGATATTTGTGACAGTCCTGGTTTCATAGCCCATATGAGTATAATATGTAAATGAACAGGCTCTTGCGGAAAAATACTTAAAGAAAGCAGATTTTACTTAAACAAAGGTTCATTTTATTTTACTTGTCAAAGACGGTAATCAAGCAGATTAAAACTTAAATGTCATAGTACGTAAGCATTATTATATATTTTAGCATATATTTGAATTGCAATTTGAAGTGTCGATTTGCCACGTACTAGGCGGTGAAGGAAAACCTGCATATCTGAGAAGTTTCCGAGTTGAGGTCATCCCGCGTTGGAATTAGCGCAGTGAAATTTTTGTCCAAAATCTCTTTGCGGCCTGTGCCCAGTAGTAACATGTATGTAAGCTGCTACTTTTTTACTTTTCATGGGGCAATATATGCAGTTTTTATTTCGTTCATATTTTCGGCTATGTTACTTTTTATTTTCACTCTACCGTAAATATTAAGGGTTGCAAAGATGAGTAGAACTCATTATCGTCAGTCTATCAAAAGTCCACTGAAATTAACATAGATCTCCCCCATAAATTGTCAAGTAGCTGGATATTTGCTATAGTTGCCACGCTTGGTAGGCGGGTTGGCAACCGCAGCTATTATTATTTTGATCTGTTGTCAGGAAGATGACGCTGCCCATCTTCTGTTTGTTGTCCTATGTCGCCTCTTACGACGGAACGGTATGAGGTGGCTGATTCTCTTTCACCGCCACAACAAGGAACATTTTTCTACTCCCTTTCATGAGTGTAGTGCTTCCCACGTTTACTGTGAATAAAATTTATAAGGAATAAAACTAATTTTAAGGATTTTATCGCGTTTAATTTTAAAAAATACTCCAAATTTTTCAGACAAAATATAGTAGATATCTCCTGGCAATGCTCTCTTTCTGTTCGTTAAAGTTTCATTACAATCGATTAAGTCGTTTTGAAGATAAGTCTGGACAGACAGGCAGACAAAAATTTGAAAAATGGTTATTCATATCTTAATGGCATGCAAATAGCCCCCTCAGTTTAATAAATGTCATTTATTTCGATATTACAGACAAACACTTAATTTTATTCATACACTTATGGAGCTTGCAGATAAAACCTTATTAGTTTGGACATCAAGTGGACTATCAGTATATTTAAGTTTCTTATATTGTTTAAATTATGATAAAAAAGAATAAGTATAAAAAGTTAAACTAATGATGATTCTGCCTTCATTTCCTTTAGTTTTTTTTTTTTACTTTTTATTTTTAATTTATCCCAGTTTAACTGCTATTTGTAAAAGAAGAGACGGAATCTTATATTTAGTTAAGTTGAAAACAAACATGCATTAGTTAATTTACTAACTTATCAAACGTTCACATTAAAATGCTACACGAAATTCAAAGCGGTGAATACAAGCAATTGAAGAGACACTAACTGCGTAATTTATTTTATAGAAAACACTAAAACATAGTATAGCTATTGTTCATTTTGAAAATATTTTGATTTGTTTTTATTTTGTTAAATTTATTTATTTTTACTAATAATTAAATAAAACTATTTTTTTTTACTTTCCCACGTGCTTAGCAGTACCCATGCTCTTGTACTGGATCATCTCCACCATTATAATATCAGGTTTGGTAGACTAAAAATCCTCGCAAAAGAACACTCCTTACTGCCACTGATGCTATTGAGGCCAAAAAATCAAAAAGAAGAAAATAAGAATCAGATTAACTGGCAAAGCTCAGCGGATCTTCACCCAGAGGGGTAGGCGGGGACTATGGACTTTCATTTGGTTCGATCCTGACACATCTCTCTCGCTTCTTCCTCATCCATCATTACATGATCGGCAGTTAGGGTATTGGTCGATAAACTTCCTTCTACTAACATAGATCGTTCTCGCCTTTGTCTACTTTGAAACTCTGTCTTCATTATTCTTTCTACGAGTCCAAAAAAATACTCCATAAAAAAAAAAAACAAATTTGAAGCCAAGCATAGTTAGTTATTGTGTTGTTATTTTGATTAAGTAAAAAAATATTGACACAAATACAGTATAATATATTTTTATAAAACAAAAGAAATCATGACATTGTTAAACAGTTTTAAAAGCACTCTCGGCCTTATTAATGTTACGGTAATAAAATTTATATCATGTAGCTCGTAATGCCCATACTGCGCTGCAATAAAACGTGTTACTACGCTACCTAACCCCAAAATGGCGGCTCATATTATTCCAAAGAACAATAGACCACTTGATTCTGAGAACCCTGCTGGTGTGAAGTACACTTTTGTCTCCGGGTAAGAGGGGTTGCTTTAAAAATCTGCACGGATAGAACTATCTGCAAGAAAGTAAAAACGCCCTCTTAATTTGTGAAATTATAGATTATAATCATTCCCTTGACATTTTGTTCTGGAATTTAGTTTTGAACTTTACGTTTAAATATTTTTTTACGTGGTAAAGCGACGTTGCAGTTATATTATAGATGTAGCAAGAATGGATCGGCTTGACTGGGGAAAGGACACGTTCTCACAAAATATCAGCGTAAAATAGCATTTTAATGCTGCTGTTTCGTATGGAGAGTGTAAAGAACTAGATACCCATTTTAATATAATAAGGCATTCCATATAAGTACTCTGGGATGGCAATGAATCTACATTCTGATTCTACATCGAAGAAAGAATGTGGATATCTATTGGTCGCAGCATCTACTTACCCTTTTTATTTATTTAAACTTTTATGCACAAAAAAAAAATCGTACATATGGCGGACTTAATGCCTTAAGGCATTCTCTCGCAGTCAACTATGAGGTGGACTGTTTGTTCGTTTGTCACCTTTATTCTATAAGATAAAAAAAATTATACATACATTTAGCACCGTGTTGTTTCAGCGTAAGACAATCCATTGCCCCATTGTGCCTGTGGGATATGCCAAAAGGATATTTTGGGTATCGATAAATAACGTTATAATCATTTCGTTTGCGCCAGGTGTAAAATACTCTCGCCGGCGTCGGGGAGTAGGACTGAGAAGTTTCCCCCGCGTTACTCCAGTGCATGGCGGATTTCACTTAATAGCGTTTCTTTTTGTAATTTCTTAAGCATACTGATTTTCTCGCGATGTTTTCCTTCACCTTTAGCATTGTAAATAAGCACCCACTTAAAGTTCAATTAACATCTTTATTACTGCTGGCGGGTTTCAAACTTGGCTTGATCACGTACCGTACAATTTTTAGACTCTGACATAAACATACATATACATAAACACTCACGCCTGTCACCCAGAGGGTTAGGCAGAGACTACCATTTGGCACGATCCCGACACACTTCTATCGCCTCCTTTACATCCATATATACGCAAGCATTCTGAAGACTCGTCCTACTAATATTATAAACGTGAAAGTTTGTGAGGATGTAGGGATGTTTGTTACTCATTCACGCAAAAAAAAACTACTAAATGAATTTTAATGAAACTTTAAAATTATATAGCTCATACATCAAAATAACGAATCGGCTACAATTCATAAAGATATTTTGTAAATTGGCCAAAATATAACGATAAATGTTAAGTAAGTCGGAAAAAAATCTGTCATCTGCGAGCTATTTTGGCGTGCGGTGCAAAAACTGTAAGAGTTACACGAATATAATGTATGGTGTAATAGTTCCACAAAAAAGTCCGCGACAATATATATCTATATTTTATGTGTGAGCCATTATTACTAAAATTATGAACCATAAATACAATAAAATTTGATACTTTATTTCCAACGCACATTTTGCAATAACAAATTGATTTTTATCAAAATAAATACTTTTATCGCTTCTGATATTCAAAGTAGACAAACTTTGTCTCTTAAACTACGTAATTTGGTCAAATATTTTAAAAGTTACGACGATATAAAATTGTGTGGTCCGGCGCGCGCAGTACGGTCGGGCGCATTGCGGGCGAGGTGGGGGAAAACATCGCTATCGCTAAATATGATGCTTACACATGGCAGAAGCGTGAGCCTAGATTATCTATCTATACTATAATAAAACTTTAACACGACATGTGTTTGAACACCCATCGCGCAAAAACCTGTAAACCGTATTGGATGGGACTTTCACTGGCAGATAGCTGATGTTATAAGGAGTAAATTAGGCTACTTTTATTTTAAAGTTCCGCGCAAAATAATTCCACGTGGGCCAAGTTGCGCTACAGCTAGTCTTTAATATATCGCCAATTTGGTCGATAAATTTCCGTTTAAGACTTTAATTTTTATAAATATATTTACAAAAATAAGTATACTGGCATATGGGAAATCCGTCACCAATTTCATCTTGTGGGCGTCTACTAGAAAAAATACAAGGAAAGTCTTATGGCTTCCGACAATCAAGCCAAGCGTATCGATCAAGGTAAATTCACAATTCATTGCGTGGGACTCATATACAACGGAGGGTTTTTACGGGCTGATTATGAAGAAGAAGAACATTTACAAACATAGTGCATTTGTAACGCTTTGGTTAGGCCCAAATAGTTTTAAGCAAACAAATAAACACTTGTGGTAGAGCGACGCTGCAGCTATATCATGTCTGCAGCACGAGTAGGTCGTTTTGACCGCGGTAGGACCACGCTCTCATAGAATACCAGCGTAAAACAGCAGAATAATATTGATGTGTTTCGTAGAGAACCAGAGACTCTTTCTACTGGTAAGGAGGCATTCCGTCCGTAGTCCTCGGGGGTAACAACGCATCTGCATTTTAATCTTATATCGAGGATAGATGTAGATGACTATGGGACACAGCAACCACTTACCATCGTATATACTGTGTGTCCGTTTGACACCCCATTCTATAAAAAAAAAACAGGTACACACAAGAACAAACAAGAACAACAAGAGTCTTCGGTATCGATTCGAACCCAAGACCTGCATAACACCTAGGTGATTTTTAATATTTTATCTACAAGGGCTTTATTTTAAGTACATGTAAATGTTGTTTTACGTAAATGACTGATTAAATTACATAACTTGTACTTACATAATTAAGTATAAAAGCAGTACATTCGAAATTAATAATAAATTAGATAATTATTGCAGGCCGTAGTAGTTTAATTATTCAAGTCGATCGGCCGGCACGGGATGCTATGTGTGTAAAATACAAAAGGATACTGTATCCCATCTCTTAGTACAATAAAAGATAATATGAAACTTGCAAACCACGATAATAAGGAATATATTTACATAATTGCTTGAAATTTTTTTGTTTTAATTTTATTGACGTGTTTAATTTATTAAATTTAAATTAAATCATCGCTGAAACCAATAAAAGTGTTTGTTAATTTCCGTTTAAATGCTGATTTACTACGTGCTGATTGGTGAAGCAAAACATTGCAAGGAAACCTGATGTGTTTGCGGTTATTCAATTCATAAATACTGGCTATGAGGTACCCTATCTTAGTTCTCAGAGAGACCTATTAATTAAAAGTAAATTTTTATTATTTATATAAACTAGGGTGCGGCGTTACTTCACGCCGGGGCAACCTTAAAGCGCAAGTCCGGTCGCGCATGGAGTACTGCTCTCGCATATGGGCTTGTGCCACCTAGCTGCGTTGAACACAGTGGAAAGACGTGCTTAGAGGTTTATTGGTAACCTGGATTTGGTTGAAACCAATCTTGTTAGCCTTGAGCACAGGCGCAGGGTAGCCAGCCTCTCGGTAATTTGTAGGATGCATTTCGGTGAGTGTGCGCAGGAATTACATACATTAATTCCCTCCCTCTCCTTTCCACCATCGGAATACCAGGCGGTCCGCGGGTCTTCACCCCTTTGTTATCGATATTCCACGCATTAGAACTAAATGGTTTGCTTCGTCTTTTATAATGCCTACAGCAAAAGAGTCAATAAATCATTTGCCAGCGTCTGTCTTTTCGTCCCTATACAATCTGGATGTCTTCAAGGCAAGAGTGAATAGGCTTTTTTACGCTAAGACAGTGCGATTTACCATCTAGAGCTACATCATCACTTACCACCAGGTGGCATTGTAATAAAAAAAAACGCTAATTAAAAGTTTAATTTTTATTTTTAAATATTTTAATTCTTCGAAGTCGTTTTTGGCTTACAACAATAAAAATTTCCCATAACAGCTTTAGAAGAAGGTGCTAAGTATATTATAATTAATATGTATATAAGTGTTAAAGGCACAAATTCAAAAGCTAAAAATGTATATTTTTTAGTTCTTAAAAGTTATCATAATAATAAATAGTTTTGCCAAAAAGTAAGGTTTACATTATAGATTTATTACAGATATCCATAAGACATTTGAACAAATGATATGAATTATAACTTATACACTTTTGTACACTAGCGTCTAAAGGCCGAGCCTATATCTTAGACACTAGTCTCTTCCATTAACACCATTATTTGCAGTTAATAAAAGAAAAGTATACCGCATATTATGATTAAAACTTCATCTAGTTGGTTTTTACATTTTATTAAAACTTAAATTTTTGACCCTTTTGAGTGGACTGAGAAATATTACAAGCTCAATGTAACAGCTAAAATGTTCTCTAAATAGTTAAAATAAAAAATTCAATCTCTATTTTCCCACCATTACGAGTTGAATTTTCCTCCAAATTTATATGAAACCTAAGTAAAACCAATTTAATAAAGAGAGTCATTAGAATTTATTTTATATTATAACGAAGATATTGCGTAACATACATACAAAAAATTGCATACAGACGAATTGAACTTCTTCCTTTTTTGGACTCGACTAAAAAGTATTTCTGGAGCAACGACGGTTCTCAACAAGTTACTTCAATCAATCATTGCACACAAACTTGCCGATCACAAAATAAAAGCAAGTCATCACGACAAAAGAAAATTAAAAGAAAATTCGGTTATATTTTATGCTTTTTGTCAATTTTGCACCGCCACTGCGTCGCATTTCGATAATGAAGTAGGAAGGTAAATGTCCTCTTAAGCTGGACAATTTTTCCGGTTATTAAAGACGGGAACCTTTCAATTTTCTTTTCCTTCCCCTGAATTGTTAAGTCCCCGATTATGGAAATTTGAAATATTATAATGAAATTTACTTTGAAAACGTTTCAACGAAAACTTATTTAATTTCCTCAGTCTTCTTTTGTTAATTGATTCCGGATGTATTTTATTTTGATCTTTTCAATGTTGTAACTTTGTCATTTAAAAAAAACGAAACTAATGGTACACATTACTAAAAATAATATCCATAAATGAAACGCTTAAATATGTAACTAAAAAATCTTCAAAAATACCGGAACGGTTTCCCGTAAGGAATATTTTTATAACATAAATTTAAAACCTTTTATATCGAAGGGTAAAAGGTTATTTATTTTACGCGGTAGAGTCACCGTGCAGCTATAGTATAGCTTTACCGAGAAAGCAGTCAAGGAATACTAGTGTAAAATAGCAGCATAAATTTGCGATATTTCGTATATATTTAGGTGACATAACTGGAGATAATTTTACATTATTCTTAATTTTTTTCTGTGGATAGATCTAGGTGTATGTGGGCTATAGAATCCACTTACCTGCAACTGTATGGTCGTTTAAAATCTTATTTTTAATAAACTTGATAAAGATTATTGATGAAATTTTGTGTTTAAAAACTTGGAATGAAGAGTAAAAAGACTCTTTAGGTTATACGTTTGATGGACCCCTAATAATTGGTACTGCTGTAAATTAAGAATGATTATACCTTTAAGGATAATTAGTATCGTTCAACATAAACCGTATTAATCGCCTCGTTTAGAGTAAGGAAAAATGGTTTAATATCAACGACAACTGTTATTAGCAACAATAATACAGGTTAAAACCACTCTATTTTGCAGATTTATTGTCAGCCAAAGACACGTATGTACATGCATTAGCAACCGTTTTCTGTATGACCATGTGCTATAACGTCATATAGTATTGCGAAAAAAATCATTATTTAATACAAATTTAAATAGACGCCGATAGAGCCGCATGGTAGAGATAGAGCCGTGGTAGCAATAGAGCTGTGGTAGAGATAGAGCCTTCGTAGAGATAGAGCCATGACAGAGATAGAGCTGTGGTAGAGAAAGAGCCGTGGTAGCTAATTTCATAGTACGCGAGTAATCCGGATTGGATCCCTACTGGCACCAATGAAATTGTTAATTATAATTTTAAGTGCTGATTTACCACGTACTTCACGGTGAAGGAAAACATGATAAGGAAACCTGAAAGTATAAGAAATAACAAAAAAATTTAGAAGTAATGTGAAGTTAGCCGTGGTAGCTAGCTAAGCGCTCGCTATAAATTTCACAGTACACGAGCAACCAATGAAATTGTTAATATTGCAATTAAGTGCTGATTTACCACGTGCTGTGAAGGAAAACATCGTGAGGAAATCTGTATGTCAGAAATAAGCAAAAAAAATATTTCGAAACATGTGAAGGTCACCAACACGCATTGGGGCAGCGCGGCGGACATTCCCTTAAAACCTAAAACCCTCTCGAAAATTGGAGGATACCTGTACAGGAGTAGAACATATATATGTTATGATTGAACATAAAGGTTAGGTAAAATCGCAGACATTTTTTGAGATTTTAGTATTCTGCAAAAGTCTCGATAACTTTTTATACTTTCCATATTTAATGGTTGAGGCAGTTTATTGCAAGAGAGCACACTGGCTGCAACATTTTCCGATTTGTAATATCATCATTATGCCGAGTAGCAAAATTACAAGTACACTAACGGACATACTGTCAGAGAGAAATGTTGCTTATTATAAGTATATATACAAAATTGTACAATACCGTATTTTTAAGTTACACATGAATTGAATATGGAGTTAGGTTCAGAGCAAATTTTCCACGTATGAGTTTGAATTATAAGATAAAGAACAATCTAGAATTGGAAGGTCAGTAAGCATTGTCAGCAGAATTCGTTACTGAAGACCCGCATATTGAATAAGGACCGTTATCAGAATTATTGAGGTTAGAGCGTAAGACATGCTCCAAAAAAAAAGTATAGACGAATTACAGTAATAATTAATTTAATCCAACATTTAATATAATATTGAAAAGTAGTTTTCCAACAGTATAATAAAAACTAACATAAACAAATTTTAAAATAAATGGTTTCTATCCTTGTAGGAGTTTGATTTGGTATTCCCCAAACACATGGACGTGCAGACGTAGTAGACCCACGCCTGCAGCTATATTATGGGTGTAGCACAAATGGGTCGGCTCGACTGAGGTAGGACCACGCTCTCACAGAATACCAGCGTATAGTAGCAACTTAATGCTGCTGTGTTTCCTATAGTGAGTGTAAAATATAATAGAATAGAATAATTTTTATGCAATATAGATTACATAATTCTTATTGATAGTCATTTTTTTAATTTATCATTGGTTCGTGAAAAAACCTCTGTCCTAGGAAGAACCAGCAAGAAACCCAACGTGACTTTTTATAAGGTAAATTACACAATATGTAAGGTTGTACAAACTATATAAAAAATTTTTTCGGAACAGCTTGGAAGCGGCCACCTCATTTCAGGGGTTATTGGCAACCATGTAGGGGTTATTGGCAACCATGTATTCATTTATATTATAATAACCCCTTTTATACAGTTTTTGTTTAATAAAATATTTAAACTTGGTAATAGAGAGACCTTGTATATTTTCTGGAACTTTGTTGTAATAGCGTATACATTACCTCAAGAATTAATTACTGACTGTGGAGTCGAGAAACTGGTATCACAAACTTGTTCCTAGTGTTTACAGAGTGTATATCACTTTTTTAATAAAACTACTTTAGTTTTTGTGAACATACATTAAATTTTCGTAAATATACTGAGAGGCCTAAGTTAATATATTAAATTTATTTCTTTATATTTTTCTCTAATAGACTCTCTCGGGCTTAGGTTGTAAATAGCTCTTGTGGCCCTCTTCGGCAAAACAAAAATAGATTCGATATCAACCGCATTTCTCCATAGCAAAATCCCATAGGACATTATGCTATGGAAATAACTGAAATAAGCTAATCTAGCTGTCTGGAAACTAGTAAGACCTCTAATCTTTTTTTAGAGCATAAGCTGCAGAACTCAGTCTGTTTGCTAGTTTGGATATATGAGGGCCCCACTGAAGCTTTGCATCGAGGGTGACGCCAAGAAAAACAGTGGATTCAACAGGGCTCAGTTCTTCCCCATTTAAAAACACATTGGTGTTCAGATTTTCAATATTCGGTGTTGTAAATTTAATACAATTAGTTTTATTTCCGTTTAAAGGCGACAATCGTTTTTGGGCCCACTAGAAATTTTAACGACCCTCAATGGGTATAACACAAAAAATTTGATACCAATTTATTATTGTACATAGCCTAAAGATTTAATGAAAATCTAAACGGAATCATGAAATGTGAAAAAAAAAGGGTTGTTTTATATTCGTGTACAAGTCTTTGGTTCTGGTAATGTAATATTAAAAAAAATGTAGTAGAGATGTGCCAATTCGGAAGAAACCTGACTCGAGTTAACTCGATTTGAAATTCACATAACTCGAATTGAACTTGAGTTACGCAACTCGAATTGGTGGAAGGAAGCTGTGTCAATTTCTTACAAATTATTTTTATATTTGTTCTTCCATCCAACACAAATATCATTATTAAACTTAAATGGTATATATTTATATTTTTATATATTTTTGGTTTGCGTATGTGCGTACTTTATGAGGTAGGTATTAATGTTATTAATAATTAATTATCATAAATTATACTTAATCAATTTATTAATATTACGTAATATATCAATAAGTTGCTTGAATAGTAAGTCGAGTTCATCACTAAATTGTAGACAGACACTGCATTGACCGTAAGATAAAGATGCGACCTGAGTAGAATTTTGTGACTCGAGTCACTCGGGTTAATTTATCATGTCACTCTAAATGTACTCGAGTTTTCGAGTAATTCAAAATAACTTTTTACAGTTCCCTGCATCGGGTAAAAGTTTATCAATCGAATTGAGAGTAGCGATTTCTTTGGTTAAAGCATTTTTAAATAAATTCTATACTACATTTTTAAATAACTATAACTTAATAAAGGTACCTTTATTAAGTGATAAGTGACAATATGAAATAAAATACAAATATTTTTTATTTATTTATTTGTAGTATTTCCATGTTTAATTTTCATATTTGTAGTATTTCAAAATCTATAAACTGCTTTTTACACATCTTATAAACCGCTTTCTTCACGATATTATTTTTTCCAAAATAAATCCAAACTGGCGATTTTTGGATTGTTGTTTCATTGTTATTACAGATACTTTAAACAAAAAACTATATTTCAATCACCATTTATGTGAACAACAATGATAGCACAAACACGATATTATAAATCAAACTAAGTTCATATTTGTTTACAACATGCCAGGTGCAAGTTTGAATTTGGATGTAACCTGTAACGTCGCCCGCGAACAACATAAACTACAAGTGAATCAGTGAAGTAACATTTATCTATTGCTCTCCGAATCTACTCGGTGCGCCGAGTTGACTCGGTAACTTTAGTGCAAGCGGGCTCAAGTAAAATTTATTTTCACACGAGCACTGAATTAAACCAATTCACTAGATTGACTCGAGAGAAAACAGAGTTCGAGTTGCATCACTAGTGTAAGAATAAAGTCTGTGGTTAATGGTTAATAGTTATTATACTTTTTTGGTATCAAAATTAAAAAGTTAATACTGGTTTGTTTACATAACAAGACATTAAAATATCGTCTCATCGATGCACAAGTGTATGGATACATGGAATACTTGGATATACATTATATTCGTATCATAATATGGATAATATCATGCAGGTTAGCCAAATATTAATATTCCAAATGATGTATTTCTCTTCTATATATGTATGTAATACAAGTTTAATTTTCCACCTAGAATTTTAGGAAATCTATAATTTGTGTTGAATTACCTAAAAAAAAAAAATGACAAACACAGTTCTTAGAACCTTATTAGTATGTTAAATGTGACAATGTATTAAAGTTTTATGTTATTATTTAAATCTAAATTAAATATTAGATAGAATAAATACACAAAAAAAGTTTTTGTGTATGTTAAAAGAAAATTAGAATCTATGGATCGAGGGATTTAAGGAAGCTTCTCTATTTGATGTAGCTTCATGGGCTTTGAGGATCGATTCATTTAACTGCATTTAGGTACAAATACCTTATGTATTCAGCAAGTTGCTCCATATAACTTGACAATACCAGATGGCTTATTTGGTAGTCCAGACATGGATTCTGAATTCATGCCAGCCATAGTAGATATATAGTATATATGGTACATAAATTTATGTGTAAAAAAAGTAGTAAATACATTGTACCAGAAGCAAATATACAGTTTGCAATTAGTTAAGCCATTTTTAATTGTGTAATGGTTATATCCTCCGACGGAATCAGATTCTTCTATTATCCTTAGACTGCTGTATTGTTAACTCTGCAGAAAGGAACATTATTTTGTCATTAAAAAAATATATATTTTTCTCCTACATGAAACCATTGAAAATAAAAAGTCAGACAACTTTTACATAGTCAAATATTGTTGATGTAAATCCATAATTACTATTTTTGTATTTGATCAACTGGAGCTAATTGATGGTGTATATTGTATAATAATTTCTTATTTATTTCACATACAGGCAGAGACAAATATGGAACTATAGTTTATTGACATTGAAGGAGTCTTATCTCATATCTCTTATTATTGAAAATGTCCTTCTAATTCAAATGGACATGTTTTTTTTGGCTTTAGAGTATTTGAAATGTAAAACAATACATATATAAATATAGTCTCCACAAGCTATTTAGAATGAAATAAATATAAAAAAAATTATAACAATTTATATTTAGTATAGGCATTCTTTATAATAATCATTAAGTTTTTCAGGTCGATCACTGAGAACATATCTGTATGCCTTGCAGGCTGAAAGCTTGCAGAGCTGCCCGTAGGCAAAGACAAAAAATAGTATGGATATTGAAGACATTAGTCTTATATCATATCTCTTATCATTGAAAATGTCCTTCTTATTCCTACCAATATCATAAATGGACATGTTATTATCAAGTTATTTAGAAAAAATCTTTTGAAATGATGATTGACAATAACAAATACTTACAATTAAATTATACATGTGTTTTATTATCCTTCTACTTATTATCACTATTTATCAGTGTGTAATAACAGTTAAAAATGACATTACCTAGTCATTTTGGCTTTAATAGTGCTTGAGTTATGATAACTAATCAGTTAATATATTTTAAAACAAAGTTTTGACACCGTGCCTGTCTGTCTATCTATTCTACTATTAATAGACTACTTTGGAAATTACGATTTACTATAATAAATATAGATGCATTATAATTTGTGTTTTTATCCTTCACAACCAGTTCAAAACATCTTTCTTGCTATATAGCGTGTGTATGTAATATTATAAATGTAAATATTATCTCTTAGTCATCTTGGCTTGAATCATATTACTTAAATGGTATTTGGGATGTATACTCACAATCAATCAATACATGTAAAAAATAGTAGGTATCCATACCACATTTGTGCACTGACCGTACTATTTGGCACTATATTTTGCCGGAACTACTAAATGGATTTTCCATCGATCTTAAAGTACCTATTAATGCTGAACGTAACTACAAATTGGTTTTATACTATTAATTACTGAACAGTGCACTATTTCAACCCATAATACCAGTGAAAGCTAATAGACAATCTAAATGTAAGTAGTGCAGAAAGTAGTCTGAAATTGGTGGAGTCTAATGTACTAGCAGATTTAAATAAAGTTATGACTTTACTATGTTTTATTAAATCAGGAAACACACCAGATTCGACGCTTGTATTAAAAATATTGGCTGGGAAAGGTGCTATTGTATCTATTATAGATGTATTAACTTTAACGTAAATCCCCTAACAGTCTGCCATTTTTTTAACATCAATAGTTTTAAAATATTTAATGACTAGCTATGCCCGCGACTTCGTTCGCGTGGTATTCGTACTTTTTTATAATAAGTGATGATGCTTTATTTGTACTTTTAACCTACCGAAGACCTACAAAGACACTAATATGATAAAAAAATTAATTAGATGAACAATTAGATTTAGATGAACAATTACAATTAGATGAACTTACAAACAAACAAACAGGCGGGCCCACAAACAAACCAAGAAACGAATTGGGCAAACTATATGCTTGTGTACCATATTTTAAAAAACTAAAAATGGGCGCATAAACGTAATTCTCAACGCATTTGCTCTCGAATTTATCTAGCCAACAATTGATTCCCATACAACAGATAAGAATCCTAAATAAGCAAGCTCCATCACCAATTATCGGTACCTACTACAATGAGGTACCTTATTACAATTAATATTTAAAAAAAAAACTATTTGAAATGAAAACTACAATCCAATGCCTACCTAAAATTAGATACTTAATTACACTAAGTAAATAAAGAAAATTACATCAGTATCTCTATTATGTTTCTTGCTGTAAACAAATGAAAAATAAAACTACAATCACCCAAGGGCAGTCTGTATCAACCAGTCAGTATTAAGCTTTAAGTAATATTATGTGTAATCGTGCGCAAAACCAGATGGATTTTCTCTCAAGAAATTCTCAGTAGCAGCCCGGAGTATTTTACTCTTGTGCTTCAGAAAGCACGTAAGGTCGTTGGTACTGAGTGTGATCTCTCTATATTCGTGTCGGATTACCGTCCCATCGGACTTTGTTTTATAGGATAAGGGTGACAAGCGAGCACACAGTCCACCTGATGGTAAGTGGTTGCTGTGGTTGTTGTGAGTACACTCGTGAACCATAATCCTGCCCTGCGCTATCAAAGTATAATGTGAAGTTCATTCGGTACTTACATATGTTCGGTACTTATGTACCACAGAACACTAAATTACAGTTTACCGAAAGGTTCGAACGTAATATGTCAATGCCCTGTAGAGATGGCTAGTCTCCATTAAGACTGGCAGCCATGACCAAAATTCAGCCTAGACAACATTATTCATGGGTATGTTGGAAACAGTGAAAAAATAAAGTTAAAAAATTAAAGTATTCAGAATCTCAAAATACTTAACACTTAAAAACTCAAATACTTACTTCGCTGTAAATTTGACAGTACGCGAGCAACCTGGGTTCGATTCTCGCCAGCTCCAATGAAATTGTTAATTGCAATTTTAAGTGCTAATTTACCACGTGCTCAGCGGTGAAGGAAAACATCGTGAGGAAACCTGCATGTCTGAGGAACAAGAAAAAAATATTTCGAAGACACGAGATGTTCGCCAACACGCATTGGGGACACTTCCTTGCTCTAAAACCCTCTCAGAAATTAGAGGACGCCTGTGCCCAGCAGTGGGACGTATATAGGCTGTAACTTTAACTTATTTACCAATGGTTACCACCAAAACCATAAGTCTTTTACTTCAATGCTAACGTCATCTAGTTAGAAAATCGTAATAATACTATTATTGCAATTTTCCGATGCACGATGATATAAAAACAACCTCACTGTGTCGTATAACAATTTTCCACATTTGAAGGGGTAAATAATAATTCTAATTTATAATTATCATAATTTCGTTTTAGGGGTTTCTCAACCACTTCTTTTATATCTTTTATATTAAAAAGAAGATTCAGTAGATAAACAGTGAATATTGACACCTGTCGGTAAAGGGCACAACTTACTTTACAGCTAATTTAATTATATTCTATTCGATTTAAATAATAAAAATGTAATTAAAAAAAATATTTTTTTTAAATTTCTGCTATTTCTAAAGGAAATAAAAATATTTCTGTTATAAAATAAGGATTTTGTCTAATTTGAATAATTTTCTGAAAAAAAAATAGGTATAAATAAAAAATATTCACATTAAAGCATTAAATTTGCGTCATTTGTCCCGCAACAACACAAGCAATGGCGAACACGTGACATACAGCAAAATCCACATCACGAAACATACAGTTATGAGTGTGCAATTGTGAAAAATTTTATCTAAATTTTAAAATTGAAGTAAAGATAAGAAATACGTTAAGCGCGTCAAAGGCAGCGCATTGGACTCTTCCCCGCTTCAAGAAAACCCTCTCAGAAATATGAGAAAGAACCCTGCCGTGGGCCCTACATATATAGGATGTTACTATACTTTTTAATATAAGGAGAATATTACATTTTTGTTCATTTTTAACAGATTGACGATATTAAACAAACACTAAATCACACCATATTTACAGTATGTAAATATATTTTTGTATTCATTGTTTTATGAGCTAATTCACAAGTGAGAGATATAAATGTGAGCAGCAATTATGAAAAAAAAATTTTAACAACACGAAGACACTCCGTCGTTTTATATCGCCGTAGTCGGAAAAAGGTAAGAAGGTTATATTTACTGAACTACTAAAAACAGTGCGTTGAAAGTAGGAGTGGCGTTACAAATCGTAAATAGATACAATAACTACAGAGTAACTATGTATCATTTACCGTTTCAGTACAGCGTTACTTCAAAAAAAAAACATATTATATCGAATTTGGAGAAATCATATTATCCTAAAATATCTATTGTATAATGCACTGAATGCGAGATAATAAAGGACAATGTCCAGAATCGCCCTGTGCAATAAAATCATCGGACATACACGATAATTAATTGTCTATTTTATTATATTAGTTGCAAATACTTTTACAACACGGACTAGCTGCATGCCAAAATGAACATTAAAAGTATTCTACTTGACTAATAACATTAATCGCCGCCATCTTCGCCAAACATCATGTTGTGTCGAAAAATTATTAGATGCCCAATCGATTGTAATCGATTTTTGAATTTTAATGAACTTGCATATTTTTAATCTGAATCACATTTTGAATTTATTTCGTATAAAGTTGCAAATAGAAGCTACAATAAAAATGTTCAATTACCATTTCTTTATATTCTTTATGTTATTCCCTAAAGTATAATTTATAAAATCTACTATATCTAATGAATGAGCTCATACTGATTTTAAATAGGTGGTTAGAATAATGCTGAAAAAAGTATTCATAAAGATAATTATGCAGGATTTTTTTAATGATCGTTTAGAAAGGTGTGTACTTTACTTCTTACTAAACGATAACTTACGAGTTTACGACAATTAATATTAAAAAAACACTATCATTACTGCATTAATTATAAATGTGTTCTTTAAAAAGATCAATATTGCAGACTAGATACAGATGTTATTATTAATAATGTTACAAGTATGGAAGAAGTAGAGACGTACGTGTTATTATAAGTAAAGTAGGACATTGTCATACTTGTTATGGTATTAATATTATCGTATGACAAAAGGTGATGTATGTAATACTGTTTGTAACGTATGGCTATAGTAAATCTTAGGAAATATCCATAAATCGTATCGTATTTGGCACTCCCATTTTGATGTAACTAAATGGTCACTTGTTACTTGTCAGTCTCTCACCTTTGCTTTCACTTAGGCATGTCGATTTACTTTAAAACGATCTCCAAATCGATTCAAATCGAACATCTAGAATCGATTCTCGATTAAACCGAGCATTAAAAAAACATTTTCAAACATGCCTAATATACAGATAGAACATTATTGATGATAATTTACAGTAAATACAAGTAATTGATAGAAACATCATTAAATTAATAAACATAACACCACGCCTGTATTTCCCAGAAGTAGTAGGCAGAGGTGTGTAGTACTGCCAATTAGCACCAGTTATGTTATACGTTCCATGTAATAGGGGGTGCGCGTATTGCCAAACACCGGGCACAAATCCAGACTCCATACTACTACTGGGAACTTAAAGTTATAAAAACCCAATAATACTTTTCCCAACCAGAACAGAACAGAAAAATGTCACAAAGAACAGATGTTCCAACTATGCAAAATTATTTCTTGAATCATTTGAAATATAGCTAGTTCTTCAATAAGTTCGATTCGAGAGGTTTTTGGATCGATTCATTGAATCGATGGAGTGTTCTAAGTCAATTTCAGGACATCGGACAAGGATTTTTCAGATCTATATCGATCTAGAAAATCGATTATTTTACTATAAACAATTGATTAAACGATTTCAGATCGACATGCCTACTTTGTACTTTCATCACTCACTCTGTCAAATTACATTGGCGTCGCTGGGCGTCGCTTGCTCTTGTAATTGTATCGGTGTTTTGGTGACTTTCGGACTATATATTGAACATTACGACTTGGCTATTTTAACGGACCCTGATTGCTTTCAAAAACGAGTTACCTTGCTGTGATTTTCGAAACTGTGTACCACTCAAACAATAACTAGCATTCATAAACGGACTTACGCATACGCAATGGAAAGTGTATTTTGTGTAAATTATGATATCTTACTGTACCGTATATGCTAATGATAACATCTAAATGGTATCTGCCAATAAATACATACATTTTTATTTTTACATTAATACACAAACATTTTCTTATTTTAAAACCAATGCTAACAAAGCAGGTACGTTAACTAGATTATATGCATTTATACGTTGCACTTACATAAACTTAGGCCTTAGAACAAAAACTGCATACCTAATTATCTAGATAGGTACTAAAATAGCTAAATGTTTTAGGACATTGTTTTTCAGGTTCGATTATAACCTCAAAATCTGATACTATTTATGAAATATATCTATTCTGCAGCTAGTCCGCTATAAAAATAAGATCATATAGAATTTACTAATGATCGACAATAAAACACATAATTTTCCGACGCTCTTGGTTCCAGGGCGAACAATGTATGGGCGCAGAGCAATGTCCTTTGAGTAAAATATATCTACTTCGGCTCTTCGTTTTAGATATACTCGTTTCAGAGTAATTTGGATACTTAGATATTAAATACAAATATTACATACAGTATATCTATAAATCTATGCAAACGAAATCCATCAGAAATCACGTATCACCGGGTAGTACTGAATACTGACTTCCTTACAGAGTTACAGAATCACGAAGATATCAACCGATATATAAATCTATATTGAAATATATAGATCCAATATGATATAGTTAAATCCAATACATGGTTACGATTTGATATAGGGTAAAAGTGGTATTACCCAAGCCTAGTTGAAAGCTTTATTATAATCTAATCACTAATATGTCTTGGATGTATCTTTTATCATAACTCGCGTATAATAAAACCATACCATGTGTAAAATTACATATTAGCGCCATCTAGGTATAATAATAGTAATTAGTACGTTATTACACTATAAATAAAAACTATGACATTTAGGAAATAACGGTTAGGAATAATCAGGAATAATCATACAAAAATTCTTAATCGAATAATGTGGTTTTTCAATCTCACGACAATAAAAATTTTAAGCCTTTTAGGAAGATTATGCCTACCGCCCAGCCCCTATGATAGGTGCGTGGTGATATATATTTATTCTAACGGTTTGACCGCTACATAGCACAATAGTGAATGTCTGATCCATATCCGTTTTCTGGTTTTTGTGTGATGCGTGTGAAGGCAGACAGACAGACAGACGGACAGACAGACAACATTTCCAAAAATTTCGTTTTGGCATCTGTATCGATAGTACACCCAATTCAAATTTCAAAAAAAATATTCAATGTACAGAAATCGCCGTATTAGAGTTTTATTATAGTATATAGATATCTTTACCAATGCTCTACGGAATTTAAAACAATTTGAACCAGCTTTTACATTTTGTTTAAGCAATGATTCGGAAACAGTGGGAGGTACATCGTTTAGAAGTAATATTGTAAAAAGACTTTCATCACTTTCATTTAAAAATAGTGCTGATTATTTGTATGGAGCATTGTTTAAAATTATAAGTTGTGAATTTAATAGAATATATACTTGTTAAACTTTTTCTTTAAAAGTCGCAAATCATTTGATGAATGGGCGACAGTAGGAATTTATAAAAGTAGGCGAAGGTTATACGAGCTTTATAATGAAAGATCTTATTATAAAAGTGTGCTTCACAGCTAAGGCTTTACATTTAAGTAATAAAATTAAAATTGCATCCAATAAAATTAAAATGACGTGGAGTATAATTAATAGTGAAATGGGCAAGGTCAAACCACGCAACTCGGATTTTCAATTAAATATTAACAATAATTTAACTCAATTTGATCAAAAAGTTGCTATGGATTTTGAGAAACATTTTACTGATGTTCCTTTTTTGACAACAAAATCTTTAAATTCTTCTCCTATTGTCGCTGAATCATTGCTTAAACAAAATGTAAAGGCTTGTTCAAATTGTTTTAAATTTCGTAGAGCATTGGCGAAAGATATCTATATACTATAATAAAACTCTAATACGGCGATTTCTGTACATTGAATATTTTTTTGAAATTTGAATTGTGTACTATCGATACAGATGCCAAAATAAAATTTTTGGAAACGTTGTCTGTCTGTCCATCTGTCTGTCTGTCTGCCTGCACACGCATCACACAAAAACGCGCTGCCCTAACGTATGTATTTCTTATCTTTCTTATCTTTTGACCACGCTCTCACAGAATACCAACGTAAAATAGCAGCTTAACACTGCTGTGTTTCGTATGGTGAGTGTAGAGAACCGGAGACCCGTTTTTACTGGAAAAGAGGCATTCCATCTTAGTCCTCACGGGTGACAACGTATCTGCATTTTGATTTTTTATTGAGGATATATGTAGATGTCTTTGGGCGTGTGCTCGTTTGTCACCCTATCCTATAAAAAAAAAACTTCAATTTTAAAATTTAGATTTAGTAATAGAGTGAATGTTTTTAATTTATACCTATTATTATTTTTTAAGAAAATTATTCAAATTATACAAAATTCTTATTTTATAGCAGAAATATTTATATTTCGTTTAGAAATAGCGTTTATTAAATTTCATTCTTATTTAATTACATTTTTATTACTTAAATCGAATGGGATATAATTAAATTAGCCGTAAAGTAAGTTTTGCCATTTACCGACAGGTGTCAATGTTCACTGTTTAGCTACTGTATCCTCTTTTTAATATAAAAGATGTCTTGAGTGACTGACTTATCAACTAACGATCTAAACAGATTTATTTAGAAATCTGAAATTTGGACAGTAGCTACCTTTTATGACTCAGACATCATTAAGAAGATATCGCGTAATATACATAAAAATATACATTCTTATTGAAAAACTGCTCACTTTTCGCTTATAATATTTCCAGACTTTTTATATAAATTTGTATCTTCATAAAAACAAAATAAAAGATTTATTGCGAGTTTTTTTGTAATATTGTATTATTATTTCTCTACTATCTTTAAAATGGTAAAACTTTTAAGTAAAAATTTAAAATTTTGTTTGTTTCAATTTTTTTAGTTCATAAATATATACCTTCTCCATTGAAAAATACAAACACATGCACACACACACACACGCACACACACACACACACACACACACACACACACACATATATATATATATATATATATATATATATACCACTTTTCATTCATATAAAGCCTGGATCAGCGACGGGGATCAGCGTCAGTCAAGCTTAGCAGGTGGAATGCCTGATAATGCATCCAGCAGTTTCATTTGGATAAGCCCAGGATGTTAAATTCTGTCATGTTTATACTGGATTAATTGCAATCAATATCAAAAAGCCGTCAGTCCGTATTTTAAAAAATAACAACTTTTATTCTACGACTTTTTTGAAACTTAATATATTCGGTATAATCAAGGTCTCACCACTTTACACCTTGACGTACGTTAAACTTCGTTTATTCTGTTGCAGTATTTAAATAATACTATTCATTGCCAATGAACATAATATTAGTAGCAGCCCTGTACGATAAGCGAAGTGTTGGGCGGCCACCCACTAGATGGAGTGACGACCTGAGGATATTGTTTTGTGACATTCCTTGGGAGGCCTTTGTTCAACAGTGGCTGTAATGACAATGACATGTCACAGAATAATTCTTCGAAATTGAGGCAACTAACGTTATCTCTGAGTGTTTTGTTGTAACTCAAAACAATTACTTTTGTGACATTCATCATAGCGCTTTATCATCAAGTATTCAAATTATTAAATTTCGAAGTTTTCCATGTATAATTTTGTTAAAATTTTTATTTTTTGTACTATAATGCATTGTAAGATAAAAACAAAAATGATCGTACATTTAATAAAAATATGAACTCATTGCATATCCTGAGATCTGCATATAATAGTTTGAGACACCAAAATTAAAAACAGACAGTAACCCGGCTTAGCATCCAAAACTTACGACTCCCGTGACGAAGGTCAACACTCCAAACATTTAAAATGAAAAGTAAGTTAAAATTTAACATGATAAATCCGTAATACTAGTTTCATTTAATTTAACTAAATATTTTATCATCGCATCACAACTAACACGGAGACCAAAAATAAAAACAACACTCCCTGGCCATCAATTACAGAGATTCACAAGTTCAAGCACCAGGTTTGTCCTTAATTTGCCATTAAAACTAGCTAATTAAGCCGAAACGGGCGGGCGAAGGAAATTCAGCAGAGTGACTTTCCTTGTCACAGTGTAATTGTGGCAGGCCCTGACTGAATGGTCTATTGCGTGTTTTGCACTCACCGCTATTATATTGAGTAGAGCGGAGGTAAAACTTATTTTGTTTTTCATATAAAAGATAAAAATGAAAATAAAATGTGGACTGCATTAAAATAAGTAAAATATAAAAAAAAAGTAAAATATAGTAGTAACAGTAATTATTAAAACAAATTCTGTTTTTTTATACATTTGATAAGACAAAAATAAAAAACAAAAATAAATTTAACTGGAAATCAAACCTGAAATGAGTTACCGAATTATTAGTTTTAAAATATGTAGTTGTTGATATTATCTAAAAAAATATAAACAAAAGTCTGAGTTACGCTTTAGCTACATAATGAAACAACCGATGATAAAGTGATGAATTAGCTTGCTGTTAAGTTATAAATTGTTGTAGCGAGTAAATTTGTTTAGCTAAGAAGTTGATTCGAATGTCATTATAAAGAGCTTTCGGAGCACTACAAGAACCCAAAGTGAACAATAGATATATTCGCTAAAATATCAACAATCGGTATTAAATTTAAAATACTAAATTTAAATAATAAAAAAATATTGTCTTATATGACTCGTAAATATACTCAGAAGTGTAGAAAACTCAAGTCTGAAGAAAGCTCGCTTCGATAGGAATCCAAAACGCCTAAACATTTCCGTGTCGAGGGAATACGATAGCTTCAGCAGCGTTGAATAGGAAATGAAAAACGGCGGAATGTTTTCAAAAATCTACGCCATGAACCCGAAATGCGTCTTTTTCTTTTTCATTATCTTGAACTATAACACTTACGGAACAAAATGAGGCTATGGATTACTAAAAGCATAGAGTTATTGTAGCTGAATATTACCTAAATAATGACACATTAGACTTAAATATCTTACACAAGACATAATTATAACACATAATCTTACATAAGACATAGCACACACTTTCATTTCAAAGTGTGTGTTATCGAACATTTATAACACACACTTTGAAATGAAAGTGTGTGTGTGAAATATAGCAATAATAATCATCATAACTAATACAACCACTTACTAGTCCACTGCTAAATATATATTACATACATAGGCTTTCCACTGAAAGTGGCTCCAAACACTCATAAGCCACCGCATCCATCGAACTCCGGCATTTCGTCATTCCATATAGTAGGGAGAGGTGGGATTGGGGGCACGCCCTTCTCTTCGCTTACAGGGACGAGGTTGCCTCTCAAAAACCTTCTTCTCCGTCGGTTGTCGGTTCTGCGAGCTATAATGCCGGACCATTGCCACTTTAGTTTACTAATAAGTTGGGCTATGTTATTTACTCTGGTTCTGCTGCGGATATCTTTATTACACATTCTATCACGCAGAGAAACTCCGAGCATAACCCTTTCCACAGTTAGCTAAGTGACCTTAACCTTACTCATATGTTTAGCAGTATAGGACCACGTCTCAGATTCATATGTCATCACTAGCAATACTCATTGGTTGTACACTCTTGATTTTCAGTTTTGGTAATACGTGACAAGAAGATTTGTAGTAATCTCCCAAAATCTGCGTTGTAATCGTCGATTAAACTCTGGGTCAAAGTTGGAATTACCTATTCAGCCAATTTCGTCAACAACTTCATGCGTAGTGTTTCCAACAAGTCCTGGCATAGGTGTGACATGGACGTTACACATAACTTTTGTCTAGTCCATTTTCATCTCTAAGATCAATCCGTTATAAGATGCTATTAAGGTAATTTAAAGTAGTGCTAAGTTCTTCCAGCGATTCTGCCATAATGACTATATCGTCGGCAAATCGCAGGTAAATGATGTACTCACCATTAATGTTGATACCGTGTCCTTTCATCCCAGTAGCTTAAAAATGGCTTCCAATGCAGCTATGAAGAGTTTTGGATATAACACCACCCTGTATTACACAGCTCTGTAGTTGGATAGGTTTTGTATTCTAGTTTTGTCCTCAAATAGCAATCGTTCTTACTGTATAAACACGCAACTGTGTATTTACATAATATTACTTATTTGTTTTAAATATTTGGAAATTTTCAGCGGCATGTACATCAAGTTTTGTAATACTTAATTCATTCTGTAAAAGAGCCGTGGTAGCTAAATTTCACAGTACACAAGCAACCCCGCCGGCACAAAGGGCGGTGTGCTGATTTACCACGTGCTCAGCGGTGAAGGAAAACATCTTAAGAAAAAATATTTCGAAGACATGTTAAGTTCGCCAACACGCATTGCGGCAGCGCGGCGGACATTTCCTTGTCCTAAAAACCCTGTCAGGAATGAAAGGAGGCCTGTGCCCAGCAGTGGCACTATATATTTTGGCTGTAACTTCACTTTAATTTACTTTACTTTTACTGTAAAATATGTATTGATTTTAATTGTTTTATAACGTGATTAAGAAATAAAAATTTCAGTCTTCTTTAAATCACCAGAAAGGGCTCCCCTAGGACTGAATTTTCTTATCAACTTAAAAAGTCAGCTTCAACTCTCAACTTAACGTTGATATTAATGTTGCCAACGGGCAAAAGTGAGATGAGGACCGACAATTACCTAAGTTTTCAAGTGGAGTACGAAAACAAAGTTCCCAGAGGTAATTTATCGGGTCTCTTCAAAGTTTTACGTCAAAAAGGCTTGCAAGTCTAATATATGGAATTGATCTCTGAACAAAACGAGGCTTCGTTAATGGTTGTCAAAAGTTGATTTTATAAAATGGAAATGAACATTTTCATAATATTATCAGGTCTTTTAAATATTCATTTATACATTTTTAACGAATCAACTTATAATGGCCATTATTTTTAGTAAAGTAAAATAAAGTTATCGCCTATATATGGCCCACTGTTGGGCGCGGACTATTTCTCTCGCACCTCTTATTTCTCTATGACGTTATTGAACAAATAAACCACCACGCTGTCTTGAAAATATTTTTAACGGAATTCCCATATCAGGATATCAGGTTTCGTCGACGCTCCTTTAGGCTCGTCGGACCATTGTCTTGTCCAGAGTGTGGTGCCACTCACACTAACGTCGCGGTTGCATTCTGCAGGCTGCCGCCGTGTTTGACACTATAGGTCAGCCGATTGGAATAGGATGCGGTCTTTTTTTGCATCCTACCCTTGGGGGCGGGTTTGCTTCTCGCCGGAAGATCCCAGCGTTGTTGCTGATTCTGTTGCTGATGTGGTACTTCAGGGTATGGAACTTTTTATTCCATCCTCTGTGGTGCCCATCGGAGGCAAATCCCAGCCATGGTTTGGTCGCTCCTGTAAAATAGCATCACGCTATAAGCAGGAGTGCCACCGGGCCTAGGCTGACGCATCAACGTCTCGGGATGTAAACACCAGCGCTCTTAATAAGAAGTATAATTCCACCTCCAGGTCCTTCAAAAGAGTCATTGCCAAGCCAAGGTCTGAGCACATCGGCAGAATTGGCGAGAAGCTAGTTCAAATTCCTTCGGGAACCTATGCACTCTGGTCTCTCGCCAAGGCTGTCCAAGGGAACTTCAGTCAGCCATCTCTTCCATCTCTGCATAGAGAGGACGACTCACTGGCCCATGCCGCAAAGGAGAAAGCCGATCTGTTAGGCTCTCTCTTTGCGTCGAACTCGACTCTCGATGACGGGGGGAACACACCGCCGACCATCCCGCGGTGTGAGTGCTCCATGACGGATGTGCGGCTTACACAGCGCTCGGTTCGGAAAGGCACTCCTCTCCCTGGACGTCAGCAAGTCGAGTGGGCCTGATGGAGTCCCTCCCATTGTGCTGAAGACGTGTGCTTCGGAGTTGGCACCGGTTTTAATGCGTCTTTTCCGGTACTCCTACTACCAAGGCGTAGTCCCTAATTCATGGAAGACAGCTTTGGTCCACCCGATCCCTAAAAAAGGCGACCGCTCAGACCCGTCCAACTGCAGGCCTATCGCCGTCACCTCCTTGTTCTCCAAAATAATGGAGTCCATTATAAACTGCCAGCTCATGAGGTACCTTTAGGATCACCAGCTGATAAGTGACCACCAATACAGTTTTCGTCGGGGTCGATCAGCTGGTGATCTTCTGGTCTACCTTAGATAGGCAGTAGAGTCCAAGGGGAGGCGTTCGCCGTTAGTTTGGACATAGCGAAGGCCTTCGTTAGTTTGGACATAGCGAAGACCGAGACTGGCACAAAGCGCTACTTTCGAAGCTCCCTTCCTATGGGTTTCCCGAGAAATTGTGCAATTGGATCACCAGTTTCTTTGCTGATCGGAGCATCAAGGTCATAGTAACGGTACATGCTCTGATTGCAAGCCTACTAACGCTGGTATTCCACAAGGCTGCGTGCTATCACCAACGCTGTTTCTTTTGCATATCAATGATATGTTGCAAACTGGTAACATTCATTGCTATGCAGACGACAGCACTCATGATGCCTTATACACTGGCCGTGCCAATATTTCTCGGGAAAACGTCGCCGAGTACCGGGACAAACTTGTATCTGAAGTCGAGTCTTTGCTAAACAAAGTGTTGGATTGGGGGCGGCTGAATCTAGTCCAGTTCAATCCCCAGAACAGACACAAATTTGCACGTTTACCGCTAAAAAGAACCCTTTAGTCGTATCTTCTCAGTTTCAAGGCAATCCCCTTGCTGCCTCAGCTAGAATCGGAATCCTCGGCGTCAACATATCGAATAGTGTGCAGTTTCGTGATCACTTGGAGAAGGCCAAATTGGCCTCTAAAAAGCTTGGCGGGCTCAGCAGAGCGAGACAGTATTTCATGCCGGCACATCGCTTGAAACTTTACAAAGCACAAGTTCGGCATCACATGGAATACTGTTCTCATCTCTGGGCCGGGGCGCCCCAGTGCCAGCTTCTTTCACTTGACCGCATCCAGCGCAGAGTGGTTCGAATCGTCGACGACTGAGTTCTTTCTGATCAGCTCGATTCACTTGCGATGCGTAGGGATGTTGCATCCCTTTGTTACCCCCTTCTATCGAATCTACCACGGGGAGTACTCTTAGGAATTGTTAAGATTGATTCCAACTGCCAAATTTCACGAACGCAAATCGCGTCAAAATTCACGATACCACCCTCACCATCCGAATGCTTGGCGGTCCACTACTGTGCGTTTTACTATGAGTTTTCTTCCTCGTACAACTTCTCTATGGAATTGTTTACCACCGGCAATTTTTCCGGACCGATATGACTTAGGGACCTTCAAGAAAAGAGCTTACTCCTTTCTAAAAGGCTGGCAACGCACCTGCAATTCCCCTGGTGTTGCGGTTGTTCATGGGTTGGTCATGGGACTTACCATCAGGTGAGCCGCATGCTCATTTGCCCCCTCTTCTATAAAAAAAAATAATTAAAAAGAATAACTTACTTTTTACATAACTTTGTAGGTTCGGAAATCGGTGCTCGGACATATTGTATCGGAAAAGTAAAGTCCAAAGTTCTCTAGCTTTTAGTTTTTTGAAGTCATTTTATACTTCACTACCTAATTGAACGCGACATTGGCCTTAAATAAAGCCTAATTTTAACGCTCCGAAAAACTGACACAGGCAAAATATTCTATCCCGCGCACAAGAATTAATTAATTGCTGCACCATTGCACTTTGCTAATGCATTAGTGCAGCACTTATTTTTTTTCTAGCTTTATTTAATTTATCATCGAGCGATGAACCTTCTTTTTCATAATACATATTAACAGTAAATATTTACGCTCTGTGTCCCGGTTTGAATTTTGGTGAACCAACACTAATTGTTAATTGAAACTGCACCCTAGTTTACCTCAAATCTTATCGCAAGCGTTACATCAGGTACAGGTAAGTTAGAACAAATGAATGTCTCTATATTTGCTGTTTATACAAGTGTTTATCTATTATGTTTCGTAGTGTAAGTGTATTTACGAGATCCAATTATTCGTAATAATCATCAAGTTTGAAATTCGAGCACGAAGACTTTAATTATCGTCATTATAGTCATCAATAACCGACTTGTGTATTAAGGTGTTAGGACTCATTTTCTTCCTAGAAGTCTATCTGGGTAAGTACCATCCTCATACCTATTTTTGCCGCCAAGTATCAGTGCTTGTATTGCTATGTTCCAACGTAAGGATTATAAAGAACCAGTACAATCTAAAGCGTTGTCATTTAAAATCATATTAAAGGTCACTCTCAAAACCCCCTGTCAACCCTTAGGCTACTTTAACGGACTTTATACATATGACTTACGACTTTTTATTGCAATGTAGAACAACCTTTTAATCTACCGTGAGCGAGATCAAAGTTATAGTCCATACTATCAAATATTCAAGGGGTAAATAGCTTAGGTAAATAAATTATTTATCCATTGAATATAAAAAGGGACCAAAAGTTTTTCATGTACAAAAAAACTTCTGTGTCTCAACATTTTGTATAGCATACAATTTTTGGTGTTACAAGATACTGTTTAGCTCATATTTCTACCCTGGAAAATGTACCACAGGGGTATTATGCTACTCGTATTTATGCCCACTATTTTTTTCTCAATTTTAATTATAGTTTAATAGAATCTATCACTCTATTTAGTCAATTAGGTGTCGTAAGAGGTGCCTATGAAATATACCAAAAAGATCTTCCGATGGATGGTGGTATAACCATCTCGTTTCTGTATGAAATACCCAGGTCGGCGAGGGAAAGCAGCATCTGAGGTATCTAGTGCTGCAGTTAAGGCAAATCCTCCCTACAATGGCAATGGTCCAGCAGGGCTAGCATGTACAGGAGACAATTTTATCCCCTGGGAAAGGAGAAAATGTTTATTAGCTCGCTTAGTTAGATAGATTTTTTTATGAATATAAATTTAAACCTACGTCCAATGAACTAGGATAAAATTGTCCCTTTCAAATGTCAAAAAAGCATAAATTTTTCTATTTCATTTGGCTCAAACGGGGATATACTTCTTCCCGTTGCCATGTTTTGGGATAAGGATAAGATAATTTTATTTCTTGTCAGTGGGTATAATCGGGGGATATTTTTTTTATCCCCAGCCCATGCTGACATTGCTATTTTGTATTTGGGTCAAAATTGCTGAGTCTTTGTCTATGGCGTGGCATTGGTAAAAATAATATATCCATAATTATATATGTAATACATTTCCGTCTTGAATCAACTATTAGTTGAACTATTAGTTGGAGAAAGGAATAATAGGTTCGTTTATATTTTTTCTCCACGAGTTTCCTCTTGTCATCATGATTTTTTTCTTACAACCGGAGATTAAGAGCACGTCCGGGCGGCATTTATTCCATACAATTGCTTTTACGGTCTAAGAGTATCCACTATCCCATATCGTCTCGTAGGTGTCTTAAGAGGCGACAGACGGAAACTGAAACTAGTGGTGTGCAGCAGAATCTTTCTGATATCTCAATTTAATAAAAACACCGCGGTTGCCAACCCGTCTGTCAAACATGGCAAAATTCATCCTATGAGGCAATCTATGGGAGAGACCTATGTTCAGTAGTGGACTTTTATAGTATGTATTGGATGGTTAGATGATACAGACAGTAACAATCCTTCTCATATTGTCCATTAAGAATAAATTAAAATCAGTTAAGTATTGGAAGGGGAGGCAGAGGTATACGGAATGATAATTTAGTCAATTTTACATACGTATAATCATTGTAAGCGGCAGTTGTCTCCTGTCGTCTAGTAAAAAAGTAAACTCAGTGATTCGCAACAGATACTATACAAAACCTACTCGTTAATTGCAACCATATCCTCTTAAAAAGTTCGATAAAACTTAAATACACTACAGGATATAGAACGTTCCAAGAACGTTCCACATGACGCGTGGGAGAAAGTGCTCAAAACTGACAACGCTTAATAGCATTACTCTTATCTTATGAGTGAGCTAAAATGCTTTTTATTTTGTTTCTTAAACGTTGAAGGAAAATTTTCAATCTCCCACGTTGCCAACGATGAGTGCTGAAATAAGTTAGTGCTTTTAAATTGAGGCATGTTGAAGTGATATGCATTCCGTATGAACTAAGTTGTGTACTAATACTAATATGTTCCATTTTTCACTTAACATTGTGTTATTTGCGAACAAAAAAGTAGACTTATCGATTTTTAATAATTTCGAAAAGTGTTTTTATTCTAAACGTACTACTTATACGCTATTCCTAAAAAACGATCCACTCATTTAAATGCATATAGTTAAAGCGTATGCTGACATAACTCAGTGGATCAGTAAGCTGAATTAGCAATGGGCCGGTCATCTAGCTTGAAGAATCGACAACCGATGAGGAAGAAAGGTTTTTCAGTGGTAGCCTCGTGCAGTGTTGGCCTACCCCCACTAGATGAAGTAACGACCTAATGAAACACGCAGGCAGTCAGTGCCTACAGGGGGCTCAGAACCATGCTTTGTGGCAATCAATGGGGCAAGCCTATGTTCAGCAGTGGAAGAATCTTGAATCTAAGTATTGGTAATGTTGCTCCCCACGACAGACTCTCACGATAATTACCTTCACCCTCGGTCAGTGGCAAATCAGCACTTTTCCACACAACGAGCACAAAGTCCACCTGATGGTGAGTAGTTGCTGTGGCCCATAGACATCTACATCTATAATTAATAGAATCAGATGTTACTTTGCAGAAATCCATTATATTAAAGTTGGAAAAATTTACTTTGCCAATATCCGCTCAATATTGAGCGGATATTGGCAAAGTAAATTTTTCCAACTTTAATCTACATCTATCCTCGACTACGATTCAAAATGCAGATGCATTGTCACCCGTGAGATATTCGTTTCCAGCAAAAGGGGTCTCCGGTTCTCTACACTCACCATACGAAACACAGCAGTATTAAGCTGTTATTTTACGCTGGTATTCTGTGAGAGCGTGGTCCTTTCCTGGTCGAGCCGACCCATTCGTGCTACAACTATAATAATATAGCTGCAACATGGCTCTACCACGTATAAAAACTACAAATTTGCGTCCAACATATTTAAATGTGACCAGGTGTGGTGACGGTGTACGAATATCTACTACCTCATTTCGTCCCGTGTCATAACAACTTAAATTAATGAAAAAAAATGCTTGCTAACCTGCTTGCAAATAGAGGCAACTACTGTAAATCTATGGTGGAGGCCTATGTCGAGCAGTGGACCTTTGATAGTTTGTTATGGTAATATTTGCATGAATATTTCTCTCTAAAAATATAAACTTCATGTTCTTAAAAAATTGAGGAAAAACGATAATATATTTTCTACAAAATAAATATTCTAAATTGGCTATTTGTCATATACAACTATAATTAGAACTTGGCCTAAAACGAAGTATTCAATTACCAAGACGTATAAACTTTTGACGTCAATCCATAATTTATATGCCCGCTTTTGGAATACTGTTCCTGTAATCATTTTCTTACTTAACTTGTCACTCTTCATTTATGCCCAGAATTGAGCTGAAAATAATTATGATTTTGATTTATCAAAAGATATAAATAGACCAAGTATTACGTGTACCTGAATTTTCAGATATGACTTTTGTAATTACATTGTATTATTAATATTATAAAGGGCAATGTTGTAGCGACGTAAGTGGCATTACCTTATATCCCGTAGATGTCGTAAGAGGCGATAAGTGGAAACAATATAACATGTTATACCGAAATATATAACGATTTATTATATTTTATTTAGTGATTACTTTATTTTTATTATATTAATTTTATTTATATAATAGCTGCCATTCTAAACAAAACAAAATATAGAACCCTATACTGTAATCTTCTGTAAAGTATAAGGTCGGGGAAAAAGTTTCGTCGCATTTTATATCCAAATTCAAGACATTTTTCTTCAAAGTTTAATTACATTTAATTATAATATATATGTGCGTGACGGTCACGCGAGTTCAGTGATTTTTCCCCATGCCAAAAGTGCCCAACGTGCATAAAGAAGTTTTTACTTCCAAAATAGGAAATGTGCAGCATCATTTTTATGTCAAGAGTTCAAAATAATTTAGAACCACGGTTGTCAACACGCCTCCTAAGCGTGCTAAATACGGAAAGTATCCTCCCTATGAGGCAGTCTATAGGATAGACATATGCAACTGTGTTTTTAGGTTGTACTTAATCAAAAATATAAAATAGTGCGCAAAAAAAATAAAAAATGTGTTTAGAATACATATAGGAAATAAAATGCTTAAAATCTCCTTTACTGCAACGATACCATAAACAACTTTGTATCGTCACATCTCCACCGTCCACCTTTGTATGAGGCGCTCAGCGCTCGCGAACAATCGCTTCATTGTGTTGCTACCGACAGCCGCACAATGCACCTACACAACGAACCTCTCTTGAAACACGCGATATGCAGGCGTTGAAGTTTGATCAGATACAAAATTCACATTTCATATTTGCCGATCTGAGGTAAATCTTCTTGTATATGGGTTGTTTCATGCTCTACATCTGACTGTTTGCCTCTTAGTTCTATTTTTATTTATTTAACAATGTATGTACATACAAAGTGATTCTACAATGTAAAAATAAAATATATATTTTTTAGAAAGGCGCTGCTTATTTCATATTGAAATGGACACATTTTAATAATAAGATCGACATTTTAATGACATAATTAAGATATTATATAACAAATATATTTTATATTCTTGTTCTAAGCCCTGGACAGTTCAAGTGACAGATTCTTGTATTGTGTTGTAATTGTTTTCAACGTTTATAATTTTATTTATTTCTAAGTTTTATTTTCTTTTAGACAAATAATGACGTTAGATGGTTGTTTTGTTAATTAATCTGTGGAAAATTTATGTTTTATTCATCTATAATAACAATAAATAATACAATGACGTACTAAATAGCAAAACAGATAATATCGTTATCATTCATTACGATACCCATGGGTTTAAATGGGGTGATAGATAGATTATCTTACACCGCCACTTCACAGCAATAAATTTCTTTTAGTGTAAATCTATTATTGGCTTCTGGTCTTTTAGTATAATTCTATTATTTACTGAAGCTATATACTTAACTTCATTTGTTCATTCATTAGAGCCTATCAAAAGTCCACTGCTAGTTTTACTCATAGGAGGGATTTTTTCATAGTTGCCACGCTTGGTGAGCAGGTTGTCAACCGCAGATATTTAATAGCTTGGGTTGGTATAAGGAACATGCTGTTACCCATCACCTGTTTCAGTTTTTCTCTGTCACCTCTTACGATACCCACACTATAATAATATGGGGTAATGGATATCTTACGCCACCACTACTTCATTATCATCATTACAGCCGCTTCACAAATTCACTGCTGAACAAAGGCCTCTCCCAAGGAATGCCACAAAACACGGTCCTGAGACACCTGCATCCATTGACTTCCTGCATGGTTTAAGGGTCGTCATTCCGTCTAGTGGGGGACTGCCCTTCGTCTACCTTGCCACTTGATCTTACTAATGACGCCGCCACTACATAGCTTAAAAATAAAATAAAATATTTTGATTTGTTAACTTTAATTTATCACTGACATAAAAGAAAAACTACTTTCAGCATAATGTACTTATAATGCTACATTTTATTGACACAACTCCGACGTCCACATTTGTATGGTACGCTCAACGCTCGTGTACAATCGCCTCATTGTGTAATACCGACAGTAGCACAATGTATCTTAACAACGAAGCCCGCTGAAAACACGCGATATGCAACCGTCCATTATTTAATATGAAGTATCACAAATTGCAATATTTGTTTTCAATGATAAAAGAACAAATGTTACAAAAAAGATAAAACCTTATCAACTCGTCCACAAAACTAAGTCCTAAATGTGTCCAAAATAATGTAATCATAAGTTATATTTGGGGTACGTGCGGGTTTGGGATATATTAAATGTATATATTAATTAATACACATTAATTTGGTATTATTATATTATAATATAATCCGAAGAAAAACATCACTGATTGCATTATTTAAACTTTGATAAAATAAAGTCTGCCGCTTTTAAAGGAATCGTTGATTATAATTGAGGTGTAGATGACCACGAATTTGGCAGTGAAAGAACCCTTCATTTTTGAGAAATTAAAAAACTACTTACTCTTCATAAAGCATGTGTGCGGTTGCGCATGGAGTATTGAGCTCATATATGGGCTGGTTTCACCTTTTTATCAAACTGAAGTGACAAAAGAACTCACAGTCCACCCAATGGTAAGTGACTACTGCAGATGACGGACATCTGTATCCAACTTCAAATAAAGATGGTGGCTACTAGTGCGTTGTCAACTCCAAGGGTTAAGTTGGAATGCCTAAAAGCCTGTAATTATACTGGCATTCTTTACCTTTTGATCGATAGCAGCAGTGCAGGCACTGCTATTTTGTCGTAGAAATAGATAAAAGGTGGTACCTACCCACACGGACTCCTAAACAGGAAAGGAACCCTAGTAGATTTAAACTAAATAGTACGGTGGGCTAAGAGGCTTGTTATTAACCTTAATTTGATTAAAGCTAACCTTACCAGTCTTACACATATGCTTGTGAATAATTGAAAATAAAATAGAAACTTATAATATTTTTTATTAAGTCATTTATATATTTGGATAAGATACGTAAACAACAAATACGATCGTATCTTAGCCAGTATATCAATATTATATTGTGTAATGTATATTGCATGGAAATTGACGGGCGCACGGTTGAAATTCAGTATTTAAGGGATTTATTACTCTTCCTTTAACAATATTTTAACATGCATTTTTATAATTTAACATGTGTCAACTTTTTTGCTAGCATAGGTTAAGTTTTACTAACAAGCAATGGATTTTAGTGGTCTGTCTATCCTACTATATATATACTATATCCTACTGAGTCCAATTGTGAATCTAAATTATCCAAGGAATATTCAAACACACATAAAAATTTCATCACCAAAAATCAAAATCGGTAAACCCTTTAGGAGGAGTTGAGTGAGAAACACACGTACAGAACAATTATATATATAAAGATTAACAAACCAGACTCAAAGATTATACTAAAGTAGAAACACTATAGACGAAAAAGACATCAATGATGAGACGAAAATCGACAAGGAATAGCAATTAAAGTAAAAGTATGCGTTATTACAATAGCCAGTAGCGTATCAGCCATGCTACTTTATTATGGTTATAGCACGAATGAATCGGCTCGAACAGAGAAGGACCACGCTCTCACATAATGCCAGCGTAAAATAGCAGCTTAATGGTGCTGTGTTACAAAGAGAACCGGAGATCCTTTTCACTGGAAGCGAGGCGTTCCTTCGACTAGGATAGGGTGGCTCAGGGGTGACAACGCATCTGCATTTTGATTCTTAGTCAAGGATAGATCTCTATGGGCCACAGCATCCACTTTCATCAGGTTATATAAAAAAAGTCCTGCAGTGATAAACTTTGCTCTAAGTAAATCTTGTAGAGCCTCTTAAAAGCTTTGCATGCTCAGTATGCCGGGACATTATTTCATGACAGCAGACTACTTACAAATTTATAAGGCACAAGTTCGGCCTCACTTGGAATACTTCTCTCTTATCTGGGCCAAGACACCAAATTACTAGCTTCTTCCACTTAAACGCATCCAGCGAAGAGTTACCATCTGGATTGTTGGCAGCCCACAACTATTAATTTGTGGAATCTGTTACTAGCGGAATGAATATGGCTCAAAGCAATTCAAGAAAAAAGTAAGTGTGACGCATGCTCGCTTGTCAAAATGCAGATGTTGTCACCCCTGAGGACACCCCGGTTGCAGGTGTCTCTACCACACCGTATTGAAAGGACTAAATATATAGGACTAAAATAAGTGAAAATTGAAAAAGGAAGCACCACCGCACAATAATTTTAGCATTACATAGAATTGCTTATGTATTGATAAATAAAATAAAAAATATTCCGCGTGGAATTGTTTTTTTTTTAAATTAAAATTGGACATGTCAACTTTATTCAGCTTTTATGTTTTATATTTACAGGCAAAGGACAATGAATATTTATAAAGATATGTATTTTATCACGATGTATAAAATTTACCATGATGTAGCGATATTAATATCAAAGTAATTATCCTTTATTTGAATGTTATAAACGATTATGTTTAAAAGCGAATGTAGTTAAGGTTAGAAAATATTAAAAAGGAATGCAACACTTTATCGTCGTCATGGTAAATTGCCCCATTTTCGGGCCTTTTCTATAGAGCTGTTATATTTCTATTGAACATAAATAATAGATGAGTGATTAAATGATAAATTGCGCGCCCATCAATTTGCATTAAGTTCATTTATGAAATACAGATTAATCTTTTGTAGCTGAGGAAAAATTATCCTGAATCTCCACCAGAGCTTAGTTTTTTAGTCCATATTTTGTTATAAATTTGGTAAATTATTTTGCGTAAAGAAAATTTAAGAACCATTGCTATGAATAAGTTTTTATTTAAATATATTACTTAATTCTTTATTCTTTATTATGATTAAAACTAAAGTGAAAGTCTATATATGACCTCCTAAAGGCAGGTCTACTCTGATTTCTGTGAGGGTTTTGGGCAAGAAATTGTCCGACGTGCTGCCGATGTTTGTTACCGGACTTTACAAATATTTCATAATACTGAAAATTTTGTTATAATTAATAATATTATTTATTTTTTAATAAAAGACATTGGATTTTGATTCAATATTAATTAAATTGTTAAGGTTATCCGTGGTGACGATCATTCGCTGACATGAAATGAATAGAAGTGTAAAATTAACGCTCACAGAAACAATACTTATGGCGAGTAACGTAAAGCAAAACAGCTTAAGACTATACAATAAAAATATGGCATAGGGTTTTCAAATCAATAAATGAAATATTATCGCTGTACTAATATAACTTAAGTATGACGGGCAGGGTTAATATCTACGTATTAACCTTTAAGGAAACCGAAAAATTTAGTTACGAGATGGCTTAAAAAATTGATAATTACTATTATTTGTGACAGAAAAAATGCTGCTAGAACTATAATTTATATTTTTATATTTAAAACGAACATAAAAATAATAAAAATGTGATCTTGGGGAAATATGCTGACTTAGAGTAATTACATACATATAATATGCTGACTTCAACAGGACAGACTTTTGACTTTGAAGTTGAACAAGTGGTAAAATTAAAAATGTTGTACAACCGACTTCAATACAAATAAAATGAGAACATCATCAATGTAGTCGAAGTCAATTAAATACGCATTATTAAGGATAACTCAAAACTACTGGTCTACATGAAAAGCACCAGCTTTGAAGAATCATCAATATCGGTTCACCTAGAAAAAGTTCTGAGGTAACACACATACAAAAATACAGTCGAATTGAGAGCCTTTGAAAATTATTTTTTAATTTGTGGTAATTTGTTGGATATTCATTTTTATGAGAAGTGGAGGTGTTATGTTATTCCCAACTTTGAATTTTCATCTTTAATCCCTTGATTGCGTTTTAAAGCATGCTTTTGTACAAAAAATATTTTCAACATTATAATGTGTCTGTGATACTATTATTATGATATGGCACCGGCAAAGTTTTCAAATAATAATGCTGATTTTTTCTGAACATTGTATTTTATATAAAACAAGTAGCAAGACCTTTAAAATGTAATAATAAAAAAATTAATAATGAAATTTATTATTATGAGTGACAACTTAAATTTGACATTATTTTGAAGGCACAATTCTGAAAGGGGTCAACTCACATTAGATTAACGTTATTCCAAATCTTAATCAATTAAATTCTGAGTGTGGGTTCAGGATATCATTATTAAATATTTCTCTTAGGGATTCTATGAAGACATAAATGTGCGTACTCATAACTACTAATCTCGTTTTTAAACCTTATAAACTTCTTAAAGTAAAAACTTATTGTTATATACCTGTTATACCTTGTTGTTATTGTTATATACACACAGCTTTGCACAGGGTTCCTTTCATTTTTCAGAGGGGTATGGAGCAATAAGTCCACCGTAATGCTTCAACGGATTTTTTGGCGAACTGCAGATGACTTTTAAATATTTTCTTTTCTAATACTATACTTTTTATAAATAATTTACTGAGACATTAACATCCCTTTTGCGGCAGGACTCTTTTTCGGTCCAGGAGTCGCTTTAGATTGGTACTTACCTATTTCTAAAGCTAGGCAGCAGTGCACCCACAGAGCTTCGGTTAGAAGGGCAAGAGGGTCAGTACAGAGCGTTATGCATTTCATATAACAATTAGTCCTCAAGAGTGACAGTGTATCTTATGTAGCCTTCTAAATTTGTAGTTGACTGAGAACCTTAATGGTTTGTAATAATTATAAACCAGTAGCTAAGCATTGCGTGGGTTTTTAAAAATTGGGTTTTAAATAGATATTGGGTTCGACATTTCATTTAAAATAATTAAAATATTTTGAGAAATGCTCCGAAAATGCTTTGCATTTCCTTGATCCGAAATCTTTAAGAAGTCAGCGGCTTATTCCCAACAGGGCATTGTAAGCTGTGTAATTTTTTTGTGAAAAATAGTTTCATATTCTAATCATTAAATAGCAAAATATGCTAGATCTTTAATGTTAAGATTATTACATTATAATATACTCATCTTCGATTTTCTTTATAGTGCTTTATTTTAGTCGATTACTTTAGAATGGTGATTAGTAGGGCGCGTAAATCAATTCTCACGGAATGGCTAGAGTAATTTAATACACACGGAGCTAAAGCCTCGAGAACACTTCTAGGGGAACTTAACGTATACTATATATTTAAACTATTTAGGATATTGAATAAACATTATGTACAATCAAGATAATAGATGAATCGTGTATTTAATGAGTTACCGTTACAGATTGTCAAAGTCATTAAATAGAGTGTAAAATAGGAAAAGTGCTATAGTGTTACTAAATTGTTAAGCATTTCCAAACGTTGTAATAGTGCTCCATAATATTTAACAATAATGTGTATCAGGATCTTTAGATTTTTGTCGCAAACATTAATATACCCTCAAGTCCCTAAGTAACTTTAATTGTCGTCTAAACTACATTTTAACGAAATCAACCAACTACTATCGTGGCGCAATTAGACTAAAAGTGGATCACGTCACTGTGGTCGCTTGTTCAAACTCCAACATCGATTACCTTTTTTTTGGGCAAAACATTTTTAAATAAAATCTACTAATAAGACACATAATGGCGAGCACTTTACATTAAAGATTGTTATATTATTATATCTCAGTTGCTCAACATGCGGGTCGAAGTACGACTACGTATATCCCAAAACAATTCTAAAAAATGGACCAGAAGTTAAAAAGCAAGTTGGAAATATCCGGAATGTTGAAGTAAACGGCTCAAGACACCCGTTAGGGCAGTCATCATAAATCTGGCATACGGCAATGCATCTAATAACGAAGAACTTACTAATTCGAATATCACTACTCGAAAAATACTTACTAAGTTTAAACAGTAATTATTATAAAATGAATGTTATGGTTCTTACACCTTTACAGGTTTTGATATCTATTATCAAAACGTGCGCGGATTGAGAACTAAAATCAACGATGAGCTTAAGAATATCTTGACTACGGATTATAAAATTGTTGCTTTCACCGAGACTTGGCTAAATTCTAGTGTCTTCGATAACGAACTATTTGATTTACGTTATATCGTATATCGGGTTATTATTTGGGAGACGAAAGACGCCGAATGCATATGGCTAGTGTTGTATACGAATAATAAAAAAATTTAAAAAAAGAATTTGGCTTTGTGTAGTTCATATGCCTCCTCTAGTCAAACACGAGTTTCTCAATAAGTTTCTTGAGAATTTGGACAATGTAACTAACCTTGTTGATAATTTAATAGTATTGGGTGATTTTAATATGGGTTTTATTAAATGGTGGGCTAATGTTCATATATATCTTCGTGTGGTCACAGTTTTGCCCTCGGACATTCATTTATTAATTTTATGTCTACCATCAATCTGCATTAATTTAATTGCATAAGTAACTGAGATGATACACTTAGATCTAGCATTAAGTAAACTAACTGATATTACGGTATTAAAACCTCCCCATCTACTCACTAAATTGGGTACTTGTCACCCAAAATTGCTTATAAGAATTGACTTTTCACACGCATCATACCTAAGTACTAAAGGTGGTATTGATTACAATTACTTTAAAGCAGATTATTTTACTATTGTCAAGGAAATTAAGAAAATTGACTGGTTGCAAATACTTTCCAAGTGTAAAAATTTCGATGCCATGGTTGATGTATTTTATATTTTTCTCCATAAAATAATTGATAAATCAGTCCCTAAACTAATCTAAGTCAGCAAAATACCCTGCTTTAGGTCTTGCATTACCTCTTGCGCTGATCTTCAACCGTTCACTTGATGAAGGCGTATTTACCGAAGTGTGGAAAGGAAAGAACACAGAAGAATTGTACCAATCTTCAAAAAGGGTGATCGAATGGATGTTAAAAATTACCGTCCCATTGATATGGGACGGTAATTTTTAATATTGATAACATTGATAACATGAAAAACATTTTAAAGTCTTGTGCATCCCATCCTCACCAAACATATGAACAACTTTCTAACGAGCGCTCAGCACGGTTTCAGAAGCGGCTTATAGGTTACAACTAACTTATCAAACTTTACCTCAGATCTGTTAGCAGAGGATATGGGACAACAAATCGATGCTATTTATACCGATTTTAGTAGCGCTTTTGATAAGGTTAACCATCAGATTCTAATAAATAAGCTCTCATAATACGGCATCGATGTCTCTTTAAATAAATGGTTCGAATCCTATCTAAGCCAGAGACCTCAGACAGTAGTAGTAAATGGGTTAGAATATGAAAAATACGTCACTCGCTCTGGGGTACCACAGGGTTTCCATCTGGGGCCTTTGTTGTTTTTGGCCTTCATAAATAATATCACCGCAGAGGTAAAGCATTGCAAGTGCTAACTTTTTGCCGATGACTTAAAAATCTATAAAATTACAAAGTCAGATGAATACACTAAATTAATCCAAGACGATCTCGATATAATCACTAATTGGTGTGGTGTCAATAGTATGACTTTTCATGTAAAATATAACAGAAAGAAAAAGTCACTTGTCTCAAGTTATTCGATTTGTAATAAATACTACATTTACAAGAGTTGCCAGAAATCAAGGACTTAGGAGTTACTATTGACAGGAAGTTAACTTTTACATCACATATAAACAATATTATTAAAAAAGCCACACAGTTCCTCGGATTCATTAGACGAAACACAAAAGGATTTACCTGCAGGACTAAAATTATTTAGTACAACGTGTTTGAGAGAAGTTGCCTCGATTTTTCCAGTGTCATTTGGAATGCTTCCTATCTATCACATACATTATCAACGCATTGAAAGCGTAAGCGCTTTTACTAGGCACCTTGCATTCCATGAAACTGGTATTAAAAATGATGTCTCTTCGAAACAGGCGGGAGACATTCCTCTATCAGTACCAAGTAGATATCTTCGCTGTTGCAATTCTTCTCGAAAAACATTTCATATACCTTTCGCTTGAACATATCTTGATAAGCAAGCTCCTATGACTCGCATATGTGCGAAATATTTCAAGCTGTACCTGGTATCGATATATTCCACAACTCATATGCTGTCTTTAAAAAAAATTCAATGATCATCTATCGGTGAGTCCTCATTTACATTAAAAAAATTATTTTCTTTTTTTCCTTCTCAATGTTTACATGTATTTGTTGGTGAGTGTTATGTACACTTGATATCGATATACATATCAGTAAGCGTTACTTTTCATAATATTTAGAGTGTTAATGTTTAAAATGTATATTGTAAGGGTGCTTATACATAAATAAAATAAAATAAATAAAGTCACACGGCTGAAGATAGGCCTCCCCATAGATTGCCACATATGGGGGATATTTGCCATAGTTGCCACGTCTAGCAGGTGGGTTGGCAAACGCTGTTTTTTTTTCTAGTTGTTACTTTCTAACGCTGCTGCCAATATCCTGGTTTGTTTTTCTTTGTCGCCTCTTATAATACCCACAGGTCGTTCTAGATTTTCTTGGATATTCTTACACCGCCAGTTCTTGATATTTTATCATCGAAATTATTTTAGAATTTTAAAAAAGAGTGGCAAAGCAAATTTATGCCACAGAAAAATGTGTGGTATAGTCAGCAGGGGCGCCCTAGGCGGAAGATTGTCGACCAAATTGACGATATATTGGAGATGGGCCAAGTTAAAAATAGCCATTATCGACAAGCTTGTATACATAGTATATGGATGTAAAAGAAGTGAGAGGGTATATCAGGATCATGCTGAATGGAATTCCGTAGTCTCTGCTTACCCCACTGGGTGACAGGCGTGAGAGTTTGTGATTATGATAATATTTTAAAAAGAAATTTTATGTAACTGAGTCAATTTTAACTAGACTTCTAGAATAAAATGTCTTCCTAACATATTTTTTTCTTGCGGCGTCATTAACGCTGTCAACCGTGAACTGCAGTGGAATAAAATGCTTTTATAGAAAAAAATCAGGTGAAACTGGTTATATAAATGAATTTTATAGTAATATTATGTTATCCCCTTTGTCGTTACAACCACAATTTCAGAATTTTATATTTTGAGATTGTAATGTTGTCAGTACCAATTCTTTATTTTGTTTTTAAAGAAAGACAATATTTTTTTATAGGATAGGGTGACAAACGAGCACACAGTCCACCTGATGGTAAGTGGTTGCTGTGACCCATAGACATCTACATCTATCCTCAATAAAGAATCAAAATGCAGATGCGTTATCACCCGTGAGGACTAAGATGGAATGCCTCTTTTCCAGTAAAAAGGGTCTCCGGTTCTCTACACTCACCATACGAAACACAACAGCATTAAGCTGCTATTTTACGCTGGTATTCTGTGAGAGCGTGGTCCTTCCCCGGTCGAGCCGACCCATTCATGCTACAACTATACTACTAATATAGCTGCAGCATGGCTCTACCATGTATAAACGTATAATTGATAAAACATTATTATCATTATGTTTTATCAAATATGAGAGCGCTTTCAGTTCACGCAAAATTGGTATATTTTATTTTACACTCTGCCGGTTTTAATAATAATATTTAATAATATAATATAACATCATGATATTTTTTTATAGGATATGGTGTAGCTAGCACACAGTCCACCTGATGGTAAGTAGTTGCTGTGGCCGATAGACATCCACATATATCTTCAACTACGAATCAAAATGCAGGTGCGTTGTCACCCGTGAGAACTAAAATTCTAGTAAAAGCAGACACAGCAGCATTAAGCTGCTATTTTACGCTGGTATCCGGCCCTTATTCGGTTGAGCCGACCCATTCGTGCTACAACTATACTACTAATGTAGCTGCAGCATGGCTCTACCACGTATAAAGTCAATATTTAAAAATAAATTTCAGTGTAGGTACCTATCTACCACTCTCTTACTTATTTCTGTCACCAAGTAACAGTGCGTGCACTACTGTGCCTGAAGGATATTACAGAGTGTTCGTATAATTACGGGCAGTATGGCACTTCATCTTAGGCTGAGATCTAAAGACCGTACTTTGACTTTGCTCAGACTACTTTCGAGCTAAGACAATGTCGGTATTTATAGAGCTAATTTCGAAGTCGTGCTGAGTGTGCGCTTAGCAAAGCCTAAGTCAACGAAATCGACGACTTACCTAAAACTCAGGATATTATCCAAAACCACCGTATTAATTTTAAATTGTTGTTTTTATGTTACTCTAATTATTTATAACAATAAATAGGTAGTTTTAGACTGTCTTCTAGTTTTAAATAGCATTAATCCATTTTCTATTAACGTAATTTCAAACTTATTTCGAATTTCTTAAAACCTTTTTTAACGTGGTAGAGCCATGCTGCAGCTATATTAGTAGTATAGTTGTAGCACGAATGGGTCGGCTCGACCGGGGAAGTACCACACTCTCACAGAATACCAGCGTAAAATAGCAGCTTAACGCTGCTGTGTTTCGTATGGTGAGTGTAGAGAACCGGAGACCCTTTTTACTGGAAAAGAGGCATTCTATCTCAGTCCTCACGGCTGACAACGCATCTGCATTTAAATTCGTAAACGAAGATAGATGTAGATGTCTATGGGCCACAGCAACCACTTACCATCAGGTGGACTGTGTGCTCGTTTGTCACCCTTATTCTATAAAAAAAAAAAAAAAAAAAAACCTTATTTTTTTATTTTTTTCTGATTTTGCACTCTTCTCATCCGTTCCCGTTCTCATACGCCCGTTTTCTATTTCATATAATAATAACCTATTTATGAAATACAATTTGGACTGTTTTCGATTTTAAATATATTTATTTTATTTTATACAATAAAATCAAGAACATAATGCGTAAAATGGAATAAAGCATCAATTAATTTTGTGACTGTCTGGGCCTTAGCATAAGCTTAGCTTAATCTTAGCCGATACAACTATAAATTCGAAACCAAAGAATACGCTAAGCGTATACTCAGCGAAGTTTTTCGTAAGTAAAGTCTGAGCAAAGTCAAAGTGCGGTCTATAGATCTCAGCATTAGTCTCTGTAGCCACTTACTATCGGGTGAACTGTAAATTCTTTTTTTTTTATAAAAACAATTCAAAAATGTGAATTATTATAAACATGTGTACAATTATAATGAGGTTTTACTTTACGGAAATCCATTATATTTGGATTTTGTCTGTAATGCTATTATGTTACCGCAAATAATGAAGATGTGGATTTTTTCTTTAACGCTACTTATGTTACCGCAAAATAATTATTTTCTCTCTACAAATTAGGAATAATATTTATATTTTAATCAATATTCTTAATTAAAAGTAACAGAACATTTAAAATATGCTGTATCAAATTTCCATCCATATAGACGACTCAGCGTTTTATAAACCTACCGTAAAAGGATTGTCGATTCATTAATTAAAGGAGCTTTAGAATATTTATCGTTAGATTGGATCCGTCTTGGAACGGTAGAGTGCTCTATTGATAACACTTGAATAAATTGACACAGCCTATTTATTTGAAGCAGTCGGAGGTTACAATCACCTTTGCGATTTAATGATTTTTAAATTTACTTTTTATATACGTAACGGTTACAGCCTATTAAAGTCCACTGCTGAACATAGGCATCCCCCATAGATAGCCTCATTGCCATAGTTGCCACGCTTGTGCAAGCGGGTTGGCAAACGCAGTTATTTCTTTTTAATCATTATTAGGAATTGCTCATTTCCTGATTTGTTTCCCTTTGTTATCTCTTACGACACCCACGGGATGATATGAGGTAGTGGATATTCTTACAACATCACTACACGTTTTTTTTTATCAATCTGTAACTATTACTTTAATGAATAATCTACAGGTGCAGTAGCCTTTGCGGATTGGGGATGAAAGAAGCTGAAAATTTTGATCGTCATAAAATATTTTGTTATTGCAGAATAGATATTCTCATGATAAAGTAGTGTTATGACGCAGTGTGGGTATGAATTCTTATACGCCGCCTCAACACGACACCGCGTAACATAACGTAATGTTCGTTATTTGAAGATGCGACTAAGGAGAATGTTAGAAAGATCTTTATACATGACGTCAGTTTATTACTAGATAAATAGATACGGGATATAAAAAAAAATACTGGATGGTATGACTTCTTTTCTGCCTAGGAGTCCGTCTAGGTAGGTACTACAAAACAACTACCTCACATATTTCAGTTGCCAAAATTATTGTGCTTGCACTGTTATGTTTCGGTCTGAAGAGAATAAAGAGCTGGTATAATTACAGGCTGTGAGGTATTCAATCTTAGTCCGCAGAGGTATCAACGTCTTCTATGTTTGAAATTGGCTGCACGTGTTCATGGACTCCTCTTACCATCAAGGGGACTGTATGTTCGTTTGTCATGTCAGTTTTATAAGAAACAGACTGGCGAGAGGGGGAAAAGTCATAAGTGCCTCTGGTCTAAACGTCTGGTAACGAATTCACCAATCTACCAGCCAGCATAGCAATTATGACTAATCCTCCACAAAGTGGGAGAAGCTCATGTAAAGCAGTGTACAGTTATGGGCTGGTGAAGAAGAAATTTTAAGAATATCTGTATAAACTGGGTCTCAGGGGTGAAGAGGTGGTCGGTGGAATGAGACAAGAATATACAAGGGTACATCGTTTATTCTCTGACCAAGGCTTGAATCACTACCAATACAAATAGTTCTACGCCTCTTTTGCAAATTGTGTGCACTAAATGATACCGTGATGTAAGAACGTTCAACGCCTAACGATAACGCAAACTAAGTTATTTTGAACAATACCATTCAGCCATCTAGAGAAATTTGGGATATGTGTTGTTTTAATCGGGTACCACGGGTCAAAATATTATATATATATATATATAATTCTTGTCGTTCTTCACATACCATACAGCTCCGCTAGGCTTTCGCTACGAGGATGTAGCGAAGCGTCATCGCCGTCGAGGCCGCCAAAGTGGAATGGCAGCCGCCACTTTGGCGACCAGGGCTTACCAGCAGCCCTGCAATGCGCCGGACAAATAACTTGCGAATCTGCAGGCCCTACCACCTGTGTGAGTACCACTACCTACACTACACTGACTACTACCTGACTACTAAACATATAAAAAAGGAAAGATTAAAATAACAGTGATAAATATAAAACAAAGATGTATATAAAACAAAGAACTGTTCTGTATCAAATAGCAGAACAGCAATGTTCAAACATTGCAACAAAAATACCGCAAATGATGGAAGAAATCGCTTGTGGTCAAAAAAAAAAACTACCTGACTACTACCTGACTACTTACTGGTTGGCCGGTGTAGATAGTAGTCAGTAGCTAACATAAGACAACTTTGTTCGTAACATAAAACGAAGCGCTGTATAACTGCATGATACCTTTTAACCGTACTTAAATATAATTTCTGCCTGTCACTCCATAAAATTAAAAAAGAAAGAACAGTTTTCGCGAGTTTATCGATAAAATAAAGATGCCCAACGATTCTCATTAAGTTATCGCTTACCTAAAACTCAACTTATATCAGAATAGCTTATATCAGAACCGATAAATACCGGTAATTTCAAACCTATTTTCAATCCCTACATTGTAAGTTTTGTTCAAGTTTTAATAATCCACAATAAAGAAGAAAATTTCATATTTATCTGTTGTACACCGTGTAGTGCGTTGTAAGAATATCCCTACCCCATATCATCCCGTGGATGTCGTAAGAGGTGACAGAGGGAAACAAATCAGGAGATGGGCAGCAGCGTCTTCCTAATAACACCTAAAAATAAATAAAAAAACTGCGGTTGCCAACCCGCTTGCCAAGCGTGGCATCTATGCCAAATATCTCCCTATAAGGCAATCTTTGGGGCAGGCCTATATTCAGCAGTGAACATTGTTAGGCTGTAACTGTAACAGCGTTCCCAAAACGTAATTTTGTAAAGGATAGAATGTTATTTATCGTTTTGAATAGTTATAGAGTTGTTTTAAAGCATGTATCTAAATTTATAAAAACTGTTTTAAGTTATAACGGACATTAACAAAATTTAAATAATTTATTTTTATAAATAAATCATGTGTTTCTTATTCTGTACCTATTACTTTAGTCATAGCAACAATGGAAAACATAAAAATCTATATTGTCCTACACAACCTTTCACCGTCAGCCGCGTACATTTGCGAAACGATTTTTTTGGATGGGCTAAGGGCGTATAAGTTGACCTTTCAATCCGTTGGGACCGAGGCCGAAGTGCTAGGTCGAGTTGTAAGATATTCATGAGGCGGACCTATCGAGCATATAAATTTGTTTTTCATACATTATTTGGAGTGTTTGTTATTTACAAGAGAAAACAACTAACCGTGTATGATATATATTTTTTTTGCATTTCATTTTTAAGCATATATCATAGTGTTTCACTGTTTTGTGATACCTTAAAATTCCTTATTTTATCCAAAAAAGTTAAGCCAGAGCCACACCCAAAAATTAAGACATCAGTACTAAATTTCGTGAATTTGCGAAAATAAAAAAATCTGTAGTTGAGAACCTAACCAGAAATTTATAAATAAGCAGAAGGGAACTTCCGCTGCTCATCAACCCCTATCTATTAGTAAAAGTTAGTTAATTCATACAGCCTACAAAATCCACTGCCAGGCATCCACGTTTAGCAGGCGGGTTGGCCACCGCAGTTTTTTATATTTTTAGTCGTTATTAGGAAGATGCTGCTGCCTAAGTTCTGTTCCAGTTTTCCTCTGTACACTCACGGGGTGATTTGAGGTAGCCATATTCTCCTACACGCCAACTACAGTATTAGTGAAAATATATCATATCAATTGATTTTAAAAAATGAGGAAATTTAATATTTATTAATTAAATATTTATTTTAAATTAATAGTAGTATTTATAATCATCATTACTGCCCTTTACAAGTCAACTGCTTAACATAGGCCTCTCCCAAGGAATGCTACAAAGCATGGTCCAGAGTCACCTGTATCCATCGACTTCCTGCATTTCTTACCAGATCGTTACTCCATTTAGTGGTGGGCCGCTCAACAAACATCTTAACGCCACATCCCGTTCCCAGTCTGGGTATTTTCCATCGTAAACAAGCAAGGCTATACAGTTATCTATCGTAAATCATAATCATGATTACAGCCTACCAAAGTCCCCTGCTGAATATAGGTCTCCCCATAGATAATTGATATTAGCCATTGCTGCCACGCTTGGCAGACGGGTTGGCAATTGGAGGTTTTGTTAATTGTTTTTAGAAAGACGTTGTTGCCGATCTCCTGGTTTATTTCCCACTGTTGCTTCTTAACACACCCGCAAGACCGTATGGGGTAGTGAAAATTCTTACACTGCCACTGCACGATCACGAGCCGTCCAATATCATTTAATAGTAATGATAATTTACTGGTGACAAGAATGTGTTGCAACTTAGTGTTCAGGAGTGACAACGCATATTTGCTTTTATTTTTAATCGGGTTGTTTATGGGCTCCAGCATACAATTGCCATCAGAATGAATGTGGCTCTTTCTGGCATCATTTTTACTAAATTATTTCTTTTGGTAGTTCGACTTTGTTTTAACTTTTGGATTTGATTGACTACGGTAAGGGTTAAAATCAAGACTCTGAGACTTAGTGATTATAATGCTACGTAGTTACTATGGTGATTAAATATTATTAAAAAAATTTATATTAAAAAAATACTTGATGGTAGGATTCATTTCCTGTTTAGGAATCATTATGGCTTGTTACCACACTCTTATCTATTTCTGCCACCAAATAGTAGTGCTTACGCTACTGTGTTCCGGTCTGAGGGCATAGACAGCTAGTATAATACAAAAAACTGCGGCATAATTACCTGCTGTAAGGCATTCCATATTTGTCCTCAGAGGTGACAACGCATCTGTACTCTTCCTTATTTAAAGTTGGTTACAGGTGTCAATGGACTGCAGTAGCCACATACCATCAGGTGGAGTGTAAGTTCATTTGTCACTTCAATTTTATAAAAAAAGGAAAAATCTATTTTAAACATGCAATATATTGAGCTGATTATTCAGCCTTTGGAATGTAAACGTGATGTAAATAGGGAATGTGTCTCGACAAATATGCCAATAACGTAAAGCAATTGACAGGCGATCGATTCGAATGTAGCAAAGTGCAGATTTATCATCGCTGTATGTGTTAGCTTGGCGTATTTTGTGCCGTCTATAAAATAGGTTTAAAGGTTCGCGTAAAAGTTGTGCGAAAAAAATTGTGTAAAATTTATTGTAATACTTCATGCTAAGATGGAATGCCCCACAGCCTGTAATCATACTGGTTATCTATACCATTAAGACTGGAACATAGTAGTGCTCGCACTGCAATTTGGCAGCAGAAATAGGTAAGGAGGACCTACCTAGACGGTATCGTGGGTACGACAGGAGTCCTGTTACTTACATATAAATTAAAAAAAAAACACTGTATTGTAAAAATTTATACGTGGTAGAGTAAAATAAAATAACAGCTTAACGCTGCTGTGTTTCTTATGGTGAGTGTAGAGAACCGGAGACCCTTTTTACTGGAAACAAGGCATTCCATCTTAGTCCTCACGGGTGACAACCCATTTGCATTTTGATTCGTAGTCGAGGATAGATGTAGATGTCTATGGGCCACAGCAACAACTTACCATCAGGTGGACTGTGTGCTCGTTTGTCACCTTTATCCTATTAAAAAAATTAAACGGCTGAGAATTACCTCTGTTTGTTGTACAATTTACAAAATTCAGCAGATATTAGAAGATATTTCACGCTTCAAATTTCGAAATTGCTCAGTAAGCGACTTTCAATTACTTAGCATAATATTATACTAGCAAATAATAATGTTTCAAAAAATAATCCTGTACTCAAAATGTGTAAACGGTAAAAAAATGTATTTCACCAAGATATATTTTGATAAAATATCTAACTATTTAGGAGATCCTTAGTATTCGAGTCTAGATATTTTTTTTATTGTTAGTTGTACCCCTAGTCCCAATAGGATATCAGATTTATATTGATACGTTGTTTAATATTTGTAGGTCATGTTCAGCCTATATACATCCCGCTCCTGGGCACAGGCCTCCTTCCATGTATGAGAGGGTTTCACACTGCTTTTATGTTTGTTGGCGGACTTCACATGACTTCGATATTCTTCTTTATTTCTCCGACATGCATAAAACATGTATGTCTGAGAAATAAAAAATTCATGATGTTTTGTTTTACCGCCAAGCAAGTGGTAAAATCAGCACATAAAATTGCAATTAGCAATTTCATTGGTTCCAAAGGGGATAAAAACCGGGATGCTTGCGTACTCAGAAGTTTACAGTTTAGCGCAGCAAGAGCTTCCACGCCTATAAATGGAAATGGAAATAAAACAAAAATAGGTAAAGAGTCTACTTACTGTATAGTTATTAGTTTATTTAATGGCGGTGTAAAAGAAGCCTCTACCCCATATCTTTCCGTATATTGCGTAAGAGGCAAAGGAGGGAAACAGAAACAGGAGATGAGCAGCAGCATCTTCCTGTAAAAAATTCACTTATCTTGTTACTTGAAAAAACCGCACTTTATGAACCAAATTATAGAAGAGGCTATGTTCAGAATCGGACTTTGATAGGCTCTAATGATGCTGATGATGATAAGCACATTAGGTGGCATATTTAGCTCTTTTCCAAATCTTTTGCCCTCATTTTCGCGCGGTGTACATTACTTGACTTTGGATTAGTTAGATTTAGCGTTGCAAATAATGGTAGAACATCACCATGAATCATCAATTTAATCCTGAAGTCTAAAATAGAATGGCTAACAGCCCCTAATTATAATTTCTTTCTTAATTTGCTAACCTAACCTTAGAGGAAAATTAAACAGAAGATTTGTACCAATCTAGCGGAACTCCTGGGCAGGCTATTTTGGTGATAAAATTAGTAGTATATCAAATTTATATAATATTAGGTCTTTACCTTTGAAATTGCCGTTTTTTTGAAATAAGTTAACGTTATTTTTTTCTATATTTTTTATTTCTATTAATCAAAGTAATAACTTATTTCTGGAAAAATTAGAGCTCTGTAGGCGCAAGTTCTGGTGAGGACGGCGAATGACGGAGAGCTTCCAACCCTACCTCTTATAACTTGGAGACCGTCTGTTGTGCAGTATGAGATCGCGCGTTGTCGTGCAGAAGCAGCGGGAACGAGTGATTGACCAAAGCTGGTCGGAGACGTGCGAGCTTCTCCATCATTGCGTTCAGTTCTTTACAGTACACATCTGCAGTAATGCTCATCTCGTTTGGTAAGAAGCTGTGATGAATCACACCGGCGCTAGACCACCAAACAGTGATCATCACTTTTCTAGGGGTAAGTTTTCATTTAGGGCATTGTTTAGGTGCTGAACCAGGATGCAACCAACTTGCTGAACCAGAATCCAACCAACTTGCTGAGCGCTTGCAATTTTCTAACAGAATTCATTTTTCGTCGCAGGTACAATGCGATTCAAAAATCCTTCGTTTGTGTGCTTGTTGAGCAGTGCAAGGCACGTCTCGGTGCGTACTTCGCGCTGTCAGCATTTGTCAAGCTTTTTTACTTTGCCAATTCGACGCAATTGGACCAATATTGTTTTGATGCTAAAGACAAAAGCTGCTGCTTCTTTAGACGTAGATTGAGTATCATCAACTTCCACAATCGCCTTTAATTCGTCATTGTCGATCAACGTTTTCGTACGATCACGGGGTTCATTTTTCAGGTAGAAATTTAAACAGAAGCGGGCAAACCAATAACAGGTGGTACGTTCGTTTGTAGTAATCGCTCCGTAAACATCGTCGATGTTGCGTGCCACTTGTGCCGCGTTGCTGCCACGACGGTACTCATATTCCTTAATGACTCGAATTTAACGTATCCATGATGACGTAAAAGATTCAAATGCGATGAAAAAATAACGCTGTTCAATAAACAAATGACTAATTAAAAAAAAGGATTCCATATGTTTAAAATGAAATTAATTTGAAATGAGAATAATTAGCCAAACAAAAATTATTTTGATTAGAAATAGCCAGTACTGCAGAACGGCAATTTCATAGGTAAAGGCCTATTAAAAACACTTTATACTACATAAGCTTGACCATTATCACATTTTATAGGGTTATGCACCGTGTAGAGAATATAATGCAAATTAATGTCCTTTGTGAGACGTTCAGATGTTAAAGGGTTGCCAGAATTCTTCACGTTTCGGTAAATAAAATGCATGTAAAAATTATATGTTTTAAAGAGTTTCACAAAACCAATAGTACTTACTATCCGTAATTTTAAAAATACAAATTACCTTATAATAAAATAGGCATAATATGCCACATTTTCACCCATGCTTTGTGGCGTTCCTAGAGGAAGGTCTATGTTCAGCAGTAGATTTGTGAACGGCTGTAATGATGATTATTTATTTTCAAATATTTTCAGCAATTAAATGCCATTTTTTCTCAAAGCCATTCAGCGAGGAAGGTAGCCATCGTTTTTAGCACTTGCACAGTAGGACTATACTTACTATGATATTTTTTATTGTTGCAAATATTGTATATGATTCATTCAAGTTGTTTTGTCCAATCCCAAGAAATGCCACAAAACACGGTCCTGTTCCATCAGCATTCATCAACTTTTTGCATGGCTTGCCAAGGCGTCACTCCATCTAGTTAAGGGCCGTCTTTCACTTCGCTTATCGGTACGAGACTGCCGCTTGAGAACCTTTCTACCCCATTGGCTGTCTCTTCTCATAGCTATATTTTTTATATATGGTATTATTATGTTATTAAAAGTAAAACTTATATTTACTTATTTTTAGGCCTTTTTCTCGTATGCCGTTAAGGCAGTGACGGTCTCGTCGGTCATGTGTTCATAAGCGTGACTGCTGACCATGTGATCTCGGATACAATTCCTGGAACGCGCCCAAAATCAGATATTAGTATTTTCCGTTTAGAAATTATTAGTAGCAGCTAGGAGTCAGGAAGTTGGCGGTGTTTCACCGTCATGTCTCTGAAAGCATGAAAAGCCTGTCTCCGTGTAGACTAGCCGTGTCAAATGTATATATAGATAAATGTTTTATTTGACGGCTCCGTGGCGCAGTGGCTTAGCAATTGAGTTGCAGCGCTAAGGGCCGCGGCTTCGAATTTCGCAAGGAACAAGTATTTGTATGGCCTATAAATAATTGTTCCGGGTCTGGATGTTTGTCCTTGTGCAATTTATGTTTGTAAACTGCCCCAACGATACAAGAGAAAATCCTAGTGTGGAGGTTACGTTTTTAAGAAAAAAGCGCTTAAAAATTAATAAATTAATGAATAACAGAAATAATATTTTATGACCAATCACCGGTGGAATTTCCTCTACAATAGAATAAAAAGGTAACACTAGAACACTTAGTTAATTATTTGTATGATGTCTAGCACAGTTACATATATAAATATTAAAAACATTTATTTGCACCGCTGTTTAATTATTAAAACAAAAATAACAAATTGTTATTTGTCTTAAATGCCAAAAATTCACATAAATGCAAAATTGAAAGAAAAAACAGCCAACCCTAAGCGAACAAGCAAGCGGTATTGAGCGGGCTCTAAGCTCTATAGCTCTCTCAACGTATTGCTACCCTTATACGCTATCCAATTAAGCCTAGTCTAGACTATAGAAACACTTACCTCTTTACTTTTTTCGACACTTATCTAACCTACGAGTACGTTTTAACACAGTCGCGTGTATTCCATAACATATTTATGCAATTCATTGCTTAAATAAAATAGATGTTTCTTCATTATAAACATATACATGTTACCTTATTAATTATACTTTTTTTACAACACATTGATAGACTTAAAAATGAATATATCCATATAGTAGGACCAGAGTGACCAATATTGTTTTTTTTTATAAGATAGGGTGACAAACGATCACACACTCCCCCTGATGGTAAGTGGTTGCGGTGACCCATAGACATCTAGATCTATCCTAAATAAAGAATCAAAATGCAGATGCGTTGCCACCCGTGAGAACTAAGATGTAATGCCTCTTTTTCAGTAAGAAGGGTCTTCGGTTCTCTACAGTGTTAAGCTGCTATTTTACGCTGGTATTCTGTGAGAGCGTGGTCCTTCCCCGGTTGAGCAGACCCATTCGTGCTACAATTATACTACTAATATAGCTGAAGCATGGCTCTACCACGTTTAATAGTGCAGCGAATCAGAACGCTGAAGTGAAACTGAGCCGGCCATATAGCTCGAAGAACCGATAACCAATGGGGAAGAATGGTTCTCGAGTGGCAGGCTCGTGCAAGGTATACAGCTCGTGTAAGGTGGCCCCCCACTAGATGAAATGATGACCTGGTAAGAGATGCAGTAAGACGATGGATGCAGGTGGCTAAGGACCGTGATTTGTGGCATTCGTTGGGGTTGGCTTTCTTCAGATAGCCTATGGGCTTGTAACGGACTACGATGTGACTGTAATGATTACGATGATGATACAATAGATTTTGATAACAGAAAGGCTAACGCATCAGTCTTTTGACCAGTTCGTTTATTTATATAGGTGAAGAATTACGCTTTCGGGATATAACAGCAGGATATCTGCTTCAAAATTGAGTTGCAAGATTCCACCCGAACAAACATAGTTACATTGCAAGTTAAATAAAAGCTTATAAAAATAGCAATATTTTTCTTGATGTAAAAGCATTAGATATGGTAGCTAACGAGCACATAGTCTATCTGATAGTAAGTGGATGCTGTTGCACATTGCCACCTATATCTATCATCAATTAAGAACGAAAATGAAATTGGGTGACAAACCCCTGAGGACTGAGAATGTCTCTTTACCAGTAAAAAGAGTCTCCAGTTCTCGTCCCCCACTATACGATATACATCAGTTTTATGCTTCCATTTCACGCTGGAGTTCTGTGAGCGTGACCGTGGCTCCCCGGTCGCGCTGATGACAAAAGGATATTCATGCTGCAGCCATGCTAAAGCCAGATCTTCATAAAAATGTAGGTTTCTTACGTTGGGATGTTTGTGGTGTTTCATTCAAAAATATGCATGCATTGAACGATAAAAAACTGCAGTTGCCAACCCATCTGCTAAGCGTGGTAGAAAATATGGAGGACTTTTGCCATAATGAGATAATCTATGGGGGAGCCTTATATTCAGCAGTAGACTTGAAAGGCTGTAAAGGTAATGGTAACCCTTCTGATAAGGCAGATTTATAAGCAAAAAGCCGATAGTATAGCTCTTGTACTGCTACTTCACATCAACAGTCGTTTGGAATATGTTTGTCGGTCAGGAGAGACTCGTTTTTATTAAAAAGTGCAACGCGCGCAAGTGACTTTAAAAGAGAAGTTATTACATTTCTTTTGGACTCCCAATACATATAAAATTATATAAATAAAGGCATTTAAATGTAACTACCTTTGGTTAATATGATATAATTATGAAGGAGAAAAATAATGAAACATCTCAAAAGTATATTAATTTATTAAATAAAACCTTTAAATTCACTACATGGTAGGACTCTTCTTCTCCTTAGGAGCTCATCATAAAAGGTACCTCCTTCTTAATTTCTGCCGCTAACTAGAACAGAGCTTAAAATATTGTGTTTCGGTCAAAAGGATATATAGAAGCAGTATAATTACAAACTTTGAGGCATTTATGGTATTCCTTGGAGATGACAACCCATCCGTGACCTTCGATGTTTAAAATTGGTTATAGATCTCCATCGAATGCAATATCTATTAGTAACTTCAATCTGGTTAAAACCAATCTTTACCATTCTCGAGCACGCGCGCAAAGTAGCAAGCTTTTCGGTCCTCTGCAGGATATATTTCGGAGAGTTCGCAGGCATCGCATAACTTAATTCCTTCCCCTATGCACCATTTCTTCCACTGTTCCATCCACTATCGGAAAATCAAACGCTCGGCTAGTCTTTGACCATTCGTTGTCGACATACCACGCGTTTGAACCAAATGGTTTGCTTCGACGTTCAGAATGCGTATAGCAATATAATGGAATAATTTAGCCAGCATCATCTTTTTATCCAATTACAATGTGGGCACGAGTGAATAGGCTTTTGTTAAGCTATGTTAGTGCAATTTACCACCTTCGAATGCATCATCACTTACCATCAGACGGGACAGTAGTCAAGCACAGGCTTATACTAATTAAAAATATTTACTTTATGGCTTAAAAATATCAAATACAACGACTTCTCTGGAATATTCGTGTCAAAAAATTGTATCTTTGTAATAAAGCTTGAGTGTAAATGAAGAATGACAAGGTTAATCAAAAAATATTATAGCGACGGAATTTCGAAATGGAAACATTAATAACAGATTTACTTAGGGTCTTTTTTTTCTGTGTACATACCTACGTATATGTGTTTTTGTGTTTATGTATATTGGTATGCACTTGACTATTGTAAACATTCATTATTTTATTATGAACAACACTTACTTCCGCTAATATACATTTATTTCCGATTTTGATGTGTTAATATATTTTTCTAAATACGTCCTTATCCAGCCGATTAAAGTTAGAGTTAGGTTAGTCGTGATCATATCCCGTCTAAAAAAAGCTATTTCCAATACATTCCAGACAGTCTCCAAATGGAGCGAATCTACGAGCGTATCTTTTCATTGGTGGTTGAGATTACCTCGAACCTTAACTTTGACAGTTCATTGAGTCTAGGGCTAAAGCTGCCGCAAGGTGTCCTTCCAAAGGTGCGGTGGTACTTCATGCGGGCATAGCTACTTAGGCTATATAAAACGTAAGTCCTATCGTGCTTTTTTTCATAGAATAGCATAGTCCACCTGATGGTAAGTAGATGCTGTGGCCCATACCCATCTAAATCTATCCTCAATTTGGAATCAAAATGCAGATGCGTTGCTTAGAGTATTGCCGCCATATAAGAGCTGTTGCTATAAAATGATAACAAGCAGCTTTGGAGTCAATGGAAAATTGTGCTAAATGGCTTATCGGTGACCGGAATCTGATTAAAACCAACCTTACCAATCTAACTCTTCGTGATGGTGAATTTTGTATATAAGAAATAAAACGTTTTATTATTTTCCTTAATATAAGAGATAGTGTACGGTTCTCGTTCTGAGTTTATTAAACTTTCAGAGTTTTGTAACTGAGATAGAATATATTCATCAAAGTCGAGGGATACGGGGCAAACAATATTATTTAATTTAGAGAGGTGTAACGCTTCTTGATGTTCTTCGATTACAGTATTTGTAGAAATGGAACTAGTAAATTGTTTTTTTTTTAAATATGATTCATATTTGAGTTTATTAAGGACTACAGTCGAATTTAAAGCGTGAATGGGTATACGAGAAAGGGCATCGGCGTTTGAATTTTGCTTCACTTGCTTATATATAATTTCGTAATCATATTCCTCTAACTTGAGGCGCCAACGAATTAATTTACTTCCTGGATCCTTGACATTAAAAAGCGATATGTATCACCTACTGGACTATCAAATGCACACAGTGCTGCGTAAAAACCGAAGGGGTGGCGGTATTATAGCGTATATAAACAAGAAGAATAAATTAACAAGAATAAGTAACGCTACAACAAAGCATTTAAAACATATACTATTTCAAATAAGCACTCCATCTTTTTACACGGCAACTGTAATTTCAATTTATCGTCCTCCTAATCTAAGCAAAGTCGTGATGAACTTCCCTCAGTAATCGGTAGGCTGGACACAAACTGCGAACTATTAATCCTCGGTGATATGAACATATAATTACAAACATATTCTTCTATTACACGTAAATATAACTGCATGCTTCATAACTACGGCCTTGCGTGCAGGATTACGCAGTACACTAGAATTGAATTAACTGACGATAGAATAACTAAAACCTGTATTGATCATGTGTACTCGAGATCACGCACACAAGATGTTTACACCGCGGTGCTTGGAATTATGCTAGCGGACCACCGAGCGGTAGTGCTTGCCTGTGTGGGACAAACTCATGCGCGTACACAGGGTGAAAGTACTTATCAAAATATATATAACAATGAAAGAGGCACAAACAAAATAAAAGTATTATTGCAAATAACTTTGCGAATAAATTTCATTGTTGTGTTCAAAATATAATACCTCAAAATAATACCTAAAAATAATATTTGAGATAAAATAGAATACAGACAAACTGTGAACGCAAAATGAATTTTCGAAAAGCAACACCTAAAGACATCCTTAAAATTATAAAAACAATAAACGTTAACAAAGCTCTGGTTTTCGACAGAGTACGGGCGATAGATCTAAAATAAATTTGGGAAGAAATTGCTCCGGCTATTGCAAAATTGGTCAACGCTTGTATAAAGACTAATAAATATCCAGATGAATTGAAAACTGGAATCGTGAGAACTACATACAAAAAGGTAAGTAAACAGGATTACGATAATTACCTTTCTATAACTTTATTGTACAATAGAGAAGATCATAGAAAAATACATAGCCAGACAAATTTACAACTTTTATGGTCTGAATAATATTTTAAATGACACACCTTTTGGATTTCAACCCCAAAAAAGCACTACTCAGCTACTTTCACTATTTACCGATAACATATATGAAAATCTTAATGAAAGAAAACATGTATTGCTGTTATTTATCGACTATAGCAGGGCGTTCGATACTTTACGTCATGATGTACTGCTAGAGCGACTAAACGACTGTGGAATTAGAGAGCCAATGCTTGACTGGCGTCGAGATTATTTCAGAAATCGTTCATACTATGTCAAGGTAGGCGATATCTTAAGTAAAAAACGTTTTAGTAAGTGAAGGAACAGCACAGGGTTTAGTATTAGGACCGCTACACTACATCACTTACGTGAATAATATCAACAAATTGATTAAAAACTCTAAAAGTTTCCAATTTACCGACGATATATGTCTGGTAGTAGCCCACCACAATATGTATAAGGCGGTAAAACTGTTACAAGAAGACTTTACAAGGCTCATGCAGTCGTCATATGACGCAGGTCTAGTACTTGATTGGAATAAAACTAAAATGATGTACGTTAGCTCGGGTCAAAATAGATTAAAACATAACATTACTCTTATAGCTCATAATTACACATGTCTTCATAATATCCAAAGTTCAGCCCATAATAAAAACTGTGAATGTCCTCAAATTGAAATAGTAGAAAAATGTAGGTATTTAGGTTTAATAATTGATGATCGTATGAAATGGACTGATCACATTGAATCTGTATGCGATAAGTTACGAGCAATCCTAGTAAAATTTTATCTCATCAAGAGTAAAGTACCTTACCAGATGTTATTGTTACTATATAACGCCCTCGGCGTATCAATAGTTTCGTACGGGTTGAGCAGTTACGGACGCACTTATAAAACCCACCTTGAAAAAATATACGAGCTACAATTGCGCATCCTTAAATGTATCACCCCTCTCAAAATAAAAGATAAATATAAAAAAATCCTAATGGTCTTTTCCATCATTGCAAAATACTACCAGTACACGACAAAGTGAAATACCTATTGCTACTTGAAAATTATGGCAAGTTAGAATTAAAAATTAGCCGTATTTTTACAAAGCTTACTAGACGAGCCCTCAATACATATATGATTATCCCAAAATATAAAAATATGTATGGAACATTTAGATTACAACATCAAATTCTCGCTCTTTTGAACCAAATTCCAAAACCAGTAAAAATGAACTAACTGAAAAAAAATTAAACACATGCTTAAACAGTATTTTATCGACAAATTGTTAACGATAACTACTAATAATTTATAATAGTAATAATTTATTTATTGCATTACTGTGTACAATTGTAAAGGTGACATATTATAAAAGGTATCAGCAGTTGCCTCATCTGGCATGCAATAGATTTACAATTTATTTTTTACACATTAATTAATTTTTCAAATTACAAAATTCGTTTAACGTATAAAACGTATGTTCCACCAACCAGTTTTTTAGTTTATATTTGAATTTGGGTCCTTTTATTCCTTTAATACTATTGGGTAAGTGATTGAATACTTTAATTGCTGTTCTATATGCACTTGTGTAAAACAATTTATTTTTAATTTTAGGTAGAGAAAGATCATTTTGATAGCAAGGGCGTAAATTTTGCCGCGTTGAGAGTTTCTGTTCGAATAAATCGCAATTATTTCTGATAAATAGGCATAATTCTAAGATATATATTCCAGTTAAGGTTAAAAAAGTTTTTCTTTAAATAGATTCCTTAGGCTTTCTCTATTTGTCTTGCGGTATATGATACGCAAATATCATTTCTGTAGTATAAACGTTTCATTTATGTTAGTTGCATAACCCCAAAAATTAAGGTTCATGAGCAACTATTAAGTGGATTGAAATATGTTTGTTTAACTCGGAGTTAAAATGGTTTGTATTTTACAAAACATTTCACTTAAGTAATATAAAAGTTGGTGATCATTAAACTTAATATTCCAAAGGTGAGATTTTAATAAGTACTATAAATGTCTAATTTATCGTAGATTTATTACTTACGCAGTGACAATCATTTTAATAAAATTTCACAAAGTAAAGTTTGAGAGAGACAACAAATTAAAGTTAAATTGGAGATATTATGATTTTACTTGACATGAAAATGTTTCAAAAAAACATTCTTGCAAAGCAGTTAACTATTTACACATGTTTTATTGTAGTGTTGTAATTTTCCCATAATATTTCATTCTGCCTTACCGTGTGGTGGCATAATCAAAGTCTTATACTTGGTAAAGTTATGTTGCAGCTATATTATGGTTGCAGCACGAATGGTTCATACTGATGAATGTGAGAACCGAAGACCCTTTATACTGGAATCGAGGCATTTCATCTTAGTCTGCAGAAGTGACAACGCATCTGCATTTTGATTCTTAATTGAGGATATATGGATGTCACAGGATCCATTACCATCAGGTGGGATTATTGTCGTCATGAGTATGTTGTAAGAAGGAAGTTACAGAAGACCCAGAAGACTCTATCGCCTGTAATTCGCAACAAAAGAAATAGGATTTAGTCGTCGATAGGTGGCAATATAAACATAACAAAATATTTAATATATCGATTACGGCAAATTTTTCCGATGGGTGATATGTCCCATAT